>CM061921.1:61477588-61946308 GCA_031002005.1 Vandiemenella viatica | reverse complement strand
TAGAGGTATTCAGAATCCCCCCGTTATTATATACTTTGTGTGACATTGGATACTGACGAGCAACAGTCGATCACAATGTCCGAGGAGACAAAGGGCGCTTCTCCGTATCCACGTGACATAAAACTATGGGAAACGATTATAAACAAATCTCTTCAATGAATCTAAGTGATTTTGCTTAAAAAAAAAAAAAATAAAAATGAAGCAAAACTATCAGGATAGCCAATATGAGAAACGATATCTGTGAATCGAGATGAATAAGAGTTATTTACTGAGGTAAATCAAATCATCCATCGTTAGTACTTCATATAGTCATTAAATGAATAAAATATATTGACCCAGCAGTATTTCGCTAAATGTAAACAAACGGAGAGACTACAAGGAAAAGGACGATGACATTGCTGCGGAGAATTTATTTTCGTTAGGAATTTCCTGTCCGTCGACGTTCATAGAGCTGGGAGACGGGAGAGAGAATTCGGCAATGGTCTTACTGAAGGAACCAAGTGATTTCGGTAAACCAAGGAATATTAAAAACCTGTTTGACAGGACCTCAGATCAAACCTGAATGCCAGGCACGTGCGTTAACCGTTCACACACCAGGCTACGAGAGAGAGAAACTTGGTACTGAACTACCACCTATGTAGCTTTTGTCTGCTGTCTACTATTACAACAACATTATGGTAGAGCTTACTATAGTGAACCGAGCTCGACGGTTTGATAAAACAGAGATGTTCCACAAATAAGCCAATGCAACAAAAATCCAATCTCTTTATCCAAATCTGTACATTTCAAACTAACCCTGTATTTACGTACGTATTATAGCATTTTTTTAAATTTTAATTTAATTGCAGTGGAGCACACGCTCCGGTGGCAATTTACCTACACACCCATCTTCCCCCTTTTCCTGCATCCACCTACATTTGCCCTTCACAAATTTTAACTTTAAATTATTTCAACGTTTTTGGTAAATTATTCATCATTTCCCTCGGTAACTTATTCCAATCTCTGACACCCTTACCTAAAAAAGAGAATCTTCCCACATCTTCGTGCCTGAAATCGAGTGCCAGCTTGTGATCATGGTCATCTTTTCCCTTCCATGCACCACTTTTCATACCTATACCAATATCTTTCCATGCCTCAACACCATATTACGCTTTGTATACTCCAATGACCCACATCACCCTCCTCCTGTCTTGCAATGAATCCCATTCCAGGTCTTTTATCATATCTGTTACTGATTGCATTCTGCGATAATTTCCAGAAACAAATTTAGCATCCCTTTTTTGCACCCTCTGTAATTCCTGTTTTTGATACTCAAAATGTGGGTCCCATACTACACTACCATATTCGAGCAATGGTCTGACCAATGTTTTGTAACCCAATTCCTTTATTTCTCTTGTACATCCCCTCATCACTCCCTCCAACAAGTGAAGAATTCTGAAACCTTTTCCTACTATCTGTCCTGCCCAGTTAAGCTTGTTATCAAATGTAATGCCAAGATATTTTCATTTCAAGTCTTCAGCAAGCAATTCATTCCTCACCTTATAATCATAATCAACTTTTGAAGAACTAATTTAAACAAAACAGCATATATTTCAATTGAAACCTATTGCGCCATGACGTGCTCGGGAGAAAGTAGTAACACAGGTATCATGAACCTCGAAAGGTCCATAATTTCTTTCTTTCATAGAACATAAGTAGTCAACAGTTTTGCTTGGTCAAAAACGTGTTGCAAATGTCTAAAACTGAAAATTCCGTGCGTCCATTGAAATAAGAAGAATGATGACACAGGTGTGTCATTACCTAGAAGTAAATATTCGTTCATGCATCGGTATATATTAAAGTAAATAAGCTACGGGTAATCAGACATCTACGAACATCCTGAGATACACTAAAACCACCAATTAAAATTCTGACGGTAAAAACACTGAATTTCAATTGCACCAAATTTTGAATACTGCATGCTTAATACACAACAGCAATTGCGCGCGGTTCTGATACGCGCTAAACTTAGGTATTCTACAACCGTTAGGATTATGAATTACATTAAACTGCAAAAGAGGTGACTTGGGCCGAACCTGAAGCTATCAGCATTGGAGCCAAAACGAACTTTTGGAAAGGATTGTGGATCCAAGTCGGTGGAGTGATGCGGCTGCGGTTCAAATCCCGACGAACATGAGGGGTTTTGAAATTTAAATTACAAGTTTATAATTATAAATTAAAGATAATTTAAGTACTTTTATTTTTCAATAGACGGTATGTCACCATTTAATGTGTATGAGCTACTATGCTGCTAATTCACCATTGAAAAATTCAGAATATTACCATTTATAACATAAGAAACACCACGCCGTCTAGTCAGTGTTGTTTTATTATAGATAGCATTGTTCTAAATACGATTACACTCTTCAGGCGTTAGATTTATTCAGGATGTCACCACGTAGTACATTTGTACTCTTATACTAAGCCGCTTAGTTACCAGAGTTATACAGTGTCATCATTTAGTACTTATGGAGTACTAAACCAATTAGAATGAATGTTCTCGGGCAGTCATCATTAATAAGTACTGACCACTAAGCTGCTTAGTTGCCATAAACGTATTCAGAATGTCACCACTTAGTACTTTTGTACAACTGAGCCGCTTAGTTAGCATAGATACTACTAAGCTGCTTAGATCGCGTAAACGTATTCACTGTCCAGCATTTATTATCCTAGGTCTACTTGGCGGTTTAGTTTTCAAAAAGGACTTTACAGCTTTGAAAGCATAAGGAAACTTATATAATCGGTTAAATTGTCATTTTTTAGCAACAAACTTCAAGTTTTATTCATGTAATGGATAATTCATTTACTTCAAGAACCAGCGGCATGCGCAAATAGAATGGCTACAGAAATTCATGCGGAACGTGAAATTTCTTCAATCCATAGTCAGATGAAGATAAAAAAAAGACGCAGCCTTTCACTACAAACAAGATGGTGTACCACCTCATTACCGCACAGCAGTTCGGGATTTCCTTGTCAGTTTCCCCAGGTCAGAGGATTGGCCGTCGGGGACCAACTAATGGCCACCTCACTCCAGACTTCAGACGTCAGAATTCTATTGGGATTTTTTAAGATCGAGTGTATCTTCCTGCTTTATCTGAAAAATCTTATTGAGCTTAGAAATGGAATCTACACCGCAGATACAGAAGTGACGAGTATGGCAAGAAGCTGATTTCCGGTGGGTTGTCTGCTGCACCACCCATGACTGTCGGTCACATCGCATCAAAAATTACAATTGACGTGTTTTCCTACGAAATGGATGGGTAAAGTCATTTTTAAAGCACTGTGGATAGTATTGTTCATTTTCACCATAAGGGCGCAATCTTTCTGTAACGTATGGATCACTTGAGGAAAAAAGAAACTTTCTGTTTTTCATGTTTCAGCACGTCCGGATCGCATAAACATGTTCTAGCCTTTTTTTTTTTTTTTTTCTTATGGTTCTACGCCTCGTCGACGTCGAGGTAATTAGAGGCGGGATGGGAGTGGAGACAAGGAACGGGAAGAAATTCGGCCATGACCTTTTTGAAGGAATTATCCCGGCATTCGCCTGGAGTAATTTGGGGAAACCATGGAAAACCCAAATCTCGATTCCCGGACGGGGATTCGAACCGGCGTCCTCACAAATGTGAGACAAGAACGTTAACCGCTCACCCACCACGCTCGGTGTTCTAGCCATCTTTTATAACGTCACATGATTTATAGACCCTTGCTTCTGATAACATTTCTTCAGCAAACAGCCTCTGAACTCATTTACATTTATGATGAACTCATGTTTTCTTTTGTCAGAAATTCATACTAATGCCTCGTTTCGGGTTTGGAAGCGTCACTTCTTCACTCATACGACTACATATCAAACAAATAATACCGCACATTAATTGCTAAATGATAATCATGTTACTGCTTTTGCCGCGGGAATGGTTGCTCCACAAAGACTACGACGGATTTCCTTCCCGTTCCTTGTCGACAATCCTACCATCATCGTAAAGATGTCGATGTGAAAGAGCCGTAACGTAATAACCACGTATCAGGCAAAACTACCAACCTCGACATTTGTCTAGTTTACTTGGCGCTAAATGGAAATCATAATGAGCGACATTGGTACCATTATTATTATTACTGGAACATGTTGTCATTCATCATCTCGTTCGAAAACAGGCTGTCTCGGTGAGACTAACAAACCTTACGATGATCCTAATCTGGCACCGAAATGTTGGGATGAACAAGTAAATGACGCAGCGTGTTATTCCTCGCAGAAATATTACTAATATTTCACAAATTTCTTTCTAGGACTTCCAACTGATCATCTTCCATATACGCATAATGCCTTTGTATTCAGTTCACTTTGCATTCCTCAGCCTTTCGTCTATTTTCAGGACCTTCGCATATATTCGTCTCTGACTGTTTTTACATGTTTTCTGTGCAGCTGATTTCACAAACTTTATTTCATCTACTTTCTTCTTTGTTCATTACACCACTCTTTGAACTGCATGTCATGAATGACAGGAGATGTGAGTTGTAAATTGTCTGCTAAGTCCTTAAGGGGACCACACCGTGGTTCAGGTCGAAAAAAAATCGATGTTTGTTTTTCATCACATTTCGATAGATAAAGGTATGCTTTAAGTATCCCGAAAAGGATTTCGCAGAAATTTTTTTTTTTTCGAGCATTTAAATAGCATTTTCCTACCACGTGCATTTCGGTGCCACGCCCACTTTTCTGCATATGTTTTAGACCGTTATAATCCCTATATTGCACAGTAGGGATTTTTTTTTCTGACTCCTGAGTGTGCTGGCTATCATTGGAGGGCAACGGTCAGTATTCTCTTGTTTCTGCTATTTTTAAACAACACACCTTGAAACAAGCTGTTAGTTTTGTTTGAGTGCGTTTGCGAGCAGTTGTTTTCTTTAAAGCCAATTTCCCGCAAACTAAAATTTTCAGTAGGCCTACATATGCCCCATTATATCAGAAACTATCATAGATAAATGAATGAAATTTTCAGAGACTCTGCAGAACATAAAAGCCACCTCTGGTACTACATTCATTAATATTCCCCATTAGGAAGTTCACAAAAAATATTTTCTGCAGAAAAAACTTAATGTTTTTGTTAATAAATTTAAAAAAGTAATTTCTTAAAAACTATCACATGGATAAAGTAGATTTTAGTACAGTTGAATCTATTAGCATCATGTAACATACAGTAAAAATATTAAGGTCCTGCATCAAATAGTTTTTTTCAGAAATGGGTTAAATACTTGCCTAAATTAACATGGGTTAGATAGGCAGGGTTTGGTCCCCTTAAAAGTACTCCTTTGTCCCAAACTGGGCTCCACGCTTCACAGAGGTAGCTAGATTCTTTCATTACCGTGCCCCGCAATTCTAATTTTGGCCTGCCATCGAATTAAAAATTTCAAGAGAAATTGCCACACATTTAATCCTCTCCCACTCTCAAATATGATCTTGCACTGTGTGTCTACCCTGTTAATTTGTATTGCCACTGCCTTATAGTTAACCTGTGCTCTTTAAACTGTTTTTTTGCCTTACCCCTCGTCAACGTCGAGGTCATTAGAGGCTGGAAAGATCTGGGGCAAGGTACTGGAAGGAATTAGGTCATGGCCATTCTCATGAAGTGATATAGGGAAATCATGGAAAAGCCAAATCCGGATGGCCGGACAGGGATTCGAATCCACGTCCTGACGAATGTGAGGCTAGGAGCTTTACCGCTCACCCAACATGCTTTGTTTTAAAATTGGTGTTCCAGCAATTCCATCTCCTCTGTACTTCTTGCTTTATCTCTCCCCAAATGGCAACATCATAAAAAGAAATAAAGTATTAAACTCTTCACTATCAAATTCTTTAATTTTTTATGACCAAACTGTCATTACTGCATGCATTTAAAAACAACAATAAAAATTATGTGTAGGGGTCTAAAATAAAAATTCTGTTGTTATTCCACAGTTAGAATAGTAACAGTCATTTTTATTACACAGGTCAATAACAAAACCGTTATTTTGAAATTATAACTATCAGTTAGGTTGTTACGCAGGTACTGTGAAAGAAGAGCCAAAGTAGTAACACAATTAACCAAACTGGAATTATTATCTGTAAATTTAAAAACACGTACACAAAGGTATATTTCGTTAATGACTAAATGGTGACTGATGCTGAAAGTTATTAGATTTCCATAACGCATTCACAAATGAATATAACCGCCATCGGCTTTAGGGAAACCAGTTGGGACTGCAGATTACTTGTCGGGCAGAGGGGTGCGGGAAATTGGCACATCAACACGCAAATTGGCGGCCGAGTTGGAGGAGCGGTAGCCAGTAAGGCCCCTCGAAATGCCATCGGAACAAAATCTCAAATCCGAGTGCAACCAGCAGGATAGGGAGCACTTCCAGTTAGTATGGACACAGTGAACAAAGCATCAACCACACAAATATACAATTGTTTTCAGGTGTCCATTAATTACGTGAGGTGAAATGGGAGGGGGGGCTACCCGCGAAATACCAAATCTCACCGGGAGGGGCGGGGCGGGGGTCGTCGGAAATCTCACATCATCTTTTTAATTTCTTGAAGAATAGTACGGTTCGAATCCCCGTCCGGGCTTCCAGATTTGGGTTTTCCGTGGTTTCCCAAATCACTGCAGGCAAATGCAGGGATGCTTCCTTCAAAAGGCCAAGGCCGAATTCCTTGACCCCCGTCCTTTCCCGTCTCTAAAGACCTCGCTGTCAAGAGACGTTAAGCATTCAAAAAAACAAAAACAAAATTGAAGAACTGAAGAACTGAAGAGCTGAAAAAGGGCTACAAAGGAAGCCGATACCGATAGGAAGCAGGAGAGTTAAAAAAAAAAGTCTCTAAGAACGAAGAGACCGGGCTGTGGGCGGGGGGGGGGGGGTCCCCTCAAGATCTCACGTCATCATTGGTGGGGGGGGGGGAAATTTAACCACAGAGGCCTAACAACTATTCACGTTACTGCTCACAAAGCTAACATTGTCACACGCCAACTATATACGGAACTGTTTAATGAATGTAACCTTTATTGTTCAACAGTACATAACAACAGTGAATAATTCATTCCGGGTGCTAGGATAAAGTCTGAGGCTACCAGGTTAGACTAAATTCAGACCACTCTTACAACACTCTTGGCTGCTGTAAAATGTAAACATACTCAATGAATCCTGTCCTCAGTACACTTCAGCATAATAAAAATGTAACAGAAATGCTTGCAAAAGCAAATCCACTGTTAAGAGAAAATTTTAAGAGTGATTTCATAACAACGATCAAAGTTGAAACATAAAATACTTTATGAAAAATTACCATTCTTAGGGCATTCACTAATTAAACCTATTCCAGAGTAAAACTTGGATATACTAATTATAAGCTAATAATGTAATAGTAACGCTTTCTATCATTTGGCTATGGGTTAATGCTAATTTTGAAATCAATTCTAACGAGAAAAACGAAATGCTTAGCTATTCTCATTTCAGGGGCCGAATTACAGCAAGCCTTCAAGCTCAAGGCTGACATGATATAATTCGCTGTTCGTCGCATTTAACCAATGTTTTATTTTTCAGTTTTGCAACAAAACAAACAAATTTAGAAAAACATTTTTCACGATTCAGCAACTGTTTCCAATTAATAGCTCAGAGTGAACATTAATTGTTACGAATAGTTTCAATTCAGAAATGAAAGACCGAACGAAAATTAGTCAGGCAGATGCAGGACAAACGCACAGTATAATTTCACAGTGATTAGTGCCATAATTTAAAATCGATGACTTCGTTGAGCACTCGCATGTTTTACGTATGAAGAGTGGAATATAACACGGTTTGTTTAATAAACGAATTCCACGTATTCGAATATTTAGTCAGTGCATACCGAAATGATGCAACAATTTCGAAATTTGTTGTAATTGAATCTATTGAGGTGCGATGCGATTATTGCCGCGTAGTGCTGCGGGAACACTTCAGTGGTGCTAATTCGTAATTCGTAGCCCATATTTGTGTGTGTTTCCCACTACCTTGAATAAGCATCCATAAACGCCGAAACTGAGGTAGGATTAAAAAACAACAGCTCGCAACACACAAAAACAATAAGTAAACCAAAAAGCACATCATCCTATAAAGATGTTTCGCTAGCAAAGCGACACATAATTTAAGTTAGCATGATATTTTGAAGCAAATTTTTGTGTACATATTTAAAAAAGAAAAAAGAAATGATCAGTGTACATCTTGAGGTATAAGAGTCTTCCTAGCCGCATTTCCGGGATAAGTTATTAAAAGGAATTGGAAGCGAATGAACAATTTTTACCATAATACCTTATCGTTGGGATCATAACTTTGATTTCTAACAGCGCAGTAAGTACACGTCACAAATATTCATAAATGCCTTTATTTGATAAAAAAGAATAACATTTCTTGCTTGAAACTAAGAAAAGGGCCAAAACCTTGTTATATTTTCACTGATTATACATCTATCCATTTTGCACCATGCTTCGGCGTCTTTTTTTTGTTGTTGTTGTTGTAATATCCGTTACTGTCAGCGCTTATTTCTTTTGAAATATCATCCCCCATAACGGAAAAGGACCTTACTAATTAGATGGAATTTGTATCAGGACATACAAAGAAAATGCTCATTATGTTTTGGTAACCTTCTTCATAACTCTCCACTATATCCTGTGAGGTATTACGCACCTCATAAAATATTGATCTCTTATCAGTTTCTATATTCTCTGCAGAAGATGTTTTACTTGTGAACACGCTAAAATCTAGACTACAGCTGAGGTTAAAGTCGTCGGTTACTTCATACGAAATTTGCATGACGTCTTACAGCGTATTCGTTATTAAAAAATTAAGACTCCTAGTTCTACCCGTTGACCCAGATTATTTGGCCTGACGCCGGTAGATTTCTCATAGATCCCCCACTGTCTACCACCGGCGTTTTTCTAGTGACCATACGTCTTATTAAAACACGAAAATAAATTTAGAACCTTTTTGTATTGCTTGTTAATATTCTGTAAATAGTTCGTACTTATTTCCATGCTAATAAATTGAAACAATTAATTTCCAAACAAATCTGAGAAAGTTTCCACGTTTTTTACATCTCAGGGGAATACGTAGCGCCACACAGACCTCTTGAATTCATTATAATTCCTCGACAAAACAAAATCTGATCACTCTACAGTCTACGCCATTATCTTCATCAGATTCTTCAGTTTTGCTTTGTAACGGTATGGTTCTTCGAAATTTTTGGAGTAATTCGGATAATCTTTAATTCTTTATCTGAACATGTAAAACATTTTCCTAAACTCATTTCCAACATCATATAAACTTTTGACGTATTTACCTTGTATAAAGGTTTCTTTTCCTTAGATTGCCATTGTCAAAGCGACAATTTCAACTGCTTTATTAAGAAATTACAAACAAGAATATCTGCTGATACGATCGCAGTGTCGCCTGTTGCCATATACGCGACAGAAAGGATGTGCCACTGGCATTTATTCGATGGCTTCGTAAGAAAAACTTAAGTGGTAAACCTCCTTTTACTAAATAGTTTCCAGGTGACACCGAAGCATTCCACAGTGTTACGAAATCTGGCGTGCAAGACCATCATATTGGGCTTCGATTATTTCAATAAAGATAGGGAAATACGGTTACCCACCTCCCAATGCGATCTCAATAACATAGATATCACACAAATATAAGAACACTTTGCAAGACCCACGTACGAATGAAAACAATCAGCTGTCTTCCGATGAGAATATCTTCTTCCATAACTACTGAACTGCCGGCCCTTGTAGCGTTGCAAGAGTCGCCGGTTCGAGTCCAGCCGAGGGCATTGGTGGTTATAATGAAGTGTTGTGTCTGCCCTCTGTTGTCCATGTTGAGAAATCAACGATAATTACGATGATACAGTACAAATACACTTGACGAAACAAAAATAACACTTGCAGCCGACTGTTTCGCTGACATGACCGAAAGACATTTCCAGCCGGCGTCATTAGCAGTTAACATAGCCGTAACGTAACCTTGTTCTACGTTCTTTTTCGACGTCGAGGTCATTAGAGGTAGGAAACGATTGCTAGGAAAGAACGGGAAGAGACTAAGCCACGACCTTTTGAAAGAAACATCCCAGTGTTCGCCTGGAGTGATTTCAGGAGATCATGGAAATCGATATCCGGTTGTTGGGCGGGGATTCGAAGCCCCGTCCTCCTAAAAGACATGCCTGAGCGCTACCGCCCAACCACAAAGCTCGATAGTTTCAATATTAAAATAAATACATTAAGGTTGCAAATTACATTTAAATCGAGAATCATTAACAACTGTTAAATTCACAAACTCTTCAGAAGCGTGGTTTAAACTACAGTATAAACAAAAACTAAAGAAATAGTTTAATTATCTCAGAAAAGATAGGTAGGGTATCAACAATATTCCGATCACTGTTTTGAGCCCTGTACCTCCACTTGTGTATTTTGTGACTGGAGATTTTTTCCAAAAAATCGAAGACAAATTTGGACGAGACGGTTAGTTGCAAGGCAAACAGCTGAAAGAGACTATTGTAAAACTAATAAAATGTGCATTCAATTGAATTTTATCAAACGATACACTCTTATAATAAAAATAATAATTTTAAACTGTGATAACACTTGAAGAGAATATGAATTCCAATATCACACATAGCTTCAATGTGTTCCCCGGTCAAACGGATCGTATCGGCTGTTATTCCACAAACAAGCTCTGGCTGCCACGGCGTTACCACAATTGTTGTCATTGTCTTTGTTCTTCCAACTGTTCTGTTACACTCGTATTAAAACTTATAACTGACTGTATCAAAAGCGAAATTACACCAGAACAGTTAAGCTAATAGCACTTTTATCACAAACGATACCACAGACAGCCAATTTCTGTACCATTACGATAAATCACATTCACTGACGTCACTTAATGTATCGTCGAACAGAGCAACTGTGTTTCAGTCGTACTGTAGCAAATAATGATAACACTTCATTATCGAGAGGATAGACTTTGGTTGTAATTTGATACTAACAAGTTTTAAAGAACACCTCTCACAAAAGAATACTTTTTTTAATGGCATTTGGTTATGATGCCATAAAGCCAGCACTATGTAATTTTGTAGTTTGCAAGTATGTATTGGATTACTCAGTGTATTATACCTTCTCCATGGTATAGACGATACAAGACAGACACAACTCTTAATTAAAACCACCCATGCCCGAGGTCTGACTCGAAACGGTGACCACTGCAACAAGATTACTTACTGCCTGCTGCCGTATATTGAAATCAAACTATCTGTTCCCATATTTCTGACAGCATTGTCACTTAAAATACAAGATAGTCTTGAAAAGAGGTTTCTGCTGCAGTTTTAAACTTGAATTTCCCCGCTGTGGATAACCTCCTCCACTCATCCCGTCGTTGTGGCAACATGGTGTCCACTACCTGTCACGGTGTTAATTTTCACCGTTCCGGACTTCGCCAGCAGGGTAGGAGAGGCGGTCGTGCAAAATTCCTAATTATAAGGTTGTGGTCCAAAGTCCTGGATTACATTCGGCAGTGGTGACAATGCTGACGGGGTTTCGTACGTAGGATGGGGAAGTTAAACTTGACGGCCTCCCTGGTTTCTTTCGGTTGAGTAGGCCTTGTGACCAGAGTTAGCAACATTTTTTCGGCTGATTATAGCATTTTTTAGAACAAGCTATAAAAAATATAGAAAACTTCAAAAAATATAGTATTTTTTGTAAAGAGTAAAGAAGGACAAAAGGTATGTTTTTTACTTGTTTATTTTTATAAGACCTACAATTTTTTGCACTTCTTGTATCTTTAAACAATTTTTTGTCTAAAGTAAATTTGCCTTATGCGATATCGCATTCAATTTTTCAATTAATGTAGACCAAAGCTAATTTTTTATTAATAAGATACTCTCTCTCCTTCTTTCTTCTCGTCATTTCGAATTCATAAGTGGAAATGTTTTCTGTGAATGCCCAAGAGGCGGGAATCAAGCGCAGGAATGAAATAATTTTAAATAAATTTTACAAATTATTTTCGGTATATTTTAAAATATGCTGCCATTTTTGGTCTGCGGTAAACTGCTGGTAAAGACAGTCCAATCTCTCACTTTTACCTAGATTTCGTTTAATATTGTAGTTTCAGAGCAAATTCGTCCGTTTTGGTACTAATTTTTCTCGTGTAAATTTAGTACTTCTAATATTGTCTCACAGTCATCAAATGAAACGTCATATTTTAAAATTCAATTTTTAGGTTTTGCATAGCCAATTGCTTTAATCAAAATCAAATAATTTATTAAGATATTCCAGACACTTATCAACGTACACTAAAAAATTCTTTTTAAAACTATCACCTTCTGTGGAGGATTTGACTTCTAACGATTTTTTTGGTTTCTTAGCAAAAGAAAGTCTCTTTCTTTTACATTGTTCTAAGGCTGATTTCAAACGTGACATAATATTATATACATCTACGACTGTGATATAATTACTGTACCTTCAAGTTGCTTAACAGCTTTGTGAAAGTTATTTAATACGCGGCTCGCGAAGTTCAAAAAGATTTTAACTTTAGTGTCTCCATCAGTTTCATTCATCGTCAAAATATTTTCAATATGTGTAGGACAATCCTCCCCTACACTAATAAAATAATCGCTCAATGACTTCCAGTTTACTTGAAATTGGTTTTTATTAGGTTATTACCAATAATATTAACAATGATGTATTGTTTGCTAAACCGGGCCCGATTTTTAACAATGGCGCGTGTGAGTCAACAGTCTCGCTTGGCGAGCAAGAGCAGTGAGTAAGCGATCAGTATGTAGGGCTAGAAGGATAGACATTCAAGCATACAGGATAGTATAGTTGTGCTGAGGATAGTATGAACGGACTGGACAAAAGATGTAAGAGTTAATAATTATTTTCAAGCAATTTGACAAATCGGAAAAGTACATGGTGAAGATTCTCGTGTTTTAATTTGCTGCACGTAATAAAATAAAATGTAAATTCGTAGAACAACGAGTAGACAATTGGTAGCAACAGCACGTTTCATTTTAACTGAAAAATACTAAGTAATTAAGTTTGTTTGGAAGAGTAAAAGGTAAAGGAATGTGACAAACCAAATATATGTTCGAGACAGATACAGCTATACGTCCATAACGTTACAGCCAGAATGGGCTGGCACCTAGGTTTATCCTTTTCCATCTTACATCTATACGTACATAAAACAAAGAAACACCCCCTCCCCCCCCCCCAAAAGTCATCTAAACACAGAGGACAGGAATTGGTCGTTCTATCAGGTCTTGTGTTGTGGAACACAGATATACAAGTCTGTACAAGGAGACGTAAGAATTGTACAACAAAGTGTCATGTATAGACGAAGCTTTTAGAAGTGATGAAAAAGGAGGCAAACAATTGTTAGTGATTACATCCACGAGCAAATTTAAGTTACTTACCTTTTTGCTGACTTTTTCCGGGCTCTGATCGTTCGGGCTTGACATCGCGACTGATGATAGCCGGGCATCTGAAAAAAAAATTGACATATGCAGACATTTTTCAGCTAATTAATCGAGCAACGGATTATACAAGTGCCCAGTGCTTTAATTAAGCCGACATAACGCATGATGTGGCAATATTTATCAAAAGGTTATAGTGAAACAGAGTTCTAAAAAATTAGCGGATAATGATCCAAACAGTGTGATTAATTCCACCCTTGATAGGTTTATGGGAATAGAGAAGTGTATGTGCGTTTACTGAGAAGAGTTTCAAGTGTGATACTTCTTATACTCCAATGTTCGCAAACATTAAAAACTAAATGACCAACGGAACCGCCAAAAAGCTTTCGGAATCCTTTAAGCAGCTTTACTGCTTTTAAAACAACTAAAGTGAAAATGAGCTTCCGCAACATTTGAGTACTTAAATTTTGCAACACGTAATACAGATTTTAGGGTATTAATGAAAAATTCGTTTTATTTATCATTATTAAAGACATTACAACTAAGTTAAAGACACATTGCTTTTAGAACAATGAACTACAGACAAGCTTCATTTCAAGGCAGTAAAATAAAAAAAATTACAAAACAGCAAGAATTTGGATTTATCACTGAGCGTGGTAGATGAGCGGTAACGCTCTGGGCTCACGTTCAGGAGGACGCGGGTTCCGATCTCGGTCCAGCTATCATAGATTTGGAGTTTTCATGGTTTCTCCAAAATACTCCAGGCGAATGCGGAGGAGGTTTCTTCAAAAGGTAATGGCAGAGCTCCTTTCCTTTCCTTGGCCCTAGTCCTATCCCGCTTCTAATGGCTTCGACGTCGACGATGCGTAAAGCCATAAAAAAAATACAATTGTGAACCAATAACTTTTCAGTATGATAATCGTAACGTGCCCAGTTATACATCGTTGAGCGTTTTTAGCAACAGTTGATAGTATTACAGCCAATCTGACAAATGCACATAGTGAAACTATCCTCCCTTTTCCACATCAGTTACTTGTATACGATATTGCTTGGGTTTGACATCTTGTCGAACTAGAGGTCGTTAAGAAAGACATTTTTTTTCGATAGAGCTTTACGGCTTGTCAACATCGATGTCAATAAGCCGTGGATCACATTGTGTTGCATACCTCAAGTACAAGGACGGCATAGATGATATTTCGTCCGTTACGGTGATTTGCAACAGCAGTTCGAAATGCAACAGAGTTTTGCGGGGAACCAGATACAGTACAGTGTGCAGTTAACAATTATAAATTTGGTGGCCTCTTGTACGAATATTTGTGTTTAACGTATGATACCAGTCGTGCACGTACCTTGGTCGGAGTAAAAACTGTCTGTGTGTAAGCAATCAGGGTGATGAACTCTCGAACTTACATCTCAGCTCCAAACACCGACGAGTAAATCTGTAAATTTCACTACAATACCACGTATTAGGGGATCAATAAACCCACAGAAATTTACGTTAGTCATGACGCTGCAAATTATTTAAACAAACAAATTAATAACTAGGGCAAACAACAAGTCACTCTAGTATAAGATACAAACAGCAGAGGAAATTGAAATCACTAAACCAAAGTCACCTGGATTACTGCCCGGCTTTTCGAAAGGTTTGTTAAAAACCAGTATTAAATTGTATACCGCATACTACACTGTACAGATTTTCAAATTAATGTCATTCATATACAGTGAAGTATAAGTACAAATAAATATGTAACCGATAAACGTTGACATATTACAAGAGGTTTTTCCCAACAGTATCGCATGGATAGAAGATTGTAGGAATAACTACTAATATCATTTATCTACCACCAGCACAGTGAATTGGTGTACTTCATATGAGAAGCCATTACTCTGAGACAACAGATAAGTAAACTGCTATACTGGGTGTTCGATATAATAATTAGCAGCAGGCGAGTGTGATGGGTGAGCGGTAACGCTCCAGCATCAGATTATGGAGGATGCGGGTTCGAATCTCCGTCCGGGCATCCAGATTTTGGTTTCCCATGTTTTACCCAAACCACTCCAGGTGAATTCCGGGATGTTTTGTTTATGATTGCTTGTTATTCTAAGCATGTCTTCGAGCGGTTCCGAGCGTTCGAAGTCAAAGGTGTCCTTTGATACTTGTTAGAGTAGGAAACCATTATTTAACATAACACACTTAGTGAGTTTCTTCTGAGATGTTGTTACTACTGATAAAAAGGCAGTTAACTTTTTAATAAACAAATTGTGGTGGGGGGGAGTCGGAAATTTTGTTTTGAAGGGAGGCGTGGCAACTGGCAAGAAAACTTCGGGAGCCCCTAAGCAAACTTAAGAGCTAGCTGCTACACAAAATACTTAAAACAACTGGTTAACAAACAGAGTACCCCAAGCAACAAGTTGTGATGACTATTATCACTGAAAGAGAGACGCACCATTTCGTCTGTTGGAACGATTTCCTCTCTGCTCCGACTCAATGTCCGCCAAATCCCATTAAAAGTTAGACTGATAGCTACCCCCGCCCCCTTTCCGACCAAGTAATCACTACAAAACAACCTACCACGATGACGAGAATATAAACGAAGCCGACAAATAATCCAGTTACTCATCAGCTAAGTATGAACAGGCGAGGTTAAACTAGACGTGACCTGATATTGTATTTTATCGTTCGTGTAAATGTCCTTCGTACTTTTGCTTCTTATGATTTTCTAAGTTCAACGATTTACGACAGTAGCTTGCTCAGTAAATTAATTTAACACACACGATGCTGTCGATATCAATTTTCATCTTTTGCCATTCAAGGTTCAAACAGTTCATTTTTAATTATGGCGCTCCGCTGGTTGAAAAAGAGCTATATTTCTGCAGTCTTAACCTTCTTGTGGAATGTCAGCGAAACTTACACTACGGATATAAGAAAAAATAAAAAATTCAAATTTGCCTTTTAGTGCAACGTTATAACACTCAATCCGATATTGATCGAAGAACTTCTGTTTTGGAAGTATTCACCAGAGGTTGAAACTTTACCTGAAGTGGCATTTTCTCCCTTGCTAAAGAATTGCACAAGTTGCTTACCAATCTAACGGATCATATTAAAGCACAAAAATATGCCACATTCCCAACGAATCTAATAAAGAATGTATACACACAACATTCTCGCAGTACCATACCCAGATTACAAACATAGTACGTCTTCGTATAGCTTAATTCGAGAATTATAAACGCAGTTCCTAAAAAAAATTAAGATCTTGAATTACAGATGTTTAGCGCATATTTCAATAATTCGTCTTTTTCATCTTCTTATTTTTCCTTTTTTTTTTTCTTATGGCTTTACGCCTCGTCGACATAGAGGTCATTAGTAGTGTCCGACCGAAGGTCATTTTTTGGCCGAAGCCGAATGTTCGGCTCTTGAGATAACCTTCGGCCGAAGCCGAAGCCGAAGGTTCAAAAATTATTATATACTTAGAACACTAACATGAAGTATATATGACATACAAATATTAACTGTTATTTTGTTTTATAGGTGGTATTTTTTAATATAAATTGCACCTTTACAATAATTATAAACAAAGTTTTTAACATTTATTTATTAGAATAAAATAAAACAGTAAAATACTACCAAACCAGGTTCTGAGCAATGCAATTTAGCAAAAATAAATGCAGTTATTTTTATTTAGCAATAATAAAAAGAAACTATAAACTTTAACAGTGACAGCCCGAATCAAATCAGAATAATTTGTCCCGTGGATTAAATTAATAAGTTTTGGAGTTTTACCTTTGGTAAATCAAATACATGTTAGCTTATGTATAGTAATACCATCGTTTTTTAACAACAATAAAAAATAAATTTCAACCTTCTTACCTAGCATAAATTATTCTAGCTTTTAAAATACGATATTCTGCTGTCTAAATTAGTATCACATATTAAATTTTCAGTTAAAACCGAATCAACAGCAATATTTTTAAAGTAGTTTCACTCAAACAGAATAATTAAAAATGTACTAAATATAACCAAAACAAAAAGTACATCGGCACTAATAAAATAAGATTTAATGGCTCCAAATGACCCGTTTTATTCGTTATTGTCAGTGCACAGTTTTGACGTAGAAATTACAAAATATCAGTCTTCGTATTTACAATTTCGTCCCTATTCAAATACTTAATTTTAAACCGCGGATCGATTAGAGCGGCAATCAACAACCGTAAGGTTTTTCTTGCGAAAGCAGATCTCCTGTTAAACACAAAACATGCTCAGAAGGATGAAGGCTGATCATATAATACTGCTCGAATGCCGCTTGTGTGGGTCTGTTAAGATGTCAATGATTGATATAATTAACGATACTGTTGATAAATCGAGATATAGAGTGGCTTGTTCAATCTTCTTACGTTATACAACACTTTTTCACTATTTCTATTATAGCAATATCTTTAAAAATTACTTTGTGAATCATGAACTGTAGAGTGTGAGCAACACAACCAATAAAAACGAAGTTTTTATAGCGGATGGTTGCATTCATATTTGAAGTATTATTACGTATACCCGTATCGATATCTTCTTTTGAATTGTATTTGGTAACAGTTTCAGTGATTTTTTGTGCAATATATTGCCTTGTATGATCTCCCAACACACTAACAGCCAGTTTAATTTTTTTTATTTTGAAACCTTTGGAAATGCCATGTGCCGTGACACTCAAAAACTTTTTTTGGGGGGGGGGGGAGGTATTCGACCATTGCCTTTTGAAGGAAGCATCCCGGCATTCGCCTAGAGTGATTTGGGGGAACCATGGAAAACCGAAATCTGGTTGCCCGGACGGGGATTCGAGCCGCCGTCCTCCCGAATGAGAGGCCAGAACATTAACCGCTCACCCACCACGCTCGGTCAATCAATCATTCTTCGATCTTTCAGTGTTTACACGAGTGTTTTGCATTTCTTACAGGCCTTTAGCTTTTTATAGCTAGTCTAATGATCACCCATATAGATACGGGTGGTCATTAGAGCTAGCACAGAATAGGTAGCAAAGAAAGGGAAGGACTTTGGCCTAGGTCTTTTTGAAAGAGCCATTCCGTCATTCACACGTAGAAATTTTGGGAAACCAATGAAGACTGATATCTAGATTGCCGGACCTGGGATCGAAATCGAATTCTCAAGAAGGCCAGGCCAAAATGTTAATCTCTTACCCACCAGATTTATTAGCTATTTTCACCTATTTATCGAAATAGCAAACCGCATGGATTCATTAAATTCAGTTCGCTGAAGTTCCATTAACTCTAACCCCAGAAGATTTAACATCCAAAACCGGGGTCTTCACATCTTCTCCGAAGAGCAGCGAAGTAGTGTAATTTTCACATGGTTTCGATAGCTGTAACAACCCCGAACGTGATACAAGTATGCTGTAATTAATTAAAAGCATACGAGTTGCAGCTAACAATGATATCAAATATTTGATTAAACTATCAAGTTTTGACAAGGATTCGCACATTATCATACTTTTTTTGCATCTGGCTTTACAACTCGTCGACTTTGAGGTCATTAGAGGCGGTAAGGTACTGGGGGCAAATAAAGGGTTGTAATTTGGTCATAGCCTTTTAAACGCTCCTGGATTTATCTGGGCAAACCATGTAAAACCAAAATCTGGATGACCGGACTTGGATTCGAACCGGCGTCTTCCCGAATGCAAGGCCAGAGTGTTACCACTCACTCACCACGCTCGGTGAATCGAAAGGAATTCCACCACGGCCTTTAGAATGAATCGTCCCAATATGAATGTAATACTGTCGCTCAGAATTAGATGCTGTAGTTACGAATTGTGGGGATGTTCCTAAGCAATCACAGACTAAGAAATGTTTTGCATTCCAGCACGGTATTTCGAAATAATAAAACTGAAATCGAACTCTTTATGTCATTTATCCTATATCTTTAGAAAAGAAAATCACGCTGGGAGCTGCAATCTTCATCGATAGAAATCTCTTAATTTTGTATGTTGTCCAGTGCCTATAAGGAGAACGAGTGGCGTGAAACGAAATAATTTTCGAAGGCATGATGAAAATTAACTACTTAGGTCACTGACTGATGACAGAGGGATAAGAACTCAGTAGTCTACATGTTCCATCGAGCATTCAGCAAGGCGACGCAACAGGACAATTCATGTCATTAATATTTAAAACAGGTACTAGAGAATACATTAGAATAAGTTTTTCAGTATCCACTGTTTATTTCCAATGAAATAAGAAATTCTTTTGGTAATGACGGATCGAGGAAGACTTTACTGAAACTGTAGCAATCGCCCCCGAGTATTAAGAAACCGACCCTGGCAGTGTGTGGGCTAGTGCGCTGACCTCGCATTACCGGGATCGCCGGTTCCAGTCCGGCTCCGGGCATAAGTGGTTTTAATTAAATGTAGTGTCTGTCTTGTGTTGTCTACACTTAGTAGAAACAACGTCCTGAAACACTGGAAGATTCACAATAACACTTGGGCTGGTTGTATTGTCTAGTAGCCAATACCATCTAAAAAGTAAAAAAGGTATAAAGAAAGTATGCTGTCACATGAAGCAGGAATATCGCATAGCGTGGGTAATGGAAAACAAATGCTAAATCACGACTGATGGGTCGAATTTTAAAGTACTGTCATGAATATACGAGGGTGAGTCAAATGAAAACCTTAAATTTGTAATAAAAAATCGAAATTTCGCGCAGTTATCCTATAAGTTGGTAAGCGTGCTACAAGCAGCGTGCAGAATGGCCTGTAGGTGGCAGCATAGTGCAGATGCACAAATACCGTCGCAGTATCAGTATAAAGATGGCTGCCACATTTGAGACTTGCACCAGGAAAGAACAGCGTTCTGTTATTCGGTTTTTGAGTGGTGAAGGTGTGAAACCTATTGAAATTCATCGAAGAATGAAGGTTCAGTACGGTGATGCATGTTTGTCACAGCAGCAAGTCTACGAATGGAGTAGGAAGTTCGCAAATGGTGTGACTTCAGTGGAAGATGCTTCTCGTCCAGGTCAGGCACAACGAGTTGTGACTCCACAGAACATTGCAGCAGTTGAAGCCATAGTGATGGAAAACCGCCGAGTGACACTGAATGACATTGCAGCATGTTTAAAGATTAGTCATGGTTCAGCACACTACATTGTGAATGATGTGCTCCAGTTTCACAAAGTGTCTCAAAGATGGGTGCCACGGCAGCTGAGTACTGAATTGAGAGAACGACGTGTTGATGCTTGTGAAGAACATCTTCAACGCTTTGAACTGATGGCTTCCTTGCAAGAATCGTTACTGGGGACGAAACCTGGGTTCACTTCCACCAACCGGAAACGAAGAGAGCGAGCAAGGAATGGCACCATTCCTCATCACCAAAACCAAAGAAGTTTCGAACAGAACCATCAGCAGGGAAGGTTATGCTGACTCTCTTTTGGGACGAAGAAGGCGTCATTTTGGAGCATTACATGCCTAGAGGGAGGGACCACTGTCACCAGTGCATCATACACCGATCTCCTAAAAAAATCATCTTCGGCCTGCAATCAAATCAAAGCGACGTGGATTGCTGTCATCAGGTGTCCTTTTGCAACATGACAATATGCAAGGCACCACACTGCCCGTAAAACAGTTGCAACAATCACAGACCTGCATTTTGAGTGTCTTCCTCATCCACTATACTCACCAGACCTTGCCCCAAGTGATTTCCATATGTTTGGACCACTCAAAGAAGCAATGGGAGGAAAGAAGTTCCGTTCTCATGAAGAGGTACGCCACGCGGTGCATCAGTGGTTGCGCGGACTACCAAAAGAATTTTTTCTAAAGGAATTTATGCACTTTGTAAGCGCTGGAGGACTTGCATTGAGCGTGGGGGAGATTATGTAGAAAAGTGATACAGCTTTGTACCACTTCTGCACAATAAATAATATTTAAAAAAATATTTAAGGTTTTCATTTGACTCACCCTCGTACAAAAGGAGACAGCGCACGAAACCTTAGCGATTCTTTTTCTAACGTACTGTAATTCTGTGAGATTTATACACCACAAGACTGACCAAAAAAAAATCATAGGCTGCACAGAAAGGCCACACATTTAGTAAAAGATTGCTGTAACGCGAACGAATTTGTCACAGACTTGATACACAGCAGCTGTGTTGTTTTTTCGGTGTGGCTTCCTTTCCCGGGGAGACGTGGAGTTTGGTCGCCTGGTGACAAAGAGTTTTGTGTGCCCGCATCTCCCGCCTTTGTCGTGGACGTTTAGTGGGGTAACAAAGCCATATGTCTGTGATACGTGTTATTTGCTTTCTGTATGGTACGTGTAGAATTCGTTATAATGTGAAATTTATAACACGGAATCTACGTTGGTACTGTCACACAATTCAAATATTTGATTAAATTTCGTCCGCAGCGGAAATTTTGACAATGACTCCAGCACAGCCATACCACCGCAGGGTGTGACGTCTGTACCATTACGATAATTTTCCTCAAATGATAAGATTTTACAACGCTCTGGACTCACATTTGGGAGGACCGGCGTGTTCGAAGGCCTTAGAATCCTTATCCGGCCATCCAGATTTATTTTTTTCTGTGGTTTCTCCAGATCACTCGATGCGAATGCCGGTATGGTTCCTTCAAAAAGGACAGGCCGAATGCCTTCCGGTTTCTTGCCCCCAATCCTTTCCCGCCTCTAATGACCTCAACGTAGCCGAGGCGTAAAGCCAGAAAAAAAAGCATATTAGGGTATCATTGACGAAACAGGAAGGCGAGAGGAGGATGTAGGTGTCGCACAGATGCGTATCCACTACGCGCGGCAAACCCTCGAACACTGGCTCGGCGATACCTGGCTTGGTGCCAGGTATCGCCGCGCGAGCCAATGTTCGTGGGTTTCTGTTGACAAGCAGGGCTGCCGCGCGCGGTAACGCAACCCAGCCAGAGTTGCGCGGCAAGCAATGCAGGCACAGTCAGTTTTCGCGACCATTTTTACTGAGACTTCCGCAAGTAGGAATACGAGTGGTGCTATATTCTGTCCTGCAGGCTCCCATATGGCATATATCGTAGACATACACAGCACAAATCGATAAATTATACCGTGGGGATCGTTATAACCGTTAAATAATAAATAATTACCAGAAATAGTAATAAGACTTTTAGCTATTCTTGATCTTTCTCTTCTGTATGATGCCAGAAGAGTAGCCATCTTCTTCTTTAAGTCGGAAACGGGTAAGCCCACTGCTGAACTTATCTCCTTCCATGCATCGTCCCTCAGCGTTTTGTTGCGGTAATCTGCACATTTACTATTCCCAAAAAAATCTTTCGCACCATACAGCTGTATTAGAAATCGACACTTTTCGTTGTCCATGGCAGTAAGCTGTCGCTGTGCCGCGCGAGCCAACTCAAAGAAAGACACTGCCGTCCCAACTGCGCGCGAGCCAATTAGTGACCCTTTGCCGCGAGCCTAAAGACCGACAAAGAATGGCTCGCAGCGCGGCAAGTTCGACCGCGCCAATGTTCGAGCTGGCTCGCGTGTCAACAGCGTATCCATTATGCGCGGCTGCCGCGCGAGCCAATGTTCCAGGGTTTGCCGCGCGTAGTGGATACGCAGCTTAAGGTATTTAATGTTCCAGTATACCGTTAGGGATTGAAAAGCACAGGTAGGAATATATTTGTTGTGCTAAGCATTCTCAGCTATTGATAATTCCATAAAACTCTGATCAATGATATAGATGTACACTGAAGAGCCAAAGAAACTGGTACACCTGCCTAATATCGTGTAGGGCCACCGCGAGCACGCAGAAGTGCCGCAACACGACGTGGCATGGACTCGACTAATGTCTGAAGTAGTGCTGGAGGGAATTGACATCATGCATCCTGCAGGGCTATCCATGAATCCGTAAGAGTACAAGACGGTGGAGATCTGTTCTGAACGGCACGTTGCAAGGCATCCCAGATATGCTCAATAATGTTCATGTCTGGGGAGTTTGGTGGCCTGCTGACATGCGGGGTCCATGAATTCATGAGGTTGTCTCCATACCCGTACCCGTCCATCCGCTCAATACAATTGGAAACGACACTCGTCAGACCAGGCAACATGTTTCCAATCATCAACAGACCAATGTCGGTGTTGACGGGCCCAGGCGAGGCGTAAAGCTATGTGTCGTGCACTCAGCAACAGTACACGAGTGGACCTTCGCTCCGAAAGCCCATATCGATGATGTTTCGTTGAATGGTTCGCACGCTGACACTTTTTGATGGCCCAGCATTGAAATCCGCAGCAATTTGCGGAAGGGTTGCACTTCTGTCACGTTGAACGATTCTCTTCTATCGTCTTTGGTCCCGTTGTTGCAAGATCTTTTTCCGGCAACAGCGATGTCGGATATTTGATGTTTTACCGTATTCCTGATATTCACTGTGCACGGTCGTACGGGAAAATCCCCACTTCATCGATAGCTCGGAGATGCTGTGTCCCATCTCTCATGCGCCGACTATAACACAACGTTCAAACTCACTTAAATCGTGATAACCTGCCTTTGTAGCAGCATTAACTGATCTAACGCCTGCGCCAGACACCTGTTATCGTATATAGGCATTGCCGAACGCAGTGCTCTACTCTGAGTGTTAACATATCTCTGTGTTTGCATACGCATGCTTATAACAGTTTCTTCAGCTCTTCAGTGTAAATCGATACCACATGTTCACCGTTACAAAATCAAGTCCCTCTTAGCCAGTAAATGTCTAAGGAACACTCCCGTAATCTGTCCGACAGGAACAAACAGTTTCAAACTTCTTTCCCTAAAATTTTTCAGACGACATAAATTTAGTTAATCAAGAAAATTAATTGCTTTAATGGTAGTATGTATATCACCGAATACTGTCAATAAATGCAAAATAGTGTTTCATCTTGAGACTCCGAGAAAACAGGAAAAAAATACACATATTAATAAACTTTTTCGTTGTTTTATACATACTGATTTTGATGATGAGAAACTAGACGGAGTCAGAGTTCGTTATGAAAGCAAGCAGTTTATTCGCTTCAGTGCTAGAGTTTCTCGAGACAACATGCTTCACTTTTCATGAGAAACCCTCCCTCACTGATACCGTAACATCTCTTTTAAAGAAGCAAACTCTAAAATGAACACAATTGGTAGCGCAGCCTCTTAAAGGCAAACAGCTAAACAAGCCGTAAAACTACAGCACAAGAGCCAGGCAGCGCTCAGCACAATTTAAAATACTTATCTTGCAATCACAGCTTTTATCACAACAGAGAAAAAGACACAACGTAAGGTTTATGTTTAAAATGGCAATCATACGAACACAGTTAAGTATTTATATGATAGTGTTCAGTTGGATATAAAATAATTACCTGCTTTTTTAAATGATCCTGGAGGTCACCTCTTGGTAGAATTTTATCACAGATATTCTTGTGGGGGCATTTGACGGACAATTTTTCCAATAATCTGAAACAGAAAAAAGAACAAAATTGAAATGAATTATATCTGACAAATACTACTTTCTGAAGGGTAGCAAACAATAAAATTGAAAACATTCCAGGTCTTTAATGACATCCATTCAGGTTAACCACGGTTATAAATAGTACAAATAATAGAACAGTGGTAATGAAAGACAAAGGAGCTCTCCGAAATCTCTTCAGGAACGCTCCACAAATATTCAACCGCTTTGTTAATATTTAATAAAACAGAAAAGCATCAGATAATGTGCTTTAAGGCTAAATTAAGCATTTAAAAGGTCTTTAAAATTTAATAAGCGTATAAAAACATGGTTTCCACGATTCCTCTGACACAGTCAAGATAATTGCAAATCAGAGTTTAAGCTAACAATTCATAAGCACTGCGATAATTTACTATACAAGGAGGGAACTAATACTGTGTGTTTCTAACAGCAAGGCGAAATCTATATCCAACATAAATATGCTTTGTTTTCATGTTGCTTGTGTATAATTTGGCTAAAACTTGAATGTTTAGTTTATAACGTCATTCCAAACCCGTAATTATAAAAACGGATATGTCGGCTAATGAAATGCCATTTGGTGCAGAAGCAACACTACTCTGATGTTAATACGCTTCGTGTCGTTACACGTCACTTGGCTACAGCAGGGGAAAAAAAAAAAAAAAGAAATACACTGCACGGAACATATGAGAAATTTTTTTATGTATTGGCTATAGAATATTACATCGAAGTAAGCACTGAACTGAGTCTATATGAAAAGACAGTTCTACTGAATTTTTCACGGACGAAGTATCAAGGCTGTATAGAAGTTAACGCTACGCACAAGAAATACCTATCTGGAACGATTACAGTGCGTGGTTTATACTCGTGTCCCCGTTTGAAAAACAAGTATCTACGAAGTAGAAAAGACAAATCAATTCAACAAGTGCCTTAGTGCTTACAGAAAACTCTCCTACAAATTTTCTTCTTCTTCTTTTGATTTTATGCCTCGTCGACGCCGAGATCATCATAGGTGGGAAACAACTGGGGACAAGGAACGGGAAGAAATTAGGTCATGGCCTCTCGACGGAATCATCCTGGCATTCCCATGGAGTGATTTGTGGACACCATGGAAAATCAAAATCTGGATGGCCGGACGGGGATCCGAACCCGCGTCCTCCTGAATGCAAGGCCAGAGCGTTATCGCTCCGCTCACCCACCACGCTCAGTTATCGCATAAAACGAGGGGGGCTATGTTTATAAACGAGGCCGTAGCGGCATAACGGTTTTACGAATTTTTTCCCGCCATTCGCACTTTAAGACGTCTCCTGCATGCACATATTGTTTTTGTAAGGTATTTTTGGATTCAGCAAGACTTACCCAATTGAATTACACTGAACACTTCGATTTTGAATGTATGCGACACATTTTATCACACCATCGCACAGTAGTTCAGGATTAAAATTGCTTTAGATAGAATTTACTATGCTGATCAATACATGTTATGTTCAATTCTTGATAAAAATGAGTCTTTAAAATTACAAAAAATATATACGAAAAAAAATTATGGGAGAAAATCTATTTTTTTTTTTCACGGCCCTGTATCAAAGTGTCAAAGTCAAGTGAAAATCAGGATTAAAATATATATTTTTGGAAATGTGAAGGACTCATTTTGATCAAAAATTGAACGTAACAATTATTGATCAGCATAGCAAATGCTATCTAAAGCAATTTTTTTGGATCGATATTATGACTTAAGTTCGAATGTCCACTACATTTTAATCCTGAACCACTGTGGCCCTGTGACGCGCTTGATCCTCTGTTTAGCGAATTTCTTGCCTTCCCAAAACCACTTATCATGCTCACATGTGGTCTCATGAGTTACACCGCAATGCTGGTGAAATGCTCGTTGCGATGGTATACTATTTCCATAATTCTAGGGCTGTAGGCCGACACTGATTACTTGAGCTTATTCTGACATTCAAACAACTGCAATTTCAACAAAACTAGTAGAAATTAATGTTGTACACATCTTGAATACAACTACATCGAATGTCGTAGCCATTAACAATTTAGAAGTTCCAATGCAAATCTGAAATGGCAACAAACCCTCTTCGTTCATTTACGGATCGTCGACGTCGTGGTTATTACAGCAGGGAGAGGATTGGGGGAAAGGGAAGCAAAAGAATTCAGCCATCGACTTCTGAAATAATTATCCCGACATTCGTCTGGAATGATTTCGTGAAACCATAAAAAGCGTAAATCCGGAAGGATTTCCCCCCCCCCCCTCTTTTCTCCGTGCATGCAGCGAAAAGGTCCCAACTCGGCGTTACAGATTCTTTGATACTTTGGCAATCGAATCCTAGAACTGCATTTTTGAAGTATGATACAGAACAGGAGCTGCAATGCATTTTATACCACACGATTTTTTTTTGAGTGCCCGCCAGTAAGGAAGCAAATTTCACGTCAAAATAATATTATGGGTGGTCGTTTTAGGTTTGAAGCCACGCATATCGTCCGTCCGCTTCCTGCCCGTCGATTATGCAGCGCAGTGACCCCCTGCCAAACGTACAAGGTAAGCTGCAAAGGATGGCAGGCCTACACATTCATCACTTGCACCGAACAAAATACAGAGCACCTCCACAATCTTTTCTGCATTCATGTCTTAACGAATTCAAGGAATTTTGAAAACTAAACTGGCTCAACATATTATTAGACAGCCGTGTCTAACAAAAAAGTCCACGGTGGCGGTTGGGTAAATTATATGAGATTAAATTACATCAAGTTATTTTATATCGGCGCTAGAAAGAATATCGAACGAATCTTCCAACGCTTTCGGTCAAGACGGTATATGGCAAATTCCGAAAGTTTGATGATCGTAACTCTGCACAATAAAACACAGAATAATGGCAGAGTGTGGTGGGTGAGCGGTAAAGTTCTGGCCTCGCAGTCGGGGGGGGGGGGGGCGTGGGTTCGAATCCCCGTCCGGGCAACCTGATTTGGGTTTTCCATGGTTACCCTAAATCACTTTAGGCGAATGCAGAGATGCTTCCTTCAAAAGTGCATGGCTGAATTCCTTCCCGTTCCTTGCACCCAGTCCTTTCCTGCCTCTAATGACCTCGACGTCGACGAGGCGTAAAGCTATATGTAAATATAATAATGGATAGAATAACCTATAAAGTACGGCTGATGCCGATAATTTTCCGTCAAATTTCGAAGTTTCGATGGCACTGCAGTTCTGGCAAGAGCACTGTGTGCTGTATAGGATCAATACAAAAATATTAAGCAACGATTTTCGGATAAATCGTGCCTCAAGTCCGAGTGCGCAAGCGATTAACTTATACGTATCCACCTTCTAAAAATCTGAAGAGTATGAAGGCTGGATCAATTTGCTCTCATTTCCATCACATTTGCACCTCATTCTGTCTCAAGCATTACACATCATTAGGTCACTAACACCAGCAGCACAAAAACACGGAAGAAATTTGTAAAAGGTAGGCGAAACGGTAGGACTGGAAGGGTAAGCAGCCGCGTCGCATAATACACTGTTGTGCAAAACTTGAGGACGAGGTAGATAAAGTAACATAACATATTAAATATTAGATGGAAATGAATGAAAGTACGGTAGCATGTTACCAGAAGTCTCTCACAAGTGCACAGAAAGTTGACGTCACATGGCGTGAGGTCAGCTCCAAATGTGTCTGGCCCCGCAACACTAAGCAGTTGACGGGACAAGACGAGTTGTTACAGTGCACTGTGCAGGTGTTCTTCATTACGTGTCCTGGAGACAACATTTGTACGACTTCAAAAGGGGAAGAATGATCGGGAAAATGGAAGAAAGACGAAGTGTGACAACTATAGCTCCAGAGTTTGGTATTGCTCACAGCTTTGTTTCACGTCCATAGGAAGCATTCAGAACCACAGGCATCGCTCCCCGAAGAAGAGGAGATGGTCGACCACGGTCAACTACAGCAGCAGATAACTACTACATTGTGCAAACGGCAAACGCCAAACAGCGGATGCAATGATAGCCATATTTAATAGGACTGCAAGGTACGCAGTCTCACGCTCCACAGTGGCATTGTGACTGCATGGGGTTGGTCTCTTTCCCCGACTACAATTACGTTGTGTTCCGTTGACACCTAACCTTCGGTGACACCGTTTGCGATAGTTAAAAGAGCATCGGAACGCTTTTTTTATTTACCCTTCATTTACATAGCCTAATATCTAGTGACTAAATTAGGCCCTACATATTAATTTTTTAATTGTTGAGTATATAGTTTCTTTAAATTTGCAATAAACATTTTCATGCAAGAAATTTAGCATGTAATTCCATTACACTTTGACTTATTGTCTAAATAATTCTATAATATTACATTTGGTCTTGCTTACATTTATAAAGAATCAGCACTGGACCGAAGAGGATAAGGATCGTGTGATCTTATCAAATGAGAGCAGATTGAGTCTGAATAGTGATTCTGAATATACTGCATTGGGTCCTTATGCACCAACGATTACCAAGCAGTTGTCAACCACACTGGTGGAAGAATGGAAGGTCCTACCACAAGACCAAACATGTGGCCAGCCTGGGTGCATGTTGCAGAGCATGCATTGCTATCCGTAATGATCACACACACTTTTAAGGACCTCACCCTCCTTTTTTAACGTTCAGGGGACCATCATGAGTCGCTTTGACTTCAGTGAAACTTATTGTCTCTGTATAAAAATGACATTTCTGTTCGTCTCATCGCGTATTTCTTTCAGCTGCTTAATGTACCACCCTGTAGCAGTTCTTTCTATATATAGTTCAAGATTCATCGAGCTATGTTACTTGGCATTGACACAGCATTCAAAAGTTACTTTTGTCAAGTTTTGCACACCAGTGTATAATGCTCTCGGTATTTAATTCCATTTGATCGGGAACATCTATTTGCAGAACTTTCAGAAGAAGGTGAAAAATTAGTGTTTTCAAGAGTGTGTGTGGAAGTGGAACAATTTCTTGGGTTGCGACTGGACCAGCCGTGGCGAGCAGTTCAAGCCACATGACATCAGCATGATGACAGCTCAGCGGTGTCCAGTAGCTGCAACGTAAGTAACAGGCGCTCGCAATACTTCTTCAACTAACGATAACCCAATGCTAGTTGAAAGTATGAAAGTCTTTGAAGCTACTTAAATGAGAATTGGGAAACAAATGGAATGAAACGCTTATTCGCGAAATTAAAGATATACTTGCCAATTGGGCGGTCGCGGTTTCATGAAACGAAGGAAAATGAACTTAGAATTAAACTACACAGGATAAACAAAACAATTGAGGAACTCAAGTCAAAGGAAACACAACTTCATAGACAATTAGACCTCCCACCATACTATCCACAATCAAGAGAATGGATGGACAAAGAGCCACGAACTGAAGAGACTCAGCGGATAATTTACTGAAAGGTTTGCTACCGGATGACTAGCCGGAGAAAAAACATAAGAATAAGTTACACTACGAAGGAACATGTGGCAGCTCTGCTGAAGTGAAAAGAAAGGAAGTGATATTACACCAAAAGAAGTAATAACTGCGATAGACAAAATGAAAAACGGTCCCCCAGTACTGCAAATTTATCTTGTGCAGCAAAATTAAAAAAAAACTATCCTGACTAGTTTTGGTACTCCAGGAACTATAATCAGATTCGACTTGGCGATAAACAGATAGAATTTGCCTACCAGTGAACCACGATCGCCATTAGCCATGCAATAACCACTCAGCAAACCTTAACTGGGTGTAGGGGACGAGCAGTTTTACGAGGGATCCAAACCACTAAAGGGTTCTGGCGCAAATCTAATACACAAAAGAAGCTTAGCGAGAAGTAGAGGACGCGTAAAGTGCTTATGGAAATAACAGATGAACCGTGATTCTAACCGAGAACATTGCATCCTCAGTCACATATCTTACCCCGTAGCCTGCAGCTCAACAACCTGTTATAGGAATTCACAAGATGGGATGGCAGACTGTATCTGGTTGTCAGAGTGCCGCAAACACTTTGCAAGAGTTGTAGCAAAACATCAAGTGAAACAAAACTACAAAAAGGAGTTCAACTGTCTTCACTCTGCCAGCCACCAAATAATTTAAATAACACTCCATACAAACAGGTTACAAATTTATGTGAAAAGAATACGAAAGCCGATCAAACAATGAGACATTTAAAATAGCTCGCAACTGCGTCAACACCAACTAGTTGGTATGAGTGCGCTGGCATGCTAAATGCTACACACTTGATTCCAAAGTCATTTGCTTACTTACAGTCATGTATTGTAGAGTGAATAGTAGATATATGTGTTCATTGTTGAATTTCTAGTACATGATCGAATTACACCAGCACAAATTTTTCACAGATTGCGTGCACAGTTCAGCAATGAAACACTTTCGAAGCCTCAAGTTAACAAATGATTAGTTCTTGTAGGAAAGTCGCGAAAGAAGCTCGAGTGAAGGGCGAATCCCATTTGTCTGCTGGCAATGTTCTCATGTTTGTGATGCTAAAAGTATTGTGTACGTCCATTTCCTGCTTGAAAACTATGCTGCCAAGGCTGCATACTGTGGTGAATTCTTGTGCAAGTTTAGAAAGGCTTATCGGTTAAAAAGGCGAGATAATTTTTTGTCTCACAATGCTGAAAATTTCTCTTGTGTAGCTAAATTGGGGGGGGGGGGGGGACTAGCCTGACTAGTTTTGAATCCAAACTCCCCTCTCCCCTGTAAAGATCAGACGCGGTACCATGTGACTATCAATTTTTTTTATCTTTTTAAAAATAAAAAGTGGAAATCAATTTGTGAGCATCGTAAAGCTACAAGACTTCGTGCGCAATTGTCTACGTGCAGGTAGGCTGCAACAAATTTTTATGGAGAAGAAATTAAAAAACTGCCAATGCGATAAAAATTATGTAGACAACAGTGGAGACTATGTAGAAAAATAGCTTTTTATTTGTTCTTTACCTATACTAATATTATAAATGCGAAAGTAACTGTCCCTCTGTATGTTTGTTACGTTTCTTGGGCTAAACGGCTAATCCAATCGTAATGAAATTTGACAAGGCGATGATATTTGGCATTAGGATGGATATAGCATACTTTTTTCTGTTTAAATGATACATGTTGTCATACAATTTTGAAAAATAACTGAACGGCGATAGACAGACGCATAGGATATGTAGTACCTTCCCGTATAACGGTCTGGTATCTCAGTAGTTAATGCGCTTTCTTATTGATGTTTGAAGCGTGGTCTTCGGTTCAAATCCCCTGAGGAAGCGAAGATTTTTAACAATTGTTTTTGATCGTATGAGCCACGCCTGGACGGTCAGCTGTTCGGATTCCGTGTTAAACTGTAGATACCACAAAGGTAGGAGTGCAATAGGTGGCAAATCGTAGTTGGTCTAGCAATGATGTAGGTGTACACTTTTTGACGCTATATTGATCCCTCAGGGGTTGTAACTCTCGCAGTCAGTGTGTGTGTGCTCTGCACTAATAATATTGTAAATACGGAAATAAGTTTTTGTCTTTTGTTACGTTTTGACGATTAAATGGCTATACCAATATTGATGAAATTTGACAAGGAAATATTTTGTATCTGTAGGAAGGATACAGGACATTTTATTCGGTATGAATAACAACTGTTGTCACGAAATTTTAAGAACTTATAGAACGGTGACAGACAGACGGATGCGTGTGTTAGTCTGTAATGTTACGTCGGTTGCTCAAGCTGTGCATCTCGCGCAGTCTGTTAGTGTATGATTTGTTAGTAAATTTCGTTTAGAGACAAAACTTATTATTTAGTATAGATGTCTATTTCCTCTGCAATGTACTATTACTTTGTGTCTGCCTAAGAGTTTCTGGCACCAGTTTATTTTGTCTTCTTTTTTTTAAATACCTTGCGGGCGTAAACCTGGCCTAAGGTGTAGCTCTGGCAGTTAAAGATATTAGAACCCAAGAATCGGATGCTCATGCTGAAGAAAGTTGAAAAGACCAAGTTGAAATAAAGCTGCCTTCAGTTAACGCCCCCCGCACATCCCTGCATCTTCGTTTTTTTTTTTTCCTGTTTTTAAATATGATGGAAATTGATTCTCTGTATGAAACAGGTTCGACGGTAGAATGATACAGTGATGGCGTTCCTGTCATATTATGCAGACTGGGTGTTGTTTGGGACAAATCTTACGTTACTAACAGCTTTCTATAATCAATTCTGGCAATGAAATTCTAGGTCCACGCGTACGAAGTCGCGGGTAACAGCTAGTAAACTAATAAAATGAGGTTTTTTTTTTTAATATCCTACTTCGAATTAGATCACCCTCCACACAAAGCACGACGAAAATTTTTGCTTCCGCTAGTAAAGCAGTTGTCCCTTCGTCTGGCTGGAGTGCATTCACAAAGACGACAAACGCGCTCAGCACAGGCACGCGTGGCATGCCACCAGAACCCTCCCTCTACAGAGAGCGGATTGCAAGCAATATACGACATTCACTATCGTGCCTACCACAAACGATATCGATTACATAAACTCCCCTAAGCAAGTTGATAAAACCCACTGCCATTGTGCAAGTGAATATCAGCAACCATCTATCACATCAATGTCCTATAAAAACTACAGGGTGTTTCAAAAAGGACTTTACAACTTTGAAAATTCATATAAATTTTATTAAACAAGGTACAGAGCTGGTTTTGGTGTTGTTTTAAAGGAAAGCACTTCAAGTTTTTTTACCTTAAACTAAAGATGTTCTATGTGGTTTCCGCTGATTATTCTGCAGACATCCCATCGGTAGTCGATTTCTTCCCAGACTTGCACTAGCATTTCAGGTGTAACTTGCTCAGCAGCAGCGTAAATTCTTGCTCTAAGTTCAGGTAGAGTGGCCGACAAAGGAGGTACGTACACCATATCTTTTATGAAACCCCAGAAGAAAAAATCTAGCGGTGTCAGGTCTGGGGAACGGGGGGGGGGGCATGCAATTGGCGCATCACGGCCAATCCATTGACCTTTAAAGCGGTCATTGAGAAAATCCCGGACGTCAGTCAGATAGTGTGGTGGTGCGCCATCTTGCATAAAGAAAACATTTCGTTCTCGGTCATCCTCATCGATTTGTGGTATCAAAAATTGTTGTAACATATCAAGGTACACTATCCCGTTGATGGTTCTCTCTTGGAAAAAAAAGGGGCCGTACATTTTCCTCTTGCTCAACGCACAAAAAACGTTCACTTTAGGGCTATCACGAACATGTTGCAATGTTTCATGTGGATTTTCACTGCCCCAAATCCTACAGTTATGTGTGTTAACCTTGCCACTTAAGTGAAAAGTTGACTCGTCAGAAAAGATTATGTTGTCCAAGAAATGTTCATCATCATCCACTCGATTTAACATATCCACACAGAAGATCCTACGTGCAATCTTATCAGTGTCTTTAATTGCTAGTAAAAGCGAATATAGGTATGGTTTCAAATGCAAACGTTTTCTCAACACACGCCAAACCGTCGTAAGTGGGACTTGCAGCTCACGAGATTCACGCCGGGTCGATTTCGTAGGGCTGTTGACAAAACTTTTTCTCACTTGCTCAACGACCTCGTCAGATGTGCTTGGACGAACTGAGAATTTTTTATGTTTTACTGAGCACCCTGTTTCTACAAAACATCTATGCCACTCATAAATTGTAGGCCTACTAGGAGGATCTTTAGCGTACTTGGTACGAAAATTACGCTGAGCTGTTGTCGCAGACTTCGATTCTTCAAACCAAAACACACAGCTAGCACGCTCGGGTCCAGTGAAGGCAGCCATCTTTAACGTAACTGCCGCTAGCGCTTGTGCGGCGTGATTAGGCACTAGCGGACTACGCGAGTCAAAACTTCAAGTGTTTTCCTTTAAAACAACACCAAAACCAGCTCTGTACCTTGTTTCATAAAATTTATATGAATTTTCAAAGTTGTAAAGTCCTTTTTGAAACACCCTGTATAAAAAGCTCAACACGATTTAATTATTTAAATGCGTATTTTCTAACAGAAACCATGCTTACGGATAGGTCAGCTGGCGTTTACAGTTTGTGTGATTAAAAATGTTTCTCATAAGCACAAGACTGAAGTCAGTTGGTAATAAATGAGAGGTAATGGGGAAATTATCATCGCAACAATTGTTGATGGAGAAACTAAGGTTCAACGTGAATCAATACTGGCAAGTGAATGAAAAATTAAAAAAAAACACGTGTGAAACTTCATTGTGTATTAGTATGACAAAACAAGATACTATTATTATTTTAAAGTGAAAGGTAAATTTTCAGTGGTTATCACTGAAAATATTTCATTTAATTGCTGTAAAACTTTATTAATAAAAACTCGTTAATAATAAAAATTTAGCAATATTTTTACAATTACTTTTTGCCTGAGGTACTACCAATATCGTCAGTAGTAGCATGCAGTGTGTCACGAATTTTCCTGACGTCGTTTCAAAAGTCACTACTGGGTGTAGAGAAGTTTCACTAAAAAAAAAAACAGAATTATAGGAAATACGTCTGACGAGCTATAACATAGGTTATACCACACCAGGTCGCTGTGAAAAATGTATCAAATTTACACTAACAAGGTGAAGTAAAATCGCTAGTAATATCAGAAACAGCGTGTGTTAATTGTGTTTTATAAAAAGAGAATACAACACCAATCGTTGCTTCATATACAAACTGGTGCGAATAACGCATATCTTAGTTACGAATTACGTTGGAAGAAAATATTCATAAACATGAAATGGTAAACAGCTGCCCAGAAACAGTAAACATCTCATAGGAAGAACGAGTAAGGTACTCTTGAATCTATCGTTCAAAATCGCCTAAAAAGAAGTTTTGTCGTATGTAACGTAATCAGCCAACAAATTGAAAATCTTCTCTCTCTTCGGATAATGTGAATGGAACCAACGTCAGCTGGCTCATAAAGTTATCTCGAGAAACACCCCCACCTCTCTGTAAACATTGCAGTCGTCGCGCATGGAATGAAGTTGGCAGCAAATGGAACTCGTGGCAAGAAATACAACTACAGCTGGCGCAACTTTCAGCAAATTAAACCAAGGGGCGAAACAAATGAAAGGGCAGGCTCGATAAGCTCGGAGTCGCTTTTGTAACTGAACAACTCCCCACACCGCAGATTAAACAGTTACCCTCTTCTATTTCTCAGATCAATGGAGTCGTAGATTTCAATGAAAGAAACATTTCGTAAAATCGCATTGTTAACCAACTTTAATTTAGCAATAAACACGAAGAAAAAATATTTAAATGTTGATTATCACGCATTTTACAAGTAAAATGCCACAAAATATTGTAGTAAATTACTAGAAAAATATATCTGTAAAGGAGTATCGAGCAGTCTGGTAGCTAAGTGGTTAAGGCGTTTGCTTTCAAAAAGTTTCCTGCTCCGGTCCCGGGTTCAAATCCCGGTAGGTGCAGGAATTTTGAATTTTTTATTTGATCATAAGAGCTACGCCAGGCCGCTCCGTGGTTCGGATTCCATGTTAAGCTGTAGTAGGTCCAAGAGGAAAGGAACTGGCCGTCCTACCTTTGACTCAATGGCTTACTATGACTCCTTCGGGAGGATCCAACCAAACTTGGGGTTGGTTTTAAAGAAGTATCAGCACAAACTGCTTCACCAATTTGAAAGTACAGATTGGCAAGGGTTGGAAGAAGTTTAAATGGAAGTATCTCTCCAACAAAATTTTTCAGATTTTTTTTTTTTTTTTTTTTTTTTTTTTAAACATGGATGATGCGGTAGCCACAGGACCTCCACCTTCAATCATTTTCCACTTAAATCAAAGTTGTGAATTGGTCTATAGAAACGTGCTTTTTGATAAAACTTCGATGAGATGCATTTATCTGTCACAGTACGTAGTATTAATCTAATAGTCATTAATACAAGTCAGAAAAAGTTCCTTCCTTCAATTAACGACAAAGAACTTTTTTCTTATAATCTCCCGTCGGAGGAACATTTATTATTTATTGTCTTCATACGGCTTCCAACACTGACACTCAATCTGGTGGACGAGCGATAACGTTTGATCACGACATTCCTAATTTCCACCGTTTCCTGATATCACACCAACTATGATTCAACAAGCCAATGGTCGATTTCTTTCTCACTTCCTCTAGGCCCTAATTACATAGTCATAGGTGAGCCACATATACTTATTTATTTATTTTTGAAGTTTATCTCTGTTTATTTTATACACACCTACCCAATTCCATTTTATAAAATCTGAGTTTCAAATTATTTAACAACAAGTTAGATGTTAGGAAACCTTACTTTCTATTGGAAATTTGTTGATTGTAGAAACGAATTTGTTGGAAGATTAGCAACGTAGAACCGTAAAGAACCAGCGAAACAAAATAATTATAAAAATTAAGCAAGAATCCGACTGCGAAAAATGACTAAAAAGTTAAAAACAAGCTCTTCATTACGAATGATTTTAATTCTTGAAATAGCTATAGTAACTCCCGAGACTTTGGCGATTGAATGATTTCCGGTATAAAGAGTCACCAACAGCTTGCCAACGGCGTCCTAAAGGAAGGCGGAAGAGCGGGAAGTGGTCCAGGGCATTTCTCTTGCCCTTGGGGTTGGAAATGGTTCCTAAAGGCGGATGAACCAGAAATGATCAACGGCATGAGGATGCAAAAGGCAATGGGAAGCCACTGCATTAAGGGGCCAAGTTCGGAATCTTCACGGGTGAACTTCCGAACTGTGTAGTAATAACACGATATTTCAACAGCAAGTATGAAACCATCTGTACTCGTCTGCTAATCGACAACGGTCCGCAGCAAACCGGTACAGACGGTTTCACACCTGAGGAAGACAGCCAGCAAAATGTCCTGCTTTTACAAAATGATCTGGCGGTACACTTATGAAAATTTTATCGCAATCATAGGGCTGGAAATTCTTCATTCGTACAGTCATAATTCTATTTCACACAGAAAATGTATTACTGGTGACACTGCGCAGTTGAAGCGCATTGGTTTCTTCTTAGTTCTACAGTAGATTATGTGAATAGAGAACTCGTCTGGCGGAAGAACAGTTAAATTAACTGTACGCACTGGTATGGTTTCGATATAGAAGTTCGTTACATACGTAACATATGTTACTGGTCACTTGGGAAACAGCAATATCCCTAAAAATATTTGTTTGCGTGAATGAGGCCTCATAGTTGAAAGTCTTTTTACCTCACTAGAAGGTGTATCTTCGGTGCTGACACTATTTCCATGCCGCCTCATTTCTTCCAGTCACGCAGCACGAGACGATGACACCTTCTGGTGGGTTTCCAGCATCTTATTTAATCATTTAGACCAGGGGTGGCCAACCAAAATGCTCTCGCGGGCCACTTTGGAAATGCATCATAACACCGCGGGCTGCATATAAGATTATATATCCCCATATTAGATTTATACCCACTATAGACATTTTTTTGGAGTGAATATAATTTTATTACTCTGCGAACTCATAACTGTAAACTCATAAATGAAACAAGCAATTTCTGTCATATATTCGCAAGATAATTATTTTAAGATCAAAGTTAACTTTTTCTCATAATTTTGACAGTTAATTTTTAAATATATGGATGAAAAATAATGTATCTTATTAATACGTTGGTTTTCACTACTTTGGCCATTATAAAATAAATATATTTTGTAAAAGTGTGATGACTCTTGCGGGCCACAAAAATGTTCAAGGCGGGCATGCGGCCCGCGGGCTGGCCACCCCTGATTTAGACCTTTAGCCAATTTTCTGACGTACGCGAAACGCATCACTTCGTCTACTGCTTTTGCCAACTGCATTAATTTAACTGGGCAATAGAGCCCAGTAGTACTAAATATATTTTCTATCATATTTTGAAGCCGTTCGTTTCGCGTAAGAGGGGATTAAGTCTTTACTTTTTCAAACACTGACACATGTCCACCGAGCGTGGTGGGAGAGCGCTTAACGCTCTGGCCTCGCATTCGGGAGGACACCGATTCGAATCCCCGTCCGGACATCCAGATTTGGGTTACCCACGGTTTCCCCAAATCACTCCAGGTGAATTCCGGGATGCTTCCTTCAAAAGGCCATGGCTGAATTCCTTCCCGTTCCTTGTCACCAGTCCCACCCCGCCTCTAATGACCTTGACGGCGACGAGGCGTGAAGCCAAGAAAACTTTTTCGTCTCTCGAGTGAGTGTCATTATAGAACGAAAGAGTTAAATTAATTTTAGTAGAAAATGTAAAAAAAAGGCATAAGAATAGATTAATAACAGAATGGAAAGTACCTACGAGAACGACATTGAGTCTTGATAACTGAATGTCTTGCAACCCGACCAGAAAGTGACTCTCAACGAAATTATTGAAATAGTAACAAAATCGGAGGAAACTGGTAAAGCATCTCAGCACGTCCGTCTCAGCGCCCGTTTCAGTGCAGCGCGCAAAATTAAATCGTCTGTGAAGCTAGATACCCAACACGATGGGCATATATACTATTTGATATTTTGCTATTCATTGTGTGCCTTATTTGAACTATGGTAAAATTAAATAGCTTACGACACTCATGGTGTCAAAACAAATCTAAATGCACCCCGTACATCGAAATCCATCAAGCCATCCAGCTTATGGGAAACAAGAAAGAAATATATAAATATACTTCGAAATACATTGCTGTTCGATTAAATGAAATTAAAATACTGCTACACGCAAAATTTGAAAGAAATAGGGCATACTCACAGATCCAGATTTGTCCACTCAAACAAACCAGAAAAGTGACCTCATACAGAAAACAATATTTGAGACCTCAAAAGGCTCTAAATATTGTTGTTTTCAAAATGATATATAAAAAAATAAGGATATTACACTACCTGATTAAACACATGTACCAACAGTATTTATAGAATCACGTTACGGCATTTACCACAGAGTGAAGAAACATAACACTGGCACAATACATACATCTAAGATACTCGTAAATACTCTCGTTTCCAAGCGAGCTCAGCAACGCTCGCCCTGGCATTCGGAGGATGCGTGTTCAAATCCCCGTCTGGACAGCCAGATTTCGCTTTTCTATAGTTTTCTCCAAATCGTTCCTTGTGAATACCGGGATGCTTCCTTCACATTTCTTGCTTCCCGTCCTCTCATCGGCTGTAATTATCTCGACATCAACGAGTCGTAAAATCCGAAGCAAAGAAATTGTTGTTTCCATTGTTGGCACACCTATCTATCCACGGAAATATTCGGAAAAAAACAGCATAATTAGTTATTATACCGTATTGTACTATTCAATTAGATCAATTGATACAACATAAAATAATTTTTCCAAAAAAATCATACGCTATGCTATAAAAATGATCCATTCATTTCCATGCCAAAATATGCCGCTACGATTTAGGATCAGAAATTACAAATAATATTAGTTATTACAGGCTAATTATTAAATCAGTGAGCTCAAACAATAAGAACATAAAGCACAAGAAAAGAAGTTACATACGAAAATTTTAAAAGGCCAGTCCTTACGTTTGCAATTTCGTGGGATACGGCCATTATTATTATTATTATTCGAGCTATCGTGAATGTAGGATGCGTACATTAAAAGTGACAACGCTTTTCATAAAACATTGCACCACGGAGATAAGCGTCCCAGTAAAGGGTGATACCATAAAAAATTTATTGTGTTGACAAAAGCATGTAGTAAAGCGCAAGGTGTAGAATACTAGCCACATAAACACGCTTAACATAAAATATTTCTGCTCACGTTCACACTTTATACGTATAGCCACCCCTGTCTAACAACAAAACTAGAATGTGACGCTAAGAAAAAAGCATAACTAAACAAGTTTAACTTCAACTTTCGGATAGGCCTGTTTATATTATTGATATCGCCGAACGCGTTGGTTAATCGTGTTAAGGCCGCGAATCTTTATTTAGGAAAGTTTTTTGCTTATGGTTTTGCGCACTGTCGACGTCTAGGCTATTAAAGGTGGGGAAATACTAGGGGCAAGAAACGGTGAGAAATTCAGCCATTGACTTTTGAAAGAGTCATACCAGCAATCACCTCGAGTGATATGGGGAAACCATGTAAACCCCAAATCTGGAAGGCCGGACGAGGATTCGATCGCGCGTCTTCCCCCAAACGGAAATGATTTACATTATCTATAGAAGACCAAAGTAAGTACGAATGACTTATTTCATGGTTGGAATGTGCATATATGTTAGTCAACTTTCCATGATGTTTCGCTACTTCCTAACATTAACACCATACCCTCCAACTAATACAGCAATCTCGAAGCATTTCATGAGCAATCAGGATCAAACGAAGTACTAAGAAAATTTCTCAGATCCATGTATCAATTTACTGTGAGAGTTCATATATTTCTGGATAATTTGGGAAGATAAAACTTTTGAAAAGATTCATCGCACATGCCCCAACTAAACTGATTTGATGTTTAGTCACACAGCAACAAAGAGAAATTACCTTATTACAAATGCCAATAAAACCCAGCTCTTAATCCAATAATTTCCCCGTATAACATCGCCGACAGTGCAAAAATCCGCATTTTGCATAGGGCTCATTTCCATCACTAGTAAAATATTTCTTGTTCTCTCCAATCCGTAAAGGAACAGAAAAAGAACGAACACTTACTTATGCGACATATCATTTCTCCGTTTCTTTCCTCTCACACGTAACGGCCATCTTCTGTCCGACATGAAAATGGAAGTTCGCTTAATACTCAACCATTTCCAGTGAAACTGATTCATCCTTTCAATCAATCTGCCCCACCACAATGTTATTATCAACGCCGTTACAATAACAAATCACTACATTTTTCCTCTCTATACAATAAAGCTACTTTGCGCTAGGCCATAAAAGAGATTTCTATGCCCTTTCTTTGGCACCTTCGCTTGAATGCTTTAAAATTAGTCTAAACGCTCACATATAACAATATTCGGATCCCATTTCACGACATTGTGTACAATTAACTCTGCATAATCTTGACTTTTTTGTTTTAAAAATTATGCAGTGTGTTTAATAATCATAAGCAATCAACATTTTAAAGTCGATCATAGGTATTATTTCGAACTTTTTCCGGGTGGTGATTCATATCCCCATCGTAGAGTACCATCACGATTGCCTTAAGTATTGTCTTAAGTGCTCCATTATCGTATATTCTGCAGCATTTACGAAGTGGTGCAATCTTATTATCCTGCAAGTCCTTTAATACGTCATTTAGAATAAGCGACATCCAGCGTACGCTCGCTCGCTTTGAAAATTTAAATGTCCATTCATACACTCGTTAATTTATTCCTTGCACTCGTTCTTGCGTTTAGAGCTGAAAATTGACATATATGAGGTCTTCGTCGATAACTCGAATTACATCATGAGGATATTTGTGTTTAACAGTCAGGAGCTGGTGTCAGGGATATGTAAATTAAGTTTCATTAATTGTGGAGTGAAGGGCTGGACCGTGGGCTGCTGAGACGACGGTCAATAGCGCACATAATGAGCGCCGCTACATATTCATTGCGCGACGCCACACACAAACGCCTCTGCATTCCCTATACCTCACAACAGCAGTACGAATCCCCCAAAACACACACTAATTACCTTATACCAAGTAGTCACAAAATGTTTTATACACACCTAAACTATGGCTCCGTTACCTTTTAATTTTTTTCATTTACCATACTACAAAAAAAGGAAGTATAAGGGCAAATCAGTATCTTATCCAGAGACAGAGAGGAAAAAAAAAATATTTCATCGCACCAAAGGAATACTAAAATCAAACTTTCAGTTTTTAAGTAATGTAAAGCTGCAAATCAAACACGTTTAATTTAACGAGCGTTCTATAAAACAGCGAAGATAGGATTCCACCAACAATAAACATAAAGAAATTTTGAATTAACATTTTTATGTTACAGATTATTTCGGTTCTACATTAGAACTAACCCGTTTATTGCTTTTATCGAGGTTTTACGCAATGTAGAAAAGAAGTATCCATAAACTACGTGCTCGGTATGGGGGGGGGGGGGGGGGAGGGGTTGGCTGGAAAGCTACGTTGGATTTATGGGGAGGGGGGGTGCCGAGCCAGGCCACGTAGCTTTCCATTCATATTGTTTATAACAGTTAAAACGAGGTACAGAACACACAACAGCATTTGGATATTTATATCCACCATTTAATTATCTCCGTATGTAATTTACGATAGTCTTACAAGAGAAAACAGTACAAAATGTCTTCTGGAATCAACAGGGAAAATAGTTGCGTGCTACGTGGGGTGGGGGGAGGGGGAAGCGGGTTGAGGCAAAAGCCACGTCGGGCTACATGGAGGGGAGGGGGGAGGAGGTTTCACAGGAGGCCAAAATGGAACTACGTGGTTTATGGACGCTCCCAAATAAGAGAATTTAGAAAGAATTGAAATGGGGGTGCGCGATGGTATTGTCAATTATCTGACTAGTGTGTTTGATGTTATTCTTTTGTACCGGTATAATGTAACGGGAAGTGTTGCTTGAAAACGTTAATCGGTGTGACCAGAAGGCCCTGCGTCGATCGTATCCCACCGCTTTAAAACGGACGACTTAAGGCAGAAGCACGTTCCTTAACATTAAGGATTGAGCACATCAATAGTATTAGAGCCGTTTAACACGAACAATAATGAGATCGGCAAAATCTCTCCAAGCACTAGCCTCAAGTGATTTCGGGAATAAATTGTAAAAACAAAATTTGGAAAAACAGACAAATACAAGTTTAACGACGAACCCATTGCACCAGCTTGTAAGAAATAATTCCAGCTGTGACCATACGTTGCAATTCATTATGAGCAAGAAACAAATTAATGTTGTGTAAAACGCTTGTTATTCCTAGAAACCGAGCGTGATGGGTGAGCGGTTAACGTTCTGGCTTCGTATTCGGGAGGACGCCGGTTCGAATCCCCGTCCGGGCATCCAGATTTGGGTTTTCCATGGTTTCGCCAAATCAGTCCAGGCGAATGCCGGGATGCTTCCTTCAAAAAGGCCATGGCCGAATTCCTTCCCGTTCCTTGTTCCCAGTTCCATCCCGCCTCTAATGACCTTAACCGTCGACGAAGCGTAAAAAAAAACCACATTATTCCTAGAAAATTATGTTTAGAATCGATGAAGATTTTAAATGGCCTCCTAGGAATGAAGTCGTGTCCGTAAGCTTATTTGGTACTTTAATAACTGTTGCTTCGTTTAGATCGGCTTAAAATAACTAACGCAAAACGAAATGAAAGGAGACACTAACGGTATAATCTGCAGTTCTACTTGTATGAAGAATTAAGGAACATGGATGTAAGATTTTCGAGTTCTTTGTGACGTATCAGTATTAAGTGTATGCTCTTCCTGACGGAAACTTCTTAATAAATCACCCTCAATTTTTTTATTAAACACCTACAATTCTGTAGGGACTCACACTTGAAGTGTAATTTTGTATACACAGCAAAAGTAAATGAGGTACATGAAAGATTATAGATTGAGATAAACAGACGGTTATTTGTAACTTACTATATACTAACTTTTATTGCAGAAATACTTATGTTTTGCTTCTACCAGTATGGTACTTGTTTCAGTCTCAAATTAAAGAAATGATTTTTGTGTATGAATTGCCTTGAATTTTTGGGCGAGTAAATTTTCAATCAATAGAAAGAAAGAAAATATCACAGTTGTAGCGAGCAATCTGGTGGCTCAGTGTTTAACGTTTCTGACTGGGGACCTAAACGTCCCCGGTTCGAATCCCTGTCTCGGCGGGGATTTTCATAGACCCTTAACCCGACCTTCACCTCTGGCACAGCTTGGTGTGTAAATGTGAAGTACGCCAGCACGCTTCCATGGTTCGGAATCCTCGTTAAATTGTAGGTCCCCTGTAGCCGGCAGGATTACCGGGTTAGTTTAAGGCTGCTACGGTAAAAGTGGAATGAGCAGCCAAAAAGGCCGACTTGGAGTAAAAGAATACTAAAAGTCACTATAAAACTTCCCAGTACCATAAAAAAAATCTAGCAAAATTAGATGCCTAGTATTATAAATATGACGACTATAATATTTAAACGTGTTGTACCCGGATATTCCGTGTTATTCGTGTCTTAAGTAAATCAAAGAACATTTTGGCCAGTCCTCTGCAACGGAGCAGTTGGTGATGACAATTTTTTTTTTTTTTCCCCAGCTCGTCGACGATGGTATCGGAAGAATAATTACCGGGACCATCAACAAAGTCAGGGCAAAGAGTATAAGAAACACTGGAATTCGAACAAGAATCACCATCGGTTTGAAAGTAAATAGGCGCGTGTACAGAATATACAACCAGAGCGAAAAGCCAAAATTGGTTCCAGTGAACAAATAACACATCCGAACGTAAGGGCAGACGCATACCGAAAAACTATCCATTCTACGCCGAGGTCGCAATAAAATTGGAAATAGCAATTTTGGTTGAAGAGTGTGTAATTTAAATACAGGAATTAATTAGATATGTAAAATTTATTTAATAAGTAAATAAACCACAGATCAAACAGTGGTAATTGCTGAGGAATGAGAGCATTCAAGTGTTACCTCTGTCGGTAGTATGGTCGGAGAGTGTCCGAAAAAGCAAATTTGCAATGGGACACGGCTAAAAGACATAACAGTAACGCGGCAGATTACAGAGAAAGTAGTCTGCAAAAGCGTTGATTCACTGAAAAAATTGCCGCAGATAACAGCTGTGAGTACACACTTTGTCTGTTCAGACTCGCTGTTCCGAAGGACACGTGTAAAACGTTTTGCTTTAACGATCCATGGAACAGAAAGGCATGATAACCTGTACATTGTAATGATAGAAAGGTTTTTTTTTACTGCTTAACGTCTCTTAACAGCGAGGTCTTTAGAGACGGGAAAGGATGGTGGGCAAGGAATGGGAAGGAATTCGGCCATGACCTTTTGAAGGAAGCATCCCAGCATTTATTTGCCTGGAGTGATTTGGGAAACCATGGAAAACCCAAATCTGGATGGCCGGACGGGGATTCGAACCGCGATAGAAAAGGAACGGGAGATTTATCTGTATTCCGTCTGGTCCAAAGGCAATGGTTTTGCTTCAGAAAATAAGTTCTGGTCTTCAATGAAAACAGCTGGGAGGTGAGACCGCCTAGTATCTTGGGTAACGGTTTCACAAGCCAAGACACAGGTAGACAGCTGCCCACTGAGCACATCAGGACATCTGTAGGTTCGGCGCAGACAATGCGTGTTCCGAGAATGTTGTCAGCTAAAATGCAGATAGGGGACTGAATGTCGTCACTGGGCGCCAAAAAAACACTTCAGGTCTCGCGCCAACGTTATGGCATATGCAGTGAATATGCAATGAACAAATATTCCGAAAGAAAATACGTGATCAAAAGAATTCACGGACGCCTAAAAACATCTTACTGACACATGTCAGGCATACAAATGCGATGATAAATTGGCTAGGGGTCGGAATTCGATTATGGTATCATTGAAAATTATTGTATAGTGTTACAGTATTTTCAGAATAGTTTAAAATCATTGTCGGACAATACATCCTTCTCAAATTAGTATGCACGGGAGAAAGTAGGTTCGAAATTTCTCTTTTGCCGAAAACAGATCTCTGTAAATATTTATAAGTTTGATTTCGGAATAAACATTGAAGTAGCAACATGTTAAAGATCATGAGAACTCCTGGAGTAATAAAGTCATCTACACTGCTGGAAATTGAAATAAGAACACCGTGAATTCATTGTCCCAGGAATGGGAAACTTTATATACACATTCCTGGGGTCAGATACAACACATGATCACACAGACAGAACCATAGGCACATAGACACAGGCAACAGAGCATGCACAATGTCGGCACTAGTACCGTGTATATCCTCCTTTCGCAGCAATGCAGGCTGCAATTCTCCCATGGAGACGATCGTAGAGGTGCTGGATGTAGTCCTGTGAAACGGCATGCCAAGCCATTTCCACCTGGCGCGTCAGCTGGACCAGCGTTCGTGCTGGACGTGCAGACCGCGTGAGACGACGTTTCATCCAGTCCCAAACATGCTCAATGGGGGACAGATCCGGAGATCTCGCTGGCCAGGGTAGTTGACTTACACCTTCTAGAGCACGTTTGGTGGCACGGGATACATGTGGACGTGCATTGTCCTGTTGGAACAGCATGTTCCCTTGCCGGTCTAGGAATGGTAGAACGATGGGTTCGATGACGGTGTGAATGTACCGTGCACTGTTCAGTGTCCCCTCGACGATCACCAGAGGTGTACGGCCAGTGTAGGAGATCGCTCCCCACACCATGATGCCGGGTGTTGGCCCTGTGTTCCTCGGTCGTATGCAGTCCTGATTGTGGCGCTCACCTGCACGGCGCCAAACACGCATACGACCATCATTGGCACCAAGGCAGAAGCGATTCTCATCACTGAAGACGACACGTCTCCATTCGTCCCTCCATACACGCCTGTCGCGACACCACTGGAGGCGGGCTGCACGATGTTGGGGCGTGAGCGGAAGACGACCTAACGGTGCGCGGGACCGTAACCCAGCTTCATGGAGACGGTTGCGAATGGTCCTCTCTGATACCCCAGGAGCAACAGTGTCCCTAATTTGCCGGGAAGTGGCGGTGCGGTCCCCTACGGCACTGCGTAGGATGCGACGGTCTTGGCGTGCGTCCGTGCGTCGCTGCTGTCCGGACCCAGGTCGACGGGCACGTGCACCTTCCGCCGACCACTGGCGACAACATCGATGTACTGTGGAGACCTCGCGCCCCACATGTTGAGCAATTCGGCGGTACGTCCACCCGGCCTCCCGCATGCCCACTATACGCCCTCGCTCAAAGTCCGTCAACTGCACATACGGTTCACGTAAACGCTGTCGCGGCATGCTACCAGTGTTAAAGACTGAGATGGAGCTCCGTATGCCACGGCAAACTGGCTGACACTGACTGCGGCGGTGCCCAACCACTGCGCAGCTAGCGCCCTTCGACGGCCAACACTGCTGTTCCTGGTGTGTCCGCTGTGCCGTGCGTTTGATCATTGCTTGTACAGCCCTCTCGCAGTGTCCGGAGCAAGTATGGTGGGTCTTACACACCGGCGTCAATGTGTTCTTATTTCAATTTCCATTAGTGTACATCTCAAGGCACGCTCGAATTGTTCACTAAACTATTCGTCAAGGTATGAAATTTTGTTTCGAGAAATGATAGCGTAAGCTATTCAATAACTCGGTTTTATGAGCGGAATGAAGATTGTGTCGGCATAAGTCTACAGCGACCATTATTTTGTCACTGACGTAAATGAAGTCAGGGCAAACATTTCTGTATGTTTGTATCATTTGGGGGATGGTTAATTCCTAGAGATTCCATCAAAAATATAACCCGAGGGCACATAATTTTTTTTTTTTTTCCGCCATGAAACATGAGCACCTTCGCCGATAGTAAAATTAATAGTGAGAGATGTCGCCATCAGAAGTTTTATGAAATTTTTTTGACACTTCATCTTTGAAGTTCATTCCACATCTCGCTAAATTTATTAACATGTCGAGAGATTCCAGAAAATCCGCGATTAAAGTTAACGATTGTACTTTAACAATAACAAATATCTCAGATAAGGTTTTTTTTGAATTTCTGCAGATCTCGACGCATTGTACGTCGCGGAATTAAATTGTTCATGTTAGGATGTTACCCGTGAAAATTTACGGCAATTTCCAAGTAAATTTGCACTTAAGTGGATGTGTACAAAAGGCAGAATTATTTTGGTACAATGAGTAAGATCGGGATGTAATTTGCGCATACTTTGAAAGATTAATCAGTTGCTGTATAAATTCGCTGACAATGTTTTGTTTAATATAACTTAATGCTATGATTTGCTTCAAAATGTCTTGTAAGGATTTTAATTGAAATTTTTGTATGCGTTTAGGTATTTTTCCTATGTCTGTGTTTAATTTTATGTTTAAATTTTCATGTGGATAATAACCTGATTTCACATGGTCATGTCTGAAAAGAATATTAAAAGAGCCAAAGAACCATAAGCAACGAGTAGGAATTCCATTTGCGAAGCAAGAATATTGATGCATCTCGGGGTTTCATTTTACGTTTATATGATTGTATTTAAAAAAAAGGATTTTTTTTAGATAAAATGGTATGTCTTAGCAGATATAAAGTTGTAAAAAAAATTATTAGACTATAATTTGATTTTTTCATGAACGGACAGATTATAATGTGACGATTATCCGCTACACTCCAAGTTCGGACTTATTAATATTAGAATAAATTTGATAAAGCTCGGGCGACAATTGTATATATGTTTTATTCATTATGCAAAACAACTATGAATTAAAATGAGTGGTTATCGGGCACTGTGGGAGACAACGGTCGGTAATCTCCACGGCGTCAGTATGTCGGCGGCGTTAGACAAAAGGCTAGACTTTCCAAAGTGTTTTCCTTAGGGATGGTAGGCTGTTCGGCGCCGCCAAGGTAACCGCTGGACTCTAACGGTAATACCGCTCTCCCACTCCTTGTCATCGACGCGACCCGTACGCGAGAAGAGTTAAGCAAATCAAAACTCGGATAGATCATGTGACTTCAGATTTGAATCCCGCAGACCAATCTCCGCGGTTCTTATATCTAAACACTGGAGATTTTGTGTTCCGCATGTTGTCGAGAGGCGGCGAGGCGTGGCCAGAGTTTAGCTGCGAGCGGAAGACGCGGCGAGAGATTCATTCGGTTCTGGACGCTGGTTCTTCATTCTGTTCTGGACACTGGTTCTGGACGCTGTCCCGAATTCTGTCCCTGACTTTAGCCGAGGCTGAGCGGTACGATCTGGCTGACAAGAGCGTTCGGTCTTCGAATGCGAGAGAGTATCTCGCATGCTGCGAGCCATCTCCGGACCACGCCGCTGTCATCGCACATCTTCAACGGTAATGTGTTAACCGTCAAAGCCACAGGTCGTGCACTTTATGAAAACTTTTTAATGACCCATAAGCGACTTGAGATAGGATGTCAGTGATCGAACTTATCAATAAATACATCCACTGAGCTAGTAAGCAAAAGTACAAAAGACATAATTTGTTTTGAACCACATGTGTTCATTGTAATATTGTACTGCATCGAACAATTTTAATAGTACACTTTGTACAGTTAGTAAATGGTGTCTACGAACCATTCTGGCGCCCTGGTTTATATCATAAATTAAACTGAACGTGATGCTGTTATCACAAGTTTAATATAATGTATCATGAATATTAATTGTCCATGAGCTTTTGACATTGATTATTTAATTTGTTTCATAACGTAGAAATACATTGTTTGCTTTGATAATGGCTAATTGTAACTGTGGGCGTTGCTTTGCTATGTTGAATGTTTTGATGTTAACTCTAACGTTAAATACGCCCGAGCATGTAATTGCCAGCGACAACTAATAAATGTTCCATTGTGACAATTCACCTGCAATCCTGCTTAAAGCAAAATTCTTGCAGAATAATAGTTTTAAAGTACCCTCACAATTCAACCCTTCCAATTATTAATCCACATGAAGCTGATAATTAAGAAGTAATATGATTCAAAAGGTAAATCATATCACTGTAGGGAATGTACCCCTACAAAGACAAATTCTGTAGCCCTTTGAAGTAACGAGCCACCTCAGAGGGTTATAATTTTATTATGATACCAACGGTAACCAATTCTATGGTACAAATTTTAGTTACTAGCATGTTCCAGAAATCAGAGTCTTTATTTTAATTTTATTTTATTTTTTAAAAAGAAAAAACAACTTTCATATCGTACGGAGAGTTTCGATACGGCATTAGCGCTAGTCTCGTGAAGGATATATCATCTCACTGTACCTCCGAAACTTTTATAATCTGGGAACACAATTTCCGTTCCCAGTGCATCGAGGACAATACTCAAGAATCTCATTTCACTACCAACCCTCCATAATAGACCTACTATAAAGAAATTAATTTGTACAGTAGCAATAATCTATAACGGCCAACAGAATACTGTTTTTGGAAATAAAAAATAAATCAAGAACAAACTGCACGGTATTGCATAGAACAAATTTCCTTTTTCTTACATTGTTTCTTTATATAATAAATTTCAGACAACCTGAAACAGCCTTTCCCTCCACAAATTTTAATAACAACTGGCCGTCATCACAACGTTTCCCCTCCCTTAAACTCTTCAGTCCCGAGCTCATAATAAAAGTGCAAGAGAACTACTATTGCGTTATTTACTTTGTGTTAATGTTAGTTAACAATGAATTACCATAAAAAAAATTTTGAAACAATAATTAATTTTTTATAGATGGTATATATATATATATATATATATATATATATATATATATATATATATATATGATACCTCGGGACTCAAGCAGGAAAATTATACACACAACTTTACTGCTACATGTTACTTTATTTCACGGAAAAAATATATCTCTTTACCTTTATTTCGACCAGCCATGTTGTACAGCTGCAAGATCCCAAGTTTCCAATCAGGGCTGCCAAAAGCAGAATATCGAACATATGAGTTGTGAGAAGCGCGATGTATATTGTAGATGATACGATAGACCAGAAAAGGTTCAGCTGTGCAATGGCCCAAGAAAAAAATAATTTCTGAAGGTATCATATATGATACCTCGGGACTGAAGAGGTTAAGGATATTCGGTCCACAAAAATATTTCTAACGCCTTTCTCAAAGTGTTGAACCATCCAGATCTAGAATCAAGCTTCCAGAAACTCCAGGCTATATAAACTGTTGATAAACAGTAAAGGTAAGAGAACCACTGAGGCAGAACACCGGTACCGGCAGTAGGCGTTATGGTGGGGGTGGTCAGCGCCAAGCTACGGCCTACTTTAGTACTCATTTGACAGTAGCCTGTGCCTGGGGAGCAGTTCCGGGCGTGTAGCTTTCATGAAAGTTCTTCGGCTCCTTTGGGGATCGACGCCCGTCTCCCGGCCTTTGGTCAGACGTCCAACCGGCTGATCTATGCGGTCCATATTGTAATTGTTGATAACACATTAATCAAGAAATTCTTTATCAATTGTGAACAACTACCGCTACTTCGAGTGGCTGTTCCGGTATGTTAATTATAACAATCAATACCACGTGGGCGCCATCACTGGCATGGAGTAGAGAAATTAGTGTTTTCGGACGAGTCCCGCTTCAGCTTGCACTACAGTGATAGATGGCAGTGTACGTGTTAGACGCTACCATGGTGAACTCAATTGGGCAGACCGTACTGTTGAGCTGCATAGCTGAACAATGCCAAGTGTGATGGTTTGGGACGCCATTGGTAATAACATGCGATCTCACCTTCGTATTGAGGACAATTTGAACAGCAACCGCTATCGCTGGGAGGCTTTAGGAGCCCGAGGCACTACCCCTCCTACAGGCACCTCTACACGCCATATTTTAGCAGGACAATGTCTGGTCACATGTGAAGAGGAATGTGCAAGCCTTCTTCGAAAACAAATGGTAGCATTGCTTCCTTTTTTTTTTTTAACTGCTTAACGTCTCTTAACAGCGAGGTCTTTAGAGACGGGAAAGGATGGGGGGCAAGGAATGGGAAGGAATTCGGCCATGGCCTTTTGAAGGAAGCATCCCGGCATTTCCCTGGAGTAATTTGGAAAACCCAAATCTGGATGCCCGGACGGGGATTCGAACCGGCGTCTTCCCGAATGCGAGCCGAGAACGCTAACCGTTACACCACCACTCTCAGTACCACTGCTTCCCTGGCTTGTACGTTCACCTGACATGTCACCCATCAAACATGTCTGGGATAAGGTCGGTAGACAACTTTTCAATACACTGATGTTTTGTAACTCGAAAACTTTGAAAGTTATCATTGATATTGGCTGTATCATCTAGTTTCATTCGGTCTCTGTGGGGTATGTTGACTGCTACAAAAAGGTTCTAGTTATGGGTGAAAAAAAAGTGTTGAGGAATTTCAGCGATTCGTTTGCTTCAGTTGCAGAAGGAGCAGAAAAACAGTGGAAATAACTCTTTGATTAGAGAAGACAAAATTAATCTAAGTTTGTCCATAGGTTTCTTCCGAGCTCTAAATTTAAAAATACTACAGCAAAAAAACTGATTTGAGAAAGGTAAGCATATTTGACTTGATAAGATATTTAGATAACTTCATTCAGAATTTAAGGTATATAAATGTTACGCAGCGTTAGCTACCTGGTGTCCAGTTTCGATTTGTCGCGCATTTCGCCAATGTAGTGGTTTAACCTAACTCGATAATCCAACCGGGTAAATGGGAATTCCAGTTTAAAGTGCAATCCGAACCACGGAGCGTCAAGTGCACTTCGTGTGAACAAAGCAAAATTTTCACGGAGGTAAAGATAAATTCTAGAGCTCGTAAAATGCACGATGAAATCTAACCACTGAGCAATCAGGCCGCTCAAGTAAAACGTGTAAAAGTATCTCTCCCTTTTTGCTGTGCTCCCTTCGCAGTACGTTCCTTGACGAAACGTGGCATTAATAAATGTACCATCACAGATGAATAGGCACGAATAAATAGGGTTATCATGTATTTAAACTTACATTCTAGCTGCAGATTAAATTCCTGGAAATGAAGTTCTTGAATTTCTCGAAAACTTAACAGTTCAAGAAAGCGCTCTACACATATAAAACTTTTTTGTTTCATATTCCAAATCTTTCGGTTGTTAGGAAGTTGGCCTTATGTTTTGGAATAACAATAAAAAAACTTATAATTTAAATTGATTCAAGGTTTTATCTCTAATTTAAAACTGATCGCATACTGTCACAGTCGTCGGCACCGAAAGCTGCCGATACTTTATGGAGAAAAGCAAAAAACTGCGAAAAGCTCTCTCATCCTCTGGCAACAGCGGAAATGTGGGGTCCAAACCACTATTGATCAGCAAGTTCTGTTCCATAGACATCAATCTGTATTTTTCATTCTAAAAACGATGTGACGTAGTCTACTGATTTCTTGGACAAAAAGGATTTACCTCGCATTCAATTGATCACTGTACCTGATGAGCAAGAAATATTTTGTGATATTTCTTTCAAAAAACAGATTCGTACATCAAACCGTTTTACAACATTTCTCAACATAAAAGTCACACTAATAATATAAAAACGACTAACCTTTTTAATATTTAAAGGAAAACGGCCATAAAATCACTGGTGTGCCGCAAAAGTTACGTCCTCTGGCGAAAAGTTCTGACAGGTTGGAGAGTGTCAAATTATGGATGACCGATGGCCTGCTTCGCTTAGAAGCCATTTCTGAAAATTGGGAGCGCACGAATTAATTTTCTCACAGAAGTCTTCTGGAAGGATATATAGATGGATCATCGTCAATTTTGTCATTAAAAGATTACTTAACTGGATGATTCAAAAGAAGCAGTAGAGATCAATAATCTTATATCACGAACGTTTCTGGAAATATTTCTGTTATTACGGAAATCAAAATCTAAACAGGGTCGAGCCATGATTTAACCCAGGCCATACTAAACATGAATTCTCATAAAACGCAATTCCCTCTCGATCAGTGTCGTAATAATACACAGTCCAATAACCATACAGTGACACCGACGTTTCACGTCGATTATGTAAAACCAGAACTGAATGTAACTCGTATTTTTTTCTCCTGCATCCTTACAAGTGGCGCTATGTATCAAAAACCGGGGAAGTATGACGTCTCTATCAGTTAGGATTCCGTACTGTATATGTGATATGTCAGATGGCAGTCACTTGGCGCAAAAGGCAATGGTTGATATATTTTCAAAGAACCTATCGGACGCAGTGTCCACTGAATTGAGAACCCATTCAGTAAATCAGTATTAATGTTGTAACATCACAGTTGCGATTATTGTTTTAATTTCTATTAATTAGTAAACATAAGACACGAAAATCAAGGGCTAAGCAATTTAATTTAACTTACTTTTAGTTTCCACTTTTTTTATTTTTTCCTCGTCGCCGTCAAGGTCATTAAAGGCACGATGGGATTAGGGGGAAGGAATTCGGCCATGGCCTTCTGAAGGAAGCATCCCAGCATTCGCCTGGAGTGATTTGGGGAAACCAAGGAAAACCAAAATCTAGATGCTCGGACATGGATTCGAACCGGCGTCCTCCAAAATGCGAGGCCAGAGCGTTGACCACTCACCCACCACGCTCGGTTCTTGAGATTCTAAACTAAGGAATATATAGAAATTAACTAAAAGTATTCACAAAAGAAACAAGAGCTACTTTAAACATACTAACTACAAAATTGATCTCTTCCGAATCCACTAAACTATTCGATCATATAACACCCTCTCTTTCCATGAAATGTTTCGTACTCTCCGGTCTCTCGTTGTTCTGTTTATTGTGTGAATTTTAGGCTGTGGCGGAAGAACAAATTTGCACGATGCCACCATTGATTGTAATCACAGCTATTTCATTCAATTGTGCGATGCGTTTTGTGCTACAATTCGTTAACTTTCGCTGTTAACGATTAATTCTTTCGCAGTTTGCAGGGGTTTGTGTGCAAATTGGGAAAGTCCGTGTCCTCAGTGCTAGTGAATCATTATTCCTATTTTTGCCTGGCACCCTTACCTTGGCTACTAAGAAAACAGAAATAGCAAAGGTTATAATGACTGGCATAACGTCGTAGTTTATGTAAAATTAATTTAAAGAGGGTGACTTAAACAGTGCATTAAGCACCGAATCGTGATCATAGAATGGTGCACTAACTCTTGCATTCTTTGGCCTCAGTTGTGCCTCAGTTATATAGAGTTGCAGAACCATTTGCTCATCTGGCCCCAGTTACTAGTGAATAAGACATTTCACGTAGTCAGCTAATCCAATTAATGGACAACTGGTGGAACAAGTACTTACAGCTTTGGAACGATCACGATTTTCTTGTCTAGGGTAACACTGCAATTAATTATGTTGATATACGACATCCAGTGCCACGGTTTCCAATCGCTTTTCGCTAACACAAATCTGCAGAAGCACTCATTTTTGGTTCTCCCCAAAACTATTATCATTACCATAGTATTCTCCTATGCGTCAGACGCATGGGTATTTGATTCAAAGACTTATATATTCTTTATCTTCATTAAATTAGCTCAATGAGGCGTTTAAATTATCTGCGGCTACACATACGTCGCTGTCTGAGTCGAAGAGACTTTTTCACGTGATATCAAAATAGTATGCCGCGCATACCCATATTTACATACTGTACAAGGATTAATCTGCTTAAAATTATCTATATGCTCTCGTCGCACAAAGAACATAATTTTACATTCCGATTTTGTAATGGTTATTAGAAACAAATTTTTTGTCGTGGTATAATTAATGGGAGTACGGAAGGCTTTTAATACGAACTGCTCTTGGAATAAAGAAGTTTTTTCATCCTTTGATGTTAATAATTTTTCGTAGAGATCGAAAGATGGGATCTTCAAATATTCATTTACCAGAGACTCGTTGTCGCTTTGGGCAGATATTTCATCTAATTCCTTCCAACAATTAATTCAATGGCACCTTTGCATCACGAAGCTTTAACAATTTCGCCCTACCCAGAGCATCACTAGTTCGTCATTTGGTTGAAGCATGTTGTGGCCTTAATTTAAACTAAGCTCAATTCTGACCAAATTTGAGCCCCAGAGATATTTTGTAGACTTACATTTTTCGGTCCGGACACCTTGAGAAACTATGTATTATCTACCTTGAGCAACAAAGGATCCCTAAATAGTGACACAAGTTATATGAAGTTTCTACTTCCTCTTGTACTTTACTTGAATCTCGAATACTTCTCCCATCATTCGACCCGAGTGTCATCAACATTGCATTTCACGAATTTTTACTGCATTACTCAAATTCAGTGACAATGTAATCACCTTCCCCCTTATTTTTCATTGCTAAGGCAAGAACAATACTTTAACATCGCCTGTCAATAGTCTTTTTTTGTTGCACAGGCACTCTGATTAATATCACCATTTTTATCTCCAGAAATATTATTACAGTACCTTAGTAACTAAAATAAATATTATTTACTGTACAAAATATTGTCTGGGAACGATACATTCAAAAGCCTAGGTTCGTTTTTACGATACAAGCCACTGAATTTTTACCTATCTCAGTAATCCCCCTGGTATAATGGAAATGGAGCTTGCGGTCTCAATGTTCACAAAAATTACCTTCTCCCCAATTGCGCAGTACATCCCATGTAGATAATGATAGAATTTTAGTTTCCTTTACAGAGATATAATGACAAGTTCGGAACAATGTAAACTTGTTCAATCCTTTTTCACGCGTAATGGTAGGACACTTACAAAGTTCGCCGTCGCCTCACTGTCAGAAAAGCTGTGTTTTCTGTGTAGAAACACTGTTCGCTTGAATCACAGATCAATAATTCTATGAATAGAATTATAAAATTTTCCAGTTTTTTTATGGTTTTACGTCTCGTCGACGTCGAGGTTATTAGAGGCGTGAAAGGATGAGGGACAAGGAACGGGAGAAATTCGGCCTTGGCTTTTGTAGGAAGCATCCCGGCAATCGCTTGGAGTGATTTGGGGAAAACATGGAAAACCCAAATCTGGATGCTCGGACGGGGATTCGAACCAACGTCCTACCGAATGAGAGGCCAGAGCGTTAAATACTCACCCACCACGCTCGGTACCCAACTTTCGTTGTGTTTCGATAGTGTGAATATTATTTTGGTAACTTTTCCCAAGCCAGCAGAAAGACAAACCAAATCACTGAAGGCATCTTTCCCTAACCTTCACGTTAGTGTTTTGAGTCGGCTGTGTTACCGGGTTAGGGGAAAGTACTGGACAAGACCTTTGGCCGGCAAACGCCTTCTTGTTTTCTGAGTGCAAAATGGTTTCTGTTATGGTATTGATTACTTCCTCAATAACTGAACAGACTTATTATATGGTTTATCTCTGACCTGTCAATAGTCACTTAATGATGCAGACTTTTCGGCTGAATGTAAATACTTTTGACAGAGACTTTCTCTAGTTTCTTCAAGGACTTTTTTAATCTCTGCTTTAATAATTGATTGCACATTTGTAGCAATATTGTTAACGTCAGTCGTAATTTCCATTGAAAAACTGAAAACCTGATCAAACGGACTTAGCTCCTATAAGGGAGTAGCGCAACTAAGGATGTTTGCTGGGGGGCCGATTTTTCGCTTCCAATTTTGGTTATATTATAACTGTTACTAATCACTGAATGCTATCGAATCGTCTAAGAAAATTAAAATACTTTCGAATCGACAAAATCTTCTCGGGTGTCCAGCCGGATGGTGGTGTAAAAATACGACGTTACACCACCATACGGCTAGACACCTGAGAAGATTTTGTTGCATCGATACGCCGGGAAAGTCTCCACTCATACTTACGAATCGTTCGCGAATATTAAGATTTGCATAGAAAGTATTTCAAACCCCGCTACCTTCCGGAAGTTCAGTTCCAAGATAGGATTCCATAAATTTTTTTTAGCAAATTCATCACTAACTAAGCACAGTAACCCATGTTGGACAACAATAATAAACGACAATAGCACTGAATACCGAGTCACTCAGCAAAGCACAACATTGTTCCTTCACAGACAGGTGAGAAACCTGTCGTGAAAAGAACATACAGAACACTGCACTTATAATAAAATGTTAACTAACCTGCCATTAAAATAAAGAAAATATGTAAAGCATGCATACAGTACTTAAAGATTGCTACAATGCGACTGAGTCATAGCGTTAGCTGACATTCGAGAAACAAAATATTTGTGTTCTTCACAAAAAGTATGGGTGAATTTTTTTAAAACAAATTATAGTAAATAGTATCAATCGCAGACTTGAAGACAGGGCTGTTACAACGGAAAACTGCACTAACTTTAATTGTGCTTATATTGTTAAAAGAAAGTGTAAATTTCAAATAAATAATTGAATGTGATTTTATTTGAAGTTAAATTATTAAATAAAGTGATACTGCCAGCAATTTTTAAAGTGTGACAGAGATATAAAAAAAGTATAATGTGGCGTTACTTTAAATGTGCATGTTGCTTTACGACTAGATGTAAGAACAGCATCCGACAATTACGCTGTATTCTCTGTAGTATTAGTGGAACCAAGTGACAACGTAACATAAGAATTTTATTGACAGAAGATATAAAGGGAAGTTACTCGAAGTAAGTTTACATCGAAACGTAGGTAATCACGAAATATATCAATCAAATAATAGTTATTCGTTTTTGAAACTATACCTTACTTGGAAACTTTTTCATAACTATAAACATTTACTCCATTCAGAATTAAATGCAATTATTTAAAAACTTCCTGGCAATATCCTCCGAGAATGTAAACAGAGCAAGTTTACTCACATCACTAAAAATATAAATAAAAAAGACAATAATTAATCATTATTGGTTTTTCCTTAGAGAGTATTCTAGCGCAAATTCCTACTACCGCCGTAGGTTAAGTCTGTCATTCTTGAAGGGGGCTTAAACTAGTTCAATAATAATCCAAAAAACAAAAATTAGAGACTGGTGAATCAGTGATACGAAATATTTGTTACCAAACTGCTCTTCTTCTCAAGTATAAAATACAGTATGGAAGCGCTCTGCCCACCTTATGTTGAACTAGGTATCTGATATAGCTCCTTCGGAAGCTAACGGTACTTCTTAATTGCCGTCGTTCGAATAAGAAGCTAGATTATTATTTTTATTCACTGTCCTGTATTTTCAATTCATTTTTTATCCAGTTTTGTGTGGCCGTTGGAGGATCCATTGACTGAACGGTGCATACCCGAGGTTAAAATTGAGATGGTAGCTTTTTTTGGGTATGGCTTTACGCCTTTTCGACGTCGATCCAATACAGTAGATGAATGGCGGTTATGTAAACCCACAGATTATTTTTTACTATTACTATAAATTATTAAATATTCTCGGGTAACTAGCAGAGTTAAGGAAGTGTTATCACACGACATTTCGGCGATCACACGGTGAAGTGCAGATGACAACAGTGAACGTCATCGCCGAAATATTGTGTGATAACACTTCGTTACCCGAGGGCATTTTATAAATTCTCAATGCCGATGGAAACTTCGTTCTTATGTATTATTATTACTTTACGGCTCTTTGACAAGGTCATTAGAGTCAGGAGAGGAATGGAGAAATGATAGGAAAAGAAAATAGACCATGACATTTGAAACGACGGGTCTGAGTATTCTAGATGGCCGGACCTGGGATCCAACCCGCTACCCTCCCGAATGCCAGATCCGAACGTAAACCGCTTAGCCAGCAGGCTCGGTTAGGAAATGCGAACGGAAGTTTGGAGATGAAGAGTGCGTGAAGGAGTACAAATCTTTTTGGCTACATGCTTTTTAGTGCCTTTAACAAATTTCATTACTCTCACCAGTTAACAAAAAAAATTACCTGATACTAATTTATTTTTGATACATTATTATTAAAACTGATCCTATAACTTATTGTAATTTATAAAGAGAGGCGACGTCTTCCGAAAACAAGTCGTATAGTAGTAAAAACTTCATGATACCAACCTGCAGTATATTCTTTCCCCGACGAAACGACATCTCATGTGTTATCTCTCCTGATGATTGGCACTCTAAGATTTCTAAAACTGCGGACGTTTTGGTCAGTGTGTTTGTATAGACATTTACAAACAAGTAGGTATGGTCCGTGGGTGAACATCTTGACAGAACAATCCAAAAGCAGTGTTGGCAGTTGAGCCAACAACGCTGGAAGACGAGTTCTGGGGACGGGAGTGATGGAAACAAGGGATGGTGCGCACTGGTGTCAGTTCACTACGTGCATGGTACCACAAGGAAAATTAGTCTTCGCTCATGTTAATAGGGTTACGTGCTATTTCCAAAGTCTCTTCATGTCTCAAGAACACAACCATTATTCTTCTGGCATCAACTTCGTTTCTCCGAAACAGGTCACCTGTATGACACATCAGCGTTCAGCTCCTATAGCGTCGGATGTACAGTAGTTTAATGTGCATCTGGTATTTCTAACAGTCGTAGGCAATCACAGATACGGATGGAGGCAGTTTTTCCTTTACTCCGATCAAAGAGTGATTACGTCCTAACGCTATCTCTTGGCCACTACCGTCATACGAAGCGTCGATTATTTTGCATTCGCGTTCAGACTGCAGGCAAAATCTGTTAGCTGGCGCTATTCGAAAGAAGCATTTATAACGTAATTTCTATTTGGCTCTTTTCTATAAATGAGCTGGAGGTCGTCGCGAACTTTAATGACGTAACTACTGTATTTAAGGAAAAGCCATTTCAGCCTTTTCATCATAATCGACCTTTTTACGAAAGCTAAAGACAATACGCATTTTCATCCAGAAACACGTGCTATACTCACAAACTGATTTAAGTACTACCAACAATCAACTTCTCTTTGAATGCAAACCCCTGCTTTGGATTTTCCATGGTTTCCCCAGATCACTCCAAGCTGAGATGGTTCCTTCAAAAGGCTATGGCCAAATTCCTTCCCGTTCATTACCACCAGTAGTCCTTTACCGCTTCTAAATACCTCGACTTTGACGAGGCGCTAAGCCATGACCCCCCCCCCCCCCAAAAAAAAGATATTGTGGTTATTAGAGGCGGCGGAACGAGAATGAATTCAGTCATGTCCTTTTGTAGGAACCATACAGGCATTCACCCGGATTGGTTTCGAGAAATCACAGAAAACCGAAATCTCCACGACCGGACGTGAATCCGAATCAACTTCCTACAGATTTTTTTATTTTATTTTATTTTTATAGTTATTTATTTATTTTATTTTTTGCTTGTCTTTACGCCTCGTCGGCGTCGTCGTCGTCGAGGTCATTAGAGGCGGGAAAGGGCTGGGGGCAAGGAACGGGAAGGATTTCGGCCATAGTCTTTTGCAGGAACCATCCCGGCATTCGTTTGGAGCGATTTAGGAAACCATGGAAACCCAAATCTGGATGGAAGGAAGGGGAACTTCCACCCGAATGACAGGACCGAGCTTAACCATGGAGGAAGGAAATATATGGAGTCGACGCAAGAGACCTTCACCACGCATTGAAGCCGGGCGGAGGAGGAGTGGGGGGCTAGGCCGATCCCATACAGACACGGGGTATATGTACAAAAACCTCAAGGGGACTCTAGGATAAACGTAACGCCGCAATCTGGTGATGGATTGTTATGTAACTCGATGAGACAAATAAAAAATGAAGAATAAATTTTTTTGATATCATGCTTAGTTTTCGAGATATTCTGTCTCAAACGTGAAATGTTTTTGGTTGAAATTCAGAAGAAAAAATTGGTCAAAGTCAAATTTGATGATGGATTCTTATTTAAAAAGACGAGACAAATAAAAAATAAAGAATATTAATTTTCGATATCTCGCCTAGTTCTCGAGATATACCGTATCAAAAGTGAGGTGTCTTGAGTTGAAATGCAGAAGAAAAATTTCGCAAAAGTCAAATTTAATGATCGATTCTTATGTAACACGACGAAACAAATCGAAAATAAAGACTAAAATTTTTCGATATCTTGCTTAGTTTTCGGAATATACTGGGATTGGGTTGATATGCGGCCTGTATAAAAAATTAATTCTGCCAAAGTCACAATGGTGGACATGCAGAATGGATATTTCAGTTTTTTTACTACCACTCTTGGCTAGGTTGAAATGCGGCCTAGATCAGAATAAAAATAGTTATCTTGTTACCATACATCGTAAGCTTAATTGGGAATACCTGGAAGCAGTTTATATCGCGATACACGTTTTGTCACTAACTTGGTTCTCATGAAATTACTAACAGTAATAGATAAATTCTTTGTCCCTTATGGAACAACAAAACCATTATGGTACAGACTGCATTTAGACCTAACCATAATCTCCATTAAATTGCCGCTACAGGGTCAAACTATGTAGACAAACCCACACACGCGTATTTGAATCGCAAACTGTATTTGCAGTAACAACATCGTTTGCTTCGTCAAGATTCCTAGATTGCATAGCATAATTTAACACATTTAATTTCATCATACACTGTCAGTATAAACTGCAAAGTGACGTAAGAAAGCGCAATACTAAATTCACTGAATCGCGATGTAAAACACACCCCTTTAAATCTCATTTTAAACACTCGTTAAAAAGTAATGCTAGTCTATTATGTGCAAAATAGGAAGGTATGCTGATTTTCTACACTACACCAACAAAATTTTGAGAACAAAGTCATCCCATTGAGAGCTATGACTAAATATTTATAGACAGGCACCGAAGTTTGCGAAACCTACCGCCCACTTCAACAACGATAATTATAATTCAACTTACTTATGAAATGATATTCCAGGTTCTTTCCTCTCTTGCCTATTTGTGCAACCGTATGCAACACAAGATGGCATTATTAAACACTTATACACATTACAAAATGAAATAATCACAGCATCTAACACAATGTGAACATCGCATTTGTTTGGGATCGCAATATCGCCGCTGCCGCCACTGCGCATGCGCGAGAGTTTAGAGCCTGCTTCACAGATTTAACGTCACTTCTCCTCTATATATTTCCTTCCTCCATGAGCTTAACCGCTTACCCACCAAGCTCGGTATGCCGAAAATGAAGCAAGACGGCAAGTAATTGAATAGCGACCATTTGCGATGTTCTCGGTAGAATCGAACCAGAATCTTGCTTCGCAAACACTAGTGTGAGAAACTGATTAAGATAGTGCTTTGGAATTTGAGATAGGATTTACGAATGTTTTGTCTTGAGCTTTGCCATTAAAGCCTGGAGATGACTGGGAGCAAGGAATGGAAAGGAAACGGCCATCGCGTTTTCAAGTAACCATCGCGTCGTTCATCCGGAGAGATCTGGCAAATCTTAATCTCAATGGGCGAACATGTATTAGATTCCGCGTCCTCCCTAATACCAGACCTAAACTTATTCATTCCGTGCCTAAAGTCGACATTTGAAATCGTCAAAGCAGGTGGCAAAAAGAATCAATATTAAAACTAAATAGGAACTGATTCGTGTCAATCATACTTCATGAGCCATACTGTTACGAAAATCATATTGCAATGTAAATTATGTGAAAAATATTTTCTGAAAAAATCTCTGGTTAAATACAAATTATTGATTTATACTAGACTTATAACTGTGAAGATATAAAAGAATTACAATCCTATTTTCCAATAACGCAGAAAAAAATTGTAGACTGAAACCTAATGGTCATCAGCGTATTAATCAAGATATGTGATAAGCCGAACAAGCCACTAGTCTTTCCATACTGATTAAGAATATTAATAATTTTATGGGATTATACCAATTTCTGCATAGTTTACTCTTAAAAGTCTTCTTCGAATTTCGCTGCAGGTCCTTGGCAAAAAACACATGAAACCAATCATAACTTTCGCAATAGTGATATCTTCATTCCTAATAAACAAGCAGTAATAACAATGAGAACGATGGGGATATTTTCATATTCGCTAGCTTCAGAAACATTGTAACCTTTATTTATTAGAGTGCTGCACTCAAATAATAAAGTTCCGGGACTTGGATTTGTACAAGTTCTAATCACTAAAATGAAACTACTCCAATATTCAAACGCAGGGATTGGTTTATAATCATATTTTTCTAATGGAATATTGCGAAACAACTTTTTTTTCCCTGTCCAGAATCAGCTTGTTCGTTTTATAACCCTTTCCGCTATAAAATAAGTTATCAATTTTCCACTTCTTCTACGAACCCAACGAAGCGAAAAGAATAAAAAAATATGAGCTGCGCTCGAATCTGAGAACAAAAAAACACAACCCTTTGTTATGAACTGGCTCAGCGAACATCGAAATATATGAGTAACTTCTAAGGGGTGGAAAAACATGAAACTTTTCCATGATTGAGAGTAAGGGTAATAACTACGACTAGTTGAGTTAAAACCTTCAATCGTGCCCTGGCGAGATCCGCCTGGCGTACTGGAATATTAAAAAGTATGCAAATATCGGGCAGCAGCATTCACGCGAATTAGCGCCAAGGGGAGTTGGCTCCATTGGGTTTAACGGCAGTCGAGGAAAAAACCAACTTTTCGGTTGACAATGGCTGTGTGGCAGCGAAACGCCTGCAGGGAACGAGTGCATTCGAAATGTTCTGCGTCAGATACTGCTTCCCAACGCCACTAGTGCAGTGAATCAACGCCACAAGTAATATGTATATGGAGTGGATTAGCTTTTAGATATTAAATTTATCAGTTTCAATATCAAAACTATCAGAACTTCATTAAAATTCTTGTATGAACGAGGATAACGTACTAGTCTCGCATTCGGGAGGACACCGGTTCGAATCCCCGTGCGGGCATCCAGATTTGGGTTTTCCATTTTTTCCCCAAATCACTCCAGGCGAATGCCGGGATGCTTCCTTCAAAAAGGCCATGGCCGAATTTTTTCCCGACCCTTGTCCCCAGTCCCATTCCGCCTCTAACAACCTCGACGTTGACGAGGCGTAAAGCCATAAGCAAAAAAAGAAGATAAAAGTATTAGCTTCTTATCGAATTTTTAAAACTGTTTTTATCCCGTTAGATACTACTACATTACAAGTTACTTTTAACGATGACTGAAATAAGTATGCCACTTATTCAATAGGGCCGACAAAACAGAAACAAGACGCGAGGTACTTCAACGCTCGTTAATGTGGCAACAATGCATAATTGGTATGAAAACACTGGCACGGTAAATGCTGCACGCTTGTATCTACAGTGTTTTGTTTACTTATTATCAAAATAAGTGAACACGTTGTTGTTTAAGTACCCATTGCCCAACTCATAAATACTAAGTGCCTAGTATATGAAGATGTTAAAAATGAAGAAAATTTGTACAAAGTACGTGAAAAATTCTGCAATTCACTCTTGTGTGGGCTCAATTGTTTGAGTGGCTAAGTTCTTATGTGAAGATCGGGTAGTAGCTGCTAACCTCACCAAACACGTCAACACATAACGAGAACCATGCCGCAGCCGCAAACAACTCAGCAAATCCAAAGACACACGAATAAAATATCAATGCTGCACAGTATTATGATTTCTTCGACAAGGCTGAAGAGAAAAATCGGTCTAAAAGAGCAATATTCCAATTCGCAGCGTATTGACTCTGCATTGTTACGTTCGACCACTCACTGCAGCTACTACACATGCGAAATTGGAGGAACTACACTGAACAGTTTTGGATTACTCCTTAAGAAATTTAAAAGAAGAGGAAGGAGAAAAAAAAAATCACCAGGCAATCGGATGGAAAAAATGTGTTGGACAATAGCGGAGGTATTGTTGAAAAATAGTTTTGTGTTTAAAGGTTTTTATTTTTTAAGAAGTTTTCGTTCATATTTAATGGATCTACCTATAATCAAGTAGATTTTAGTGATAAACTGCATGAAATAATGTCATCGTAAAGTCAGATATAATCTGCGTTTACACAAGTGCCATTTCGGTAAAATGTGAACCATGCTTCTGTTATAAGTAAATACAATTGATAATCGAACATCCTAATATTGCTTTATATTCAGGCTAGTTACAAATGCCTTAAAGGTCTCACAACTAGTGTTTTCACGTAACCATTAACGAGTGAAGCGAAGCTTACAGTATGGGTATTGTAGTACTCAACAGCTTCCCCATGCAATCCGTGACACCTCTGATGTAGGGTAAGGCAGCTTCTTTGCGAGGCGGTTTTGTGGTTTGATTGGAGTCTGCCGCATTTGTATTGATGACCCTCGTAGACGTGCTTAGTAGAGCGTATAATATACATTTTAAGTGCAGTTTTTCCCTAGAAGAAGGCCGAAGAAGTTCGGTTGAAACATCAGCAATTAATACTGGGACGCAACACCAGCCAGAGAGCATGGAAACTATTTATTTCGACCGCAGAAGCCTTCTATCCCAAGTGAGAGAATGTTTTTAAACAATTTTTCTTTAAGCCGGAAGCTATTCACTATTAATGAATCCCTTCTAAAGCCTTTACACAGAATCAAGAATTTCTCTCATGACGCTGCCGTGTTATTGTGCGAACCTAGAAGCAGGCTGAAAGTTAGCATCACTACATCATAATGATCGCCCACTTAGCGGGAGTATGACGGAATTTCTCCGCCTCACGATTGGTGAAGTAAAATAGCTCCAAAGAGAGTCAAAAGTAAAAAAGAGATTTTGGAAGAAGCAGGCTTGCAGAAAAAAGTTGCAAAGACTGGGCGAGAATAACTATTTTCAGTGCAGATGGCGTGGGCTGGATGCACGGTGACAGGTGAGTCAACTTAGCTGCAGTTCATCTACTAAATACACTTCTAATATGCTTGAACCAAGTTAATTAAACTTCCATCAGAGTAATTCATTTGGACGTTAATTAAAGTTCTCAGAAAATTAGCTAAACCATAGCATCTGTCAAGACAATACTCTGTTTCGTAGAAGATTTTGTACCAGACATAATTACTGCCACATATTTTTAACGTTTTCTTAATGGCTTCAATAGATTCAAAACGGAATTCGGTTTAGAAAAAAAGAAAGTTGGATGGAAATAAATAAGGTGAAAACTAGTATGGTTGAATGGAAGCTCTGTGATCAGCAGTGATGTAAAGGCACTGTTGTCTCCAAGCATCTTTCTTGCCTTTTGTTCCTAACTGCTTCATGACGAAACTTCACCATGTCCAAGTAGTATTAGTTACTGACTACACTATATTGTGGGAGAGATACCTTGTGAATACTGCCTTTCTCGTTGCTTCCAACATTTGAACGTCATATTCTCTTCTCTGATTTGTAATAAAATTTTTTTCCAGCATTTTAGATGTATCGTGAATTACTTTCAGAGATTAACTCAAAATCATTGATCTTATTTGGAACTGAGACAACGTCATCGTATGCTACGAAGAGTTACTCATACAAATAACAAAAGCATAACCAAAAAGAAGTGTATAATAGGAATTCTTGAGACTGATAATAGAGTATTCCTGCTCTATGATGTAGAAGAAGCCGTATACAGACTGAATCAATGGTTGCAGTGTATTTTAAAGTTTTCTTGGCGATCTCCTTTTCGCACAAACGAAAAGTATTACACGGAAAATCATATGGGGCTCTAGCTGGAATGATTTTGTGGAAAATTCTTATCCGGATACCCGGAATGATATTTAAACTAGCGTCCTCCTGAATTCTATTCCGATTACTGCCATGCACCACACAGCTCGGTGGTTTTATGTTTGCAGATTCGAGCCCTTTCAGCTAGTTCGTTTTACGAGAAGCTGATAAATCTCACAGTTAAATTATTCTTTCCTGTATTGAGAGGCTATTCGCTTTAACATTACAAAGACCGTATGAGGACAGCGCAGTAGTAAAGCGTGGAGGTGCAGTCTGGAATGGCCGACAGGCAATTATTGACCAGCCTGACTTCAATTGTCTTCCACCGGAAGGTTGATTTGGTATTCCCATTGGAGGTACACTAGGCCTTGTAACAGAAGTAGGACGGCCAGTTTCTTTCTTTTGCGTGGCTGTTGCTAAGTGTAAATGTTGTCTGTGTTGTGTACATGTAGATGAAGGAAGGGAAGGGGATAAACTCGACTGCCGGCCATTCAGGCCTACTATTCCAAAGGCACCGCTGGGCCGCCATGGTAAATGTCCCCATCCGACAGACGAGTCACCATCGAAAGTGCTGTATGCCATCACTCCACTAGGCAATGAGAATTTATTCCAGATTTAAGTCCGAACTTTGGTAGACAATCGGGTGGTTAGAAACTGCACAGATTCACCTCTCCTAACTCGCTGTCTAAGTACCAAGTGATGAAAATTTCTTCCGCCACCGACCCTGGAACCATCTAACCCCAAGGCAGGCGCCAGACACTATCAAGGTGTTACAACGACCTCCGCCTACGGGGTGGACACATGACCAGACGGGGATTCGTACCCACGTCCCCCCTAATGCGAAGCCAGAACGTTACCACTAACCCACCACGCTCGGTCGCCGGTTCGAGTCCGGCCAAGGGCATGGAATGTTTTAAATGAATATTGTGTTAGGCCTGTCCTGTCCCTCCACTTGTAATTATTAGTTACATTGGAGGAGATAAACATACACTTAAAATAAACAATAAGAAACGCAGAACTGGCTGTAACATCAAATAATATTTTTGTAAAAAAAAAAACCTAGTAAATTAAAAGATTCTACTACAAATTATCATTTTAACACACATGCAGTCCCCATAGCGGAAATTCCACTTCCCCAGTACAACGATAACTGGCCTTCATAGAGGCTACAAAGGATTGCAAGGAGCAACAGTTTAATTCGGTCTAGCAGCAAGGGCGTTTTTAATTAGCTTTGTTGGTCTATTATTGTTAATAATGTACGATTACTACTTAAAAACAATGTTAATATTGTGTGAGGGTAATTACGAGGGTGTTTCAAATGAAAACCTTAAAAGTGCTATATTTTTTTTATTTGTGACAATGAACAAAAAACTTACATGTCATTTTTCGACGTAGTCTCCTTGACGTTGAATGCATGTATTCCATCGCTTCGGGAGTGCATAGATACCACGACGGAAGAATTCTTTTGGTCGTGTGTGTAGCCAGTCATGCACCGCGGCTTTCACCTCTTCGTCACTTCTGAAATGCCTGCCCCCTATTCCTTCTTTGAGTGCACCAAACAGGTGAAAGTCACTAGGGGCGAGGTCTGGTGAATAAGGAGGATGTACCAGACATTCAAATTTAATTTCCTGAATAGTCTCAACTGTCCTACGGGCTGTATGTGGTCGGGCGTTGTCATGCTGCAGCAAAACTCCTGAAGTCAGAAGTCCTCGTCGTTTACTCCTGATTGCAGGGCGGAGGTGATGTTTCAGCATGTTTGAATAGGAATTGCTGGTTACCGTAACCCCCTTATCCATGTAATGCTCCAAAATTATTCCATTTGCATCCCAGAAGACAGTGAGCATGACTTTTCCTGCAGACGGTTGAGTGCGGAATTTTTTTGGTTTCGGCGATGAGGTGTGGCGCCATTCCTTGCTTGACCTTTTCGTTTCTGGTTGGTGGTAGTGAACCCAAGTCTCATCACCTGTGACAATTTTGCTCAGAAAGGCATCACCTTCGGCGTGGAAACGACGCAAAAGTTCTTCACAGGCATCAATGCGACGGGCTTTCAATTCGGCAGTCAACTGACGTGGCACCCATCTTGCAGACACCTTATTGAAGTGCAGTACGTTGTGAACAATATTATGCGCTGAACCAATACTTATCTTCAAAATTGTGGCTATTTCGTTCAGAGTTATGCGTCTATTATCCTTTACAAGCTCCTCCACTAACGCAATGTTTTCGTCCGTCACTACGCGGTTCGCCTGCCCTGGTCTTGGGGCATCCTCCACAGACGTTACACCGCTTTCAAACTTCCTACACCACTCGTACACTTGCTGCAACGACAAACACGAATCACCATACTGTGCTATTATTCTGCGATGAATTTCAATTGGTTTGACCCCTTCACTACTCAAGAAACGTATCACTGAACGCTGCTCAATCGCGGTGCATGTTGACAGCGGGGCGGCCATCTCGTTATGTATTTCATCACCTTCTCTAGCGTTGTAACATCACTGTGCCGCCTGTCGGTCACTTTGTGAACTTCAAGGAACACTGCTGCCACCTACCAACTCCATCACGATACTTGTCGAAATTTTATTTAACTTTTAAGGTTTTCATTTGAAACACCCTCGTAGAAACACCAGAATCTGGCTGAAAGTTCAAAAAAGCAAAATGTCATTTACTAAAAACAGGAATAAAAATAACTTTGTCAAACACGAGGTGTAATTTTTAATGCAACTCAATCTTATTTACATTATTTAGGAATTCTGGTACATTTTTATTCATCCCAAAGAGAATAGTTAATGTTTCATTACTTAAGAGACATTCAGTTAAAACACACTGTACCTTATTCTAATTTTTATCACGTAAAGCTCTCGGGGCAGTCAAAACCTGGCAATCAGGCCCATTTTTGCTAATGGAGTTTTTTTAAACTTGAAGGGGGAAAAATCACACGAACAATGAAGTGTTGTTTGTTGGTTGCTGTAACCTTATTAGAAGCAGAGAAATTCGATTGACAATGTTTTACAATAAAATTACGCAATTTAATAAATTTAGCATAAAATTTTCCTTGTGTTCAAATCTGGCATATCTTCCCATGGGAAGATGGTGAACAGAGCACAAGGTCACGTTATTGTCTGTGGTAGAGGGGAGCGGTTTTAGAATGAATCGTACTTCTCGGCACAATGATCGGCTAATTCCGTTTTGAAGAACTGTAAGCTGTGTGTTAACCATTAATTAGTAACTAGATATTATTATCGGCATTTTTAATTTAATTCTTGCGACTTTTCCGAAAAAGGAGAGTGTAAAACGTGAAGAAAATATTGTAACGAAGCAGCTAAAAAAATTTCAACAGATCAGTGCCAGTTTCGGGCAGGTGTCCCCTTCCATCCCCTAAATCCCTAGAAGAAACCTTATCGCCCAAGCATGTCAGTAAACAACGGAAATTCCGAATTGATGAAAAGAAATTCAAAGATTGTATGATTGATAACCTCACGTTCGTAAAATAAATGGAGAGTTAGGGTCAACCTGTGGTAATATCAAATCTGTATTTTATATGACGATGATTTATGTGATGATGTTTTATTGACTGTTCGCGTGGTTTTCGACAAATGAATAAATTTTTCAGGAAAACTAAAAAAAAAATATTTTATTTTACCTGCTTCACAGGTTGCGAAACACCGATAACGACTTTTAAGACGTAGGTTGCGAAACACCGGATGTTTTAATCAGTGTTAATGGTCCTAGGTTGCGAATCACCGAACACCGACAGTGATTATTGTAGTTAGGTTATTAATTATGATAATGGGTATTAATTATCATAAAGGGTATTAAACCTTTCAATGGGCTTAAGCACCTCCTATGATTTGTTTCGGTTATTCGGGGGAAATTGAGGTTAGGAGTCATTTGCCCATCTGTGGTAATAAATAATAATAATTGGGGTAGTAAATTATGCTAATGGACGATAAACCTGTCAACACAGCTATTAGCGGATGATTGATACGGGTTTAAAACGCACTTTACTTACTACTAAAATGCAAAAGTACGGAGTCGTTCGAAATAACCTCTGCTGATCACTACACTTTCACTTCAATATCGTATACGATGTGTGATCGAACAAATACAGTCAAATGATTCCTCAGACTTCCACGGCCATCTTTGTTCATGATTAATTGACTTTCGGGTTATGAGGTGTTGTTTATTTCATTACCTGACGAAGGCTGGAGGATACCAGCCGAAAGCTCAGGTAATGAAATAAACAACGCGGCATAACCCGAAAGTCATTTAATCATGAAATACAGTCAATCTTACTTCCGAACGCCAATCAGTGGCACAGCAGCGAATTTTAATGCGGAGATAGATGTGTGCAGGCTTAGAACCTGTGCTACAAGTTTCAGAATGTTTGATGCAGTCAGAAAGGTGAGGGGCTCAGGTTTGTCCCAAATAATGGATAGTGAACAAAGTGTTAACATGAAATCTTGTTTCAAACTGCGTAAAACTACTAGAGAAACTCATGAAATGTGACAGTTAGTGTACGGTGGCGCTACAGTGGCTCTGGACTGTTTATAAGTGGTTGAGAGAATTCCTAACGGATGCGAATCGGTTAAAAACGGGGAGCTATTCGGAAGTACTTCAACTTTCAAATCCGAGAAGAATATTTTAGTAGTGAAATAAATGAATCTATCAAATAGATTATTAGAAAAAATTTCGATGGTCTGAACATATCGCACGGTTCCGATTGGGAGTATATCGCACACCACCAAACATTATTATTTTTCTTAATTAACTGTGAATGTTTATAAATAATTGTTTTGATGTATGCAATTTGATTTATTACATCATAGGATCCCACAGTTTGTAATGTGCGTAGTCTTTGGGGGATAGAATTAGTTAGTAGAGTTAAGATCTTTGGTTGTTACGATTGGATTAAGCAGCAGAGAGACGTAAAGTCCTGAAGCACGCATGTGTTGTCGGAAGCTCAGTACTGAGGACATATTAATAATATTTTAATGTGTATCAGTAACTAAGTAATGCAGTAAAGTTAGTTGAAGCAATTGAAGTACTGTTTTTGCCAATCGGCGCAGTTCACATAATAAATCAAGTGCTTTGGAACTATTATTTTTGGCTGATGAAATTAATTAACAGTGTTCTAACTTGCAAATTAAACGAGGTGAGATGGGGCTTCTCATCCATAACACGCTGTAACTTCCTGTAAAGTGGAAACGTTGATATACAATCTCATTCTTCGTGGGCTGACCTTGCTATTTAAGTCACCTAATTAACCATTCTAATAAGGAAAGCTCATACGTTAAGGCATTTTGAATTTCAGTCCATCATCATGACAACACTCTGCATCACACATCGGTTGTGGTTTAGCAATTTTTGCTAAATGAAACGTCAGTAAGTCGCCGGATCTGGCATCGTGCGACAACGTTTTGACTCTTGTCGGTCTCGGTAGCGTAGGGGCTAGAGTGCCGATGGTCGCCTGTTCGAGTCGGGCCGAGAGCATGAGTATTTAGGTTAAGTGTTGTCTATTGTGTGTCCTGTGTTGTCCTACAATTGAATGTTCACATATAATTCGGAAAGATTCATTAAAATTGGCGATATATAAAAATACATTGATTGCTGGCGGAGTGGCTCTAGGCCGACTGCCAAATACAAAGAGAAAAAAAACGTTTTGAATCTGCTGAGTACATCAAGCAGCCACAATAGTGCATCTAAAGACAGCAGCGAGAGATGAATTCCCGGTTTGTCTCAGAAAGTGGCAAGAAAAAAACCATCAATTAGGCGTGCTCGAAACGATGTTTTTTTTTCTTTTTGTTCTTTTTTTAACTGCTTAACGTCTCTTAACAACGGGGTCTATAAAGACGGGAAAGGATTGGGGGGGGGGGGCAAGGAATGGGAAGGAATTCGGCCATGGCCTTTTGAAGGAAGCATCCCGGCATTTGCCTGGAGTGATTTGGGAAACCATGGAAAACCCAAATCTGGATGCCCGGACGGGGATTCGAACCACCGTCCTCCCGAATGCGACACAAAAACGCTAACCGTTACACCACCACGCTCGATGAAACTTTCATCGATACTGATACTAAAATAAATATTCATTTATCGAAACATTCAACTATTTTTAGTTCATACCTGGATGTTGATTCTGCTTCTGAAATCTGAAGCTATAGTGGGCGTTAGCAAGGCTTTAAAGTCAACAAGTACACACTAATTCTGACTGGCCGTAAAATTATTTAAGATCGAGTGTGGCTGGTGTACTCACTTGCGTAGAACGAAGCTGGAAGGCGAACAGATGGGTTGGTTGTGCGGCACAGGCTGGCGGTCGACGGGACAAGCTCGCTGGACGCGTACGTAAGCCAGAAGACAGGGCTCACAGAATGTGTGTCCACACGCCAGGTCGACGGGCGACACGAACGGCTGCAGGCAGATCTGGCACGACAGGTCGTCGTCCACTTCGCCCGCGTACTCGTAAACGTGCGGCTCGGCCGCTGCGTGTGCCTGCCCGCAACTCGCACACGGGCCAGTCTCCATTGTGGCATCACCTCCTCCCTACCTCATGCCGTCTGCAACACACAAAAACAATCCAACACTCAGCCAACAACTTTGTTTATTTTATTCATCCATTATGTATACAGAACTTTCTATTGATAAGCATAAGTGAAAGGACAACAAAGAACGGACACAACAACTAATTGAAACCACCCATTCCCAGGGCCGGATTCGAACCGGCGACCCCTGCAACGCGAAGTAGCCCCGCGCTAAAGGGGACGGCAGAACTCAAAGTTAGGATACAGAAGATAGCCTACACGAACATGTATGAGGCACCACAAAACAAATCATGCCCTGCACTACCGCGGAGGGCAACGTCCTCATCACAACGAGTTCATTAGAGGCGAAAAGGTCGCGGGGAAAGGAGCTGGAACCAATAGGCCATGGCATTTTGAAGGAATCTCCTGGCATTCACCTGGAATGATTTAGGATACGACGGAAAACCCAAGTCTGGATAGTCAGACGGGGATTCGAACCCATGTCTTCCAGAATGCGAGACCAGAGCGTTACCGCTCATCCACCACGCTCAGTCACAACGATCTCCTGTATCACTCTGAACGGTTGTTCAATGTCATACTGCCCTTAAACAAACCTAAATCAACATTGATTTGCTACTTAAGTTACGTATTTTTTTCATCTTGCCTGTTTAATATCATTTACAAGTGAGCCAATAATTCAGATTTTCACTCAACAAATATTATAACCTTCAGGAAGCTTGTGATTGTAAGGCCTTGTCAACTATGCAAACTCAGACGGAAGAGCAATAACGGCCGGGATTGTCGCGTTGAAGATTCCTTTATAAATATAATCGGACGTTGGGGATACAATATTCCAAGGCAGTAGGTATTTAGGCCACTAGTCATAAGGGACCGTCCATAAACTACATGGTTCGGTCTAGGAGGTGGAAGGGGGGGGGGGGTTGGCTGGAAAGCTACGTTGGTCTACATGGGGAGGGGGGGGGGTCCCGAGCCAAGCCACGTAGCTTTTTATTCATATTATTTGTTACAGTTAAAATAAGGTACAGACCACACAACAGCATGCGAAAATTTATTTCCGTCATTTAATTATCTCCGTATGTAATTTACGATAGTCTGTCTGACAAGAGAAGATAGTACTAAATGTCTTCTGGAATCAATAGGGGGAAAACGCTACGTGCCACGCTGGGGGGGGGGGGCAGGTTGTGACAAAAGCCACGTCGGGATACGTGGGGGGAGGGGGGTTCACAGGAGGCCAAAATGGATCTACGTAGTTTATGGACTCTCCCTAAGCGTCGCTGGTCACTCTGAAGTCAGCTGGAGGGGCAGTCTAGCCAGCTACCATAGTTAGGAGCGCAGCTCTATTTATTTTATTTGCATTCGGCTTATTCCTCGACGACATAGAGGTCATTGGAGGCGGGAAAGGACTGGGGGCAAGAAAATGGTAGGAATTCAGCCATGGCCTATTGAAGGAACCATCCCGGCATTCGTTCTAGATGGATTTCGGGAAGCCATGTAAAAACTGGATCACCGGGCGGGGATTCAAATCCGCTTTCCATGCAGTATAAACTGTATTCCCAAGATCAGTACAGTTCAGCGTGACGCCCAGTCAACAGTTGTCAGCCAATATTTGTTAAAATGGACGCTGTGCGTTTCTCACAGCGTACTAAGTAACATCTGGAGGCTTGTGGCCACGCGGGCAACAGGATGATCGCTGAGCACCCCTCGGCGAGACGAACATTTCGATAGCACAAGAAAAATTCTTTTTCTCGTGACGAAATTGTGAACTTGTACGGTAACAACAAGATGAAAAATTTCAATCGAAGTAAAAAAAATCTGACTATAATCTGGTTAGTTTTCATCATCATCAAGCGCACTGCTAATGTCTCAAATGTGGCTAGAATCATGACCATACGTTATCCTATTTTCGCGATCCCAGAGTGATACTGAGAGGAACAATAAGCATTTGACATTATAGTTAGAGGATTTTTTTTTCGTAATTTCAGAATGTCGAAACATAAGACCAAAAAGTAATAGTCAAAGTCTACTAGACTAGCAACACTCGAGAGATTAACTTGTGTGCAACCCAAAGATAGTCCACAAGCCCGATGAGTGGCAGATAACGCTCGGGCCTGGCATTTGGTACGAACTGGGTTCGAATCTCCGTCCGGTCATCCCAATTTCGGTTTCGGTTTTCTAAAATCACACAAGGTGAAAGTCGAAATGGTTCCTGCAAAAAGTCATGGGCGAATTCCTTCCAGTTGCTTGTCACCATTCCTTTCCCACCTTTACTGACCACGATGTCGATGAGGCGTAAAGCTATTAGAAATAAAGACACTCCCATACAGCGCAGCGGAAAGTATTCGTGCCTACAGCGGGTAATTTTAATGGAGCGCGGCAGGAGAAAATCGTGTAACCACGCCCGCAATGCGTGACAGCACCAAGCCACTACCCACAGAAAACAGACTAGTGCACATGACATGTTCACGCAAAATCCTTGCTGTTATTTGCACGAACACAACATTGCGAAATGATTTTTTTTTATTATTACTATTTTAAATGAATGATAGAATCTCGTCTCTGTCTAAAGTTTAATGAACGGTTTTCTAGATACGCATCCAGAGAGTACGTCTTTACGTCTTTCCTGGAGCATCATCTCGCAGCTTTTTTTTTTTTTTTTTTTTTTTTTTTTTTTTTTTTTTTTTTTTTTTTTTTTTTTTTAAACTGCTTAACGTCTCTTAACAGCGAGGTCTTTAGAGACGGGAAAGGATGGGGGGGGGGGGCAAGGAATGGGAAGGAATTCAGCCATGGCCTTTTGAAGGAAGCAACCCCGCATTTGCCTGGATTGATTTGGGAAACCATGGAAAATCCATATCTGGATGCCCGAACGGGGATTCGAACCGCCGTCCTCTCGAATGCGAGGCCAGAACGCTAACCGTTACACCACCACGTTCGGTGATCTCGCATCAACCAGACGTGCTGTCTTAGAAAGCCCCGCTAGCGCCTTGGCTTTGGGTTTAGCTTCGTGTTTTAGTAATCAACTCTTACCGAAACGATGGAGTTCAATACACTGCTGACAAAATAATACATATACAGCTTTAAAGACAGACGAAATACCACTGAAAATGGCTGGATAGCTAAAATGCTAATAGGAAGAAAAAAAAAGAGACTGGAAAGTTATAACTTATTTAAACTATTTGAGTATAAGATTTTTTGTTCATTAATAAATCTATGACCCATCACTTTGAGTTTTTTGCTTGTTAACATATAGCTCTAGATTTATCACCACACATAGTTTTCTTACGCTGCTCGTATTGCTAATCTTTTCAGGGTACTTAAAGCTGTTATTAGCATTTACAAAAGTTTATCATATGAAGAGATTAATGTTAGTACCAGGAATATGACACTTTTAGTACTGTCAGCATACTGACCGTTCGTGGGTCCCTTAATTTTAGAGTGCAAAGACTCATAGCTGAAGGACGTAAAAAGTAATTAATAATACCCTTATTACATTGTCAGCAGTCCAAGCTAATAGGAGACAGCGTTACTCACATCTTTCATACTTCGAAGAAAGGAAGGAGCACAGAGCAAGAAGCACGAAAATCTCTGCTGCCAGATAGAAATGATTGATAAGTCTAGGATTCAACTCCACACACATATGTGTGAGACGTCGGATATTTTTGATTCATCTATCAAATGCTTTAATGAAAAATTACAGTTCATCCTACAAAATACCTTAATTAATAAAGCTCTGTGAGTCAGAGTTATTGCGTGTATTCTTGATGATCCGTGAAACTGCCCTTTGATGAAAAACCGATTCTAATAGCATGTTTAGCGCCAAACGAAATCAGTTCAAAATTCACAAAAATCTTGTTGATCCTATTCTCCTTATTCAGCAACTAAAAAATTTAAATAAAGCCATTCATTCCAAGATTAACAGATGACCAACTTCCAGTATGTTTAACAACTGTAAAATTCATCGAGCACATTCGTAATACAGTATTAAATAAAGGGCGTCAAAATGCTGAGGCTAAAGGATTTTAGAAGAAAATATGGGATATATTTCAAAGGAATCACTGTACATGAAAAAGCTTTGGCAAAAAGACCACAGAGGTTGTTAACAACAACCCTAAAATTTATTTCGTCTGAATGTGTCATAACAGTGAAATAAGATCGAAGAGTTTTGCGGTGTTGCCTAGTATCAAAAAAAAATCTGGATCTTCCAGCAGTGTCAAAGTGTCGCACTCCAGGGTCCAATTCGCCATCCTCATTTTCAAACAACTGAAGTAAAACGGCCAGCTGCCACCGCTCGCCATTGTCACATTTCTTGCATGCTTCATGCACCGCTGAACAAAGCAACGCTGTGTATGTCCAATATAAGCCCGCCCACATCCACACGGTACGTGGTAAATTACAGGGCTACATACGCTCAGGGCATACCTCACACTTCCCACCAAGTTTCTAATATTTGCTGGTAGTCTGAAGATGGTCTTCATTCGATACTTTTCTCAGCAACTTTCCCCATTCCCTGAACACACGCAAAGATTCCTATCATCTGATCTTCCACCGGCCATCCTATTTCACAACTTGCTTGGAGCTATCTGTAAACATATATGATTTCTCAGATTCTTTTGTTGTCTCTCAATTGAGTCATGTTCTGCAAATTGTGTAATACCTTACACTTTTCACTTTATGTTCCCCCCACCCCCATCTTTCCGGATCAAAATAAAATACGGTGAATAGGTGTATATTTGCCTCCGACCAGGCCGAAAAAAGAAGCTTCTAAAAAAACTTTGTCAATTCCCTCAAAACTTTCCCATATAAAATCCTGAGCCATTAACACGTTCTCTTATACAGAGACCGAACGTATATAATTGGTAGGCTCTCTATTTATATCGGACTACTTGATTACAATTCTTTTTGATATAATAAACAGTATCTTTTGTTGTAAATGGTTTTTGAATTTTTGTACTAACAACATTTAATTACCTAACTGGATGGAAACAGAACTCTGCTGCTGCCAGTCGTTCACAGGCCTCTAGATCGTAAGCCGAATAAGCTGCAGACTTCAAATTTGTACTTTATGTGTCGCGTTGATCCAAAACGAAAGATCGTTTTTGAAATAGTCTAAAATTATAATCTGGGGAGAGGGGGGTGGGCGAGGTGTATGTAAGCAAAGGCGTAGAATTTATTCTGCCTTAGTATATGGGGTACCGTTTTTTTTTCCTTGTACTGGTGTATGCCTCGTCGATATCGAGGTCATTACAGGCAGCAGAAGACTCGGAATAAGGAACGGTTATGAACTAGGATAGGACCTTTTGAAGAAAACCATCGCGGGATTCACCTGTAATGATTTCAGGAAGCCATGGAAGGAGAATCATTGTTTGAGAGCAGTGGCAAAATTTATCAGTTGTAGACTATTTTTGTTACCAGATCTATTTCAAAACACCTCAACACTTGGAATTTGATTGAAATGTCGATCATAATGTTTAACAAGTACTAAAAATATTTACATCTGACATAGTACATAAATTGCAAAAAAATAAATATGTATATATATATATATATATATTTTTTTTTTTTTTTTTTTTTTTTCGAATCACCCATCTTTGGGGTACGTCAGATCAATCACTTCTTGGATGCTTGCGTTTTCTTCTTCTCCCAGTATTTCTTCATTCTATCTGATCTCTTCCTTCTTTCCTCTTCTGAAATTTGAATCGGTTTTCTGGTGTTTATCGCAACTTGGAAACCTCTTACTTTTGTCTTTGGTCACGGTCTTGGCTGTACCATTCTTTAACATCACTTCGGTAATCTGGAGTTCTCTCAAATCCTTTTCCACTTCCTTAAACCAGTTGGGCTTAGTCTTTTTTTTATAAAAGAAGTCAAAGATTTTTTTTGTTAATCTGTTAGGATTCATTCGGAATATGTGTCCATAGAAATCAATCCTTTTTTTTCTCATGGTTTCGGAGAGTCTCTCAGACTTTGCGTAGAGGGCTTCGTTTCTGTAGAAAACTTGTTTGTTATTCTGGAATTTGGGACCCATGATCTTCCTCAAAATTTTCCTCTCTTTGATTTCCAATTTCTCCATTTGTCCTTTCCTCCCCATGACTATATATATATATATATATATCAAAAAAATTTATTTTATGTTTTGTAATCTCAGCTCAGAGTGCACTAGATGAAAACGAGTTACTTGTAGTGAACCAACACGGATTTCAGAAGAACAGATCATGTGAAACGCAACTGGCCCTATTTTCGCATGACGTAATGAAAGTTATTGATGCAGGTTCACAAGTTGATGCAATTTCTTGAATTTTCAGAAAGCTTTTGACTCTGTACCACGCAACCGACTTTTAGCGAAGATTCGAGCATACGGTAAATCGGATCAAATTTGCGAATGGATATACGATTTTCTAGCAGGTGGGTCAAAATATGTGGTTGTTGGCGGGGAAGCCTCTTCTAAGGGAGCGTGCATAAACCACGTAGCTCCAGTTTGGCCTCCTGTGAGCTCCCCCTCACCCCCACGTAGCCCTACGTGGCATATGCCTCTACCCCCCCCCCCTCCCCATGTAGTACGTAGCTTTTTTCCTTTTGATTCCAGAAGACATTTTGTACTGTTTTCTCTTGTCAGACTATTGTAAATTACATACGGAGACAATTAACTGTGGGAAATAAATGTTCTCATGCTGTTGTGAGTTCTATTCCTCATTTTAACTGTGAAAAATGTTATGAAAGGAAAGATAAGTGGCCTGGCTAGAAACCCCCCCTCCCCCCCACGCAGCCCAGCGTAGCCTTCCAGTCAACCCCCCCCCCCCCCCTGGCCTAAGCTAGTTGTTACTCCGGGCGTTACTCAAGGAAGTGTAATTGAACCACTTCTTTTCCTAATTTTAAAAATGATCTCGGTGACCACGTTGATTGCAGGATGCGATTGTTTGCTGATGGTGCACTTATCTATACGGAAGTAAGGTGCTCTGATGATTGCTTAGAAATTCAGCGCGATCTGGATGTTATTTAGGAATGGTGCCATAAATGGCAGCTTACACTATTGCAAAAAGTGGAATGAAAATTAGTAACAAAATGACTCCGGTTGTTCACGAGTACAAAGTTAACAATTCAGTTGTTGACACGGTGGATTCCCTGAAGTATCTAGGCGTAATAGTACAAAGCACCATGAAATGGGACTTGCACATAGCTTCCGTCGTAGGCAAAGCTAATTCTAGATTACGATTGATAGGTCGTATTTTGAGAAGTTGTAATGCTCAAAGAAAGGAAATAGCGTACAAAGCACTAGTGCGTCCGCATTTGGATTACTGTTGTGGAGTTTGGGACCCGTATCGCAAGGGATTGATTGACACGTTAGAGAAAGTACAGAGGAGAGCCGCTCGATTCGTGACTGCTAGTTACTCGTGACTGCTAGTTACAGTCCTTACGAAATTGTCACAGCACTGATACATGGATTGGGCTGGAATTGTTTGGCAGACAGACGACGACGTTTTCGTTTGAATTTATTGGAGAATATGGGAAATCTTTAATTTACTAGTGCAATGATATTCTTCTTCCGCCAACCTAGGTCGCAATGACAGGAAGGATAAGATTAGAGAACTAAGGTGCCGTACTGATGCTTTTATGTATTCTTTCTTTCCTCGTTCTATTCGGGATTGGAACGCACAAAATTAGAATTGGTACTTAGGGTGCGTCCATAAACTACGTGGCTCGGACTAGGGGGGGGGGTTGGCTGGAAAGCTACGCTTGGCTACGTGTGGGGGAGGTTCCGTGGCAGGCCATGTAGCTTTCCATTCATATTATTTGTAACAGCTAAAATGAGATACAGAACACTAAACAGCATATAAATGTTTATTTTCGTCATTTAATTACCTCCGTTAGTAATTTACAATAGTTTGACAAGAGAAAACAGTACAAAATCAAAATGTCCTCTGAAATCAATAGGGATAAATCTACGTGCAACGTGGGGAGGGATGTAGAGACAAAAGCCACCTCGGACTACGTGGGGGAAGCGGGGGATTCACAAGAGGCCAAAATGGAGCAACGTGGTTTATGGACACCCCTTTAGCTCCCTCTGCCACTCACAGTATTTGTGAATTGCAGAATATAGATGTAGATGAAGACTAAAATGTAGTGGATGGAATAGCTATAGTAATAAAATATTTATTTTTATTTTTACAAAAACTGAATGATTGCGCTAGCGGCGAGACGGGTATGGAACGGAGCATAAAATCACCGAGTTCGGCTCGTACTTTTACCAAGACGTTCGATCCAGGAAATAAAAATGATGAAGTCCAGTGTATGAGCAAGAGAGATTATCTGATACCAATCGAGTAATTGGTGGAATCGGAACATAACAGAATTTCCATTTATACGCACACGATTGAATGTACCAGACTTGTGGATCCAGCCAACGAGCTAAAGTGGTTAACTACTCCTTTTATCAACGAAATTCTAATTCCACTAACTTAATTTTTAGTGTTGGAGTAAACTAAAGTATACGAATTAGAAATGCATTTCACTTGCAGGACGACACATCCCGTGTGAGAGAGCCCTGATTACAGCGGCGAGCTCCCTATGACACAAGTTAGGGCCAAAATTCCCTTAGCCTTCGGGCTCAGCTCAGGGTCCGAAAACTTTGTTAGCCGTCCAGTGCAGCAGTTAACTGGGGCATGACCAGGGCTCCATCGGCGCCCCCATTTCATCAGCCGCTCAATATAAGCCACCGTATAACAATAAACCCACGTACGAATAATTCATGAGCTGCTGCGTGCACAGAGACGCCATACCTTGCGACGTCTATTATTATCGACGTAGCCATCGCACTTCGAAAGAACCGGTTAAAAAAACACAAAATTGTCAAAAACGAAAAAAAAAAAAACCTCTTGTATCAAGCCGAATTTAAGTAAATACGATGATCGGGAAAACCGCACATAAAACCAGCAATACTGTCGCTTTACTCGTCAATCCTAACGGTCCGGACTCATCCGTTGATTGTGAACACTTTAACTTTCAGCCAGCGTAAATTTCCTGTACTTTGTACGCAACTTGAATATGTAATTTTGATCGGGATAAAAACAAAAAAAGCGTATGATTTCGTAGTGTAAACGAAAGAATATTTCTATTTTGAATAGCCCCTGTGTCGAATATACGTACCTAAGTTCTTGCGTGTTCCTTAAATCGACAAGAATGACGAGTTTCTCACTAAAAGTTGAGCTTTACATTTAAGCTGAACAAATATTGCGTGCCTTTGCCAACAACTGGTTTTATAAGCTGAGGCGCAGTGCCTGTTACCTAAAATCTAAACGTGGTGTTGGTCTTCCGTACAAGCAACCTCATACTTAGTAGCCAGTAGTTACGGTTATGTTACAGGCATACGGTGAAATCCATCACTTGCTAAATACTTAATGCAAATCCGACAGATAGTGCAGAGAGATACTGTTACTCTATCTGAAGCCTTTTTTTAAATTATTTTGTTTTATGAAAGGACTTATGTATATTTCTACAGTAACTCCCCGGGGCACACGACTTGTGGGAGTTATAGCACCCATGGGACCCCATCTGGTTCAGGAATTGCTTCCACTTCGGCAAGACCCTTTCTGTCAACTACCTCTTCATCTCCCATAGTGAACTCATATTCTTTTCTGATCTTGATGGTATTTTAGAATTGTGAAAACGGAGTAGACTATGGGAAAAAACCTGCCCACTTTAGAAGAGTGTCTAATGTAGGGTGTCGACCGCAGGAGCAAACGCTGATGTTCAATGTTTTAATTGTATATGTTTCGTCTAACAATTTACCAGCAGCTTTTACACAGAACAGAGGTATTCAGGGTACATAAAATGGCTTTAGAATGTATATTTATTAAATAGAATGGTGCCAGGCCGCGAAATTAGAAAAATAACTTCTTAACGTGTCGACATATTTGGTTTATAATATATCAATTTGTGTATTCGAGCACGCACGTATCCAATTTATTAACCTTTTGCATTCGAAGCAATATGGTTATACAACGGCAGTCAACTCAAAGTCCCCCCCCCCTTTTTTGTTCATTCCAGAGTTACGGAATTACCACGAAATATATCTTTGCAGTCTGTTAGGTTATACAACTTTATTAGAAACTTAAAATTTTTAGTTTTGCTTAAGTTAAAAGATACCAAAAACATCATAATCTAGAGCAATAATTTAGCTCTTCTATAAAGTAGTGCTCACGCTTTAACTATTGGAAAACACTGAATATCAGAATTCCATATACTCAGAGTTCCGATAAGAATACAATAAAAGTAGAAAATAATGAATACCCGATTACACTTATAGACGATCGCTCATCGAAGTTTAAATATGTAAATGGTGGACTATGGTCAGTAACACTGTGCGTATGAGTACAGAGGGGTATGTGATCTGTGGAAAACAGCAATGACCCTAGGTGTAAAAATGTCTAATAGAATATGAACAACTAGAGTTTGTATTTTCTTCACGAGTAATTTATGTAAAACTGAAGAAATGGCTGTGCGACATAACCAACACATTATAGAAACGTTACAAGCGGTTTAAGAAATGTTTATATGATAGCAAACATCTTCACAGTTTCGGTGACAATAGACCTTCATTTGCAAACTTTAACACTTAGCCAAGACATTGAAACGAGGAGAGAGAGAAGCTGTTTTATATCAGAGGGATTCCGGTTTAATTGATGGCCAGTTTCGTGGTTTCTGCAGTAATTATTGTCCTGCATACAGGCAGCAGTCAGTTTACTGTCAACTCGTTCAGGACAATTAGTGAAGCTCTCAAACTGATACATCCGGGAATTTTAATCGTTAATTTTTTACACGAAATTAAAATATATGGCAGCGTTATACAGTTAAAAATTTAAAAAACTAAAAACAAAATATAGAAATTCAAATTTCGTGACGCCCATAATGCTCCAGTGCGAAATAAAATCTTATAAATCCAAAAGATGTGAACAAAGATGCCATTCGAGATGCAATAATTTCATATGTTATTGCACGGAGTATGATCCCAGAATTATGGCTTTCTGTTAAACACTCAAAGGAATAACAGATTCTTACTGTCACTATTGTATGAGCTGGAAAAATGTTGAGGTCCATAACTTTTCTTAGTTAGGTGAGTCATAAATGACCAATGCTTAATGAAGGAGTTTTACGAGCAGTGTTTTACGGAGCGTGGTGAGTGGTAACGCTCTGGCCTCGCATTCGGAAGGACGTGGGTTCGATTCCCCGTTCGGGCATCCTGATTTGGGTTTTGCATGGTTTCCCCAAACCATTCCGGGATGTTTTCTGCAAAAGGCCATGGCAGAGTTCCTTCCCGTTCCTTGTCACCCATCCTTTTCCACCTCTAATGACCTCGACGTCGACGAGACGTAAAGCCATAAATTTTTTTAAAAAAACGAGCAGTGTTCAAACGAATCGTTGTTCATTCAAAAAGTGACATAAAATAATGGCTTTAGGTATTGTTATTTCTCAATACAGTTTCATTTAACTGTAGCATCTCCGCGGTGCCGAGCGTGGTAGGTGAGCGGCAACGCTCTGCCATCGCATTCAGGAGGACTCGGGTTCGAATCCCCTTCCGCACATCCAAATTTGAGTTTTCTATGGTTTTCGCAAATCACTCCAGGCGAATGCCGGAATGCTTCCTTTTAAAAATAGGCCACGGCCGAAATCCTTCCCATTCCTTGTCCCCCATCCTTTCCCATCTCTAATGACGTCGACGAGGCGTAAGGCCAGAAGCAAAAAAACTTCAAAGTAGTATATGATTAATGATGTCGACACCGTCGCTCATTCTTGATACTCCCGCGGCCACTTGTGTTATGTTTCAAAATAGTTCCTCACCAAACTATGCCACAAGTCTTTCACATATTAACAAGAAACCTAACAATAATATTTTGTTTCACGATTGGATAAAACTCTACTTTAATCAGATCAGTAAAGCAAACAACACAGTACACTGTTTACTGAATAACTGAAACAAATAATATTTTCTCTATAATAGCAGGTAATGCTACCCATTTTGAGAATTACTTTCATATAATAGGCACTGAAATTAATTAATTATGCCAATTTGAATAACGTTCTGAACTCTCCTCAGTCTAAACAAAAACAAAAAAAAAAAATCAAAATATATGTTTCCGGTGAGGAATCAGGTTTCATGCGAGAGGACCAACGCTTGAATCCTTAAGGTTCATTAACGTTACGTGTCGCTTTCCGCTGGCAGATCGTCCTTAACGACCTCAGCCGGTGACATGAAGTAAAAAGCTTCAGGGTGGAAAAAAAAAAAAAAATCAAACTGTAGAGGGGAAGCGTAGGATAAATATGAGGTGACTGAGGTAAGTCTCGGGCACATTTACCTTGACCACCACTTCACGTCCAGCAAGTGCAACGATGCCAAAGCAGACTGTGTTCCTTGTCGTCCGATGACAGAGCAGAAATTTTCCCAGAATTCTTTTTACACCTGAAATATATTTCTCAATGGTGTACCACGTTAATTCCCATAACATGCACAAGAGGACGGAAAAAATCCCCCACACTCAAACTTGCTGAGGAATCAACAACAGTGTTGTCTCAGTATGTACTGTGGTAATATTAATACCTATTTATTAGAGCCCCATGGGACGTCGTCAGGACACGATAGAACGGTATTTTCATTTTTCAGTACCGGAACTATTGGAGGAAATAATTCCGGATAATCCTCTAATATGTAGTAAACGAGATTTTGCAGTTTTCATGCTAATTCAGTTAATATTTAGTGGGATACTTCGTTTCGTCCGTAGGCATCTCAGTCACTACTGAACATCAGGTTGGAAGAAGATTATATACAGACAAAAAGTGTCTTGAATGCGTGTTAACTGAATAATTAACAAATGACGTAACTCCTATGATATCTTTGGATTCTGACTTCAACTGCGCTGTAAATAGAACAGCACTAAACACGACTTAACAGAAGTCAGGAATGCCGAAGAAAACCCAAGAATAATAAACAAACGTTGGAAAATGCAAGACGTCAACATACAAACGTGGCGAAATGATCCGCACAGTATTAATTAGCATGTGGTACACACTTGATGGAGTTCCCACTCACTTCTGTAGCTGCGATAAGGCGTTTCGTAGACATTATCGAGATACGTAAATGGATTGTACGTAGCGGTATTTTTAAGAGGCCGGCTACATCATACTCACAGATCCTCTGTCCACTCGATTATTTTTTTATCAAGGTGCTTACAACATACTGTTTACAAAGACGTGTGAGATGTCACGAGTCTGTGGCGAATAAAAGAATACAACTGCTTCAACACACGAAACAACATATGATGGAGAAGGGTAACATTTTGTCGCACATAATTCAGACGTCACGTTGAACGAGCTTATATGCAACCTGAACAACTTCATTATTGATTTACGTACTCATATTTAGTCGTCTCATTTAAAATTAATATCCATCAGCAAAATAAATTGCGCTATTTTAACATCTGGTGGTTATGACACAGAATCTGTGCCAGCTTCCATTTCGCCTTCACTGCCATCCATCTCGCTGCGACGCTGGCCCGCCCAGCTTATTACCAATGCTTTTGTTCCCTGCCGGCTCCTCTGGGACCGCCCCAACTCAAAAGTTTCGTTGGCATTTGCTAATTTCCAGAGTACATGCCCGTCCCCATCTATTGACATAAGAGCTCTAGAACAATGGATTTTATGTATTGCTCACAGAGGAGTATTACGTATCAAATATGACTTCCGTTGCATTTCGCTATCAAAAAGTCTCACTGAAAGTCCCGTAAAGATTCAATGAAACAGTTACGAGTTCTACTAAGAAAATCCAAATAAATGACCAACAAATGCACAGAGTTAAAATTCACACTTGGGATACGCATAGTGTTTTTATCACTAATCAAATGATCAGAAACAAATGTCGTGCATTGTTGGTGCTAAAAGAAACTCGCTGATCACATACAAACAATGTTTGAGCCATAACTAAGTAAATTTACAAGACTATTTTATCAAACACATGAATAAGATGAGAGCATGGGTCGAGATAGTACGCAGTTATATACTGCGCATTAGTTTAAAGAAGACGCCACGACTTGTCTAGTTCAAAGGCTTAGCCATGATCGACACTCGCAGATCAGCGCTGTGGCTAACGTTAGGCCGAGTGCTACTTGTCCACGCGAGTGAAAACAGGGCGAGCACACGCGATTGTAAAGGTCGCTATAGTAAAATTAACTTTACCGGCGCGATGGAGTATAGTTAGTTTTGGTGCACATCACCCTCTGTCAACCACAATTTTGTGAGTTGAAGAGTACCGTATAGATACAGATATTTTTCCTCATTTAACAATCTGTAAAACTGTTACATCATAATGGCTTCTTGATGGGTACGTAATTAAGGGTGGTACTACTACAAGACAGAAAACTGTGTGTCATGTTAATCTCATAATAAGAGACATTTCGTTTCATCTCAGCTTGGCTACAGAATATTCAGATGGAAACCGTGCCCGCAATACGATTTAATTGTAGTTACTGGCGAATTCACTGAATCTGCGTGAGGTGTTTCGAAGCTATTATACTGACAACATAGTGTTGATCCTACGAACAATAACACAGCAAAAAGAAGTTCGTATCTCAAGCAAGTTGAATTGCAAAATAATATTATTTTTTTAATCAGTGGAGTAGGCCCCTATTATCTCCCTCGCGATTGGTTTCCAAAAAATTATTTTGCCAAGAAATTGATCCCTGCTTAGTAATGAGGATGCAGCGATGTTTTATGACAGTATCGATACAAATCATGTAGCCGCCATTCCTCGTCGTGGTTATACTCAACAAGGCAAATATTTTGTTTGTTATCACATCTACTTAAGTATGAATCAAATATTTCTCATAACATGAAAAATATTCTTTCCGCTCATGAAATATGTTTGGTTTTTTAACAACTCTTCATCAGAGTAATTTTGTTAAAACTATTAACCCAAAAGATTTAACTCATATAACATCAAACACTATGTAATTTCTTCCGAATAATTATGAGCAGTAAATTTTTTTAGTTTGAAAAACCAAGTCTTTACGATTCATCGACAGCCGGTCACCTAGTGTCGAGGTAGGATAGCTGACCAGGAACGAAAAGGAAATCGGTCATGTCATTTGTTATGTAATGGTACCGGCATTTCGAGGAACCAAGTAAAATAGAACAGTGAATAGTCGAACAGGGATTAGAACACAAGCCCTAACGTACTTCGACCAGAAGGTAACCACTTACCCACCAACCTCGTTTGGCGGTAATGGTCACATGGCTTTAATATATAAATGTTTGGGTGTGCAGTTCAGGGCCGCATTTAAGCATCGGCTACCTAGGCTGTAGCCTAGGGGCCCGCACCACAAAGGGGGGGCCCGCCCCACAAAGAGGTGGTTTGCTCCACAAAGAGAGGGAGCCCGTATCACAGCCAGAGGAGGCCTCATACGACCGGGACCCCGCCTAGGCCAGTAGCGGAACTAAAAAGAAATAAAAAAAAAAGGTCGCCCATAAATTGCCTACAGGGGCCCACATCACATGTATAGCCTAGGGGCCCACAAAGCCTAAATGCAGCCCTGGTGCAGTTAGAAAACACGTATCTCACACGTCGTTCAAAATGAGATGTACTACTCCCGCCGAAACAAAACATATACTTCACTAAAATCAAGAGTTAAGAGCTTACCTAATGAAGTTATTTCTGTTTTTAAATTGCCTCATCTCCAATTTTCCCACGCTGTTATGTAGGGTTTAACTGCAGGTATACCAGCTCGCTTTTCGAAGAATGGAATGGGGGAACTAGAGTTCGCATCTATCTGTGAAACGTGTGACATATGATCTGTATGCCAATTTTTACCCAGCATTTTGTTACTATATCTGGTGATTAGGAATTGTGCACCACCATCTCTCCCACCCTACTTGTCAAGTCCTGAATGGGAAAACTTTCTTCCTCCACCGCTGCCCGAATTGTCTAACACTGTAGCAGGTGCCGGACACCGCCAAGGTATTGCAACTATCTGAGTGACAGCCACAAATTATTAAAGCATATTTTTGCCGGTTTTACACTTCCACCAAACACATTTCCTTTCATAAACGCTTTTGCAGTTTGGCTGATAGACAGAATTATCAACACAGAGGTGCGATCTTCATTATTAACCGCATCTGGAACAAAACTACATTTCGCAGAAAAATGAGCTCCTTCGAAGCTCAGTGGTAAGGAATTTGCATGAGGTTGTAGAGGTCCCCTGTAGGAACCCAGTATGCAGCTTGGATTTTCAAATTATGTACCTCAACCTGTCCTCTACCATATCTCCCTTGGTGTATGTAGCGTTCTGCTTGTGTGATTTGGAATCTAACGAAAAGCGATATCTCCCCATCCGTCCGTAGGATTTCGTGATTAGGTTATTGGGTCACGACACGGACTGTATGGCTTTGATGCCGGAAAAAAAACCTATTTCACCTGGGAAGCCGAATCACTCTTCGAGATCTCACGGTCAATGAATTCTGACGGATTTTTAATCATTATCTCAAAAACTTAGATATATGTTGAACATTCTAACGACTGATATGACTAACTCGTCTATCGGTTTCATAGTGGAGACAAACGGATCCTGGTGCGTGAGCGGTAACGATCGGGTGTGGCTTTCTGGAGGAAGAGGGTTCAAATCCCTGTCAGGCCATCCAGATTTCGGTTTTCCATAGTTTCCCGAAATCACCACAGAGGAATTAGCACTTCACTGACGACTACACAATTCTTCTCAGAAATGTTCGCTGTCTTGATGAAACAAACCACACAAGATATGACGATGGTTTCCCACCTGTTGAAAATTACTTTTGTGTTCTCCTAGTCTATGATACACGTTGAAATGTCCCTGTGGTCTGAAGAATAATTTCAATTCATTAATCATGTTTAAATTGCCCTTTATACAATAATACAAAGAATTATTTAGAATCAGCTATTCGAGAGATTTAAATAATTTTTTTTTTTTTATTTTTTTAACGAGGTATTCAGAAACGATGCTCAATCCTGCGTCTGCTATATTTATAGGAAGGTCTTCAACCTGGAATGTGAAGAAAATTGCCTGACCCTAATGCTCCCCCTCCCCTTGATAGAATACCTATAAAATACCTATAAAACAACAATTTCAATTGCATTGGCGTTACAATTATTCATAAAATTGATCCTATCGCCATTGAGGAAATGGCCCACAATATCCAGATGTTAACCCCATATACTGTTTTTATTGATTACTTATATTTAACTGGACGACCGGTCCTTATCCCTTATGTTTTGAAGGCATTCGTTTCGTGAACGAGTTGACTTAATCTTTACAGTCGGGGGAGGGGGGGGCGAGTTGTGGGAGTATATGTGGAGGTTATGGGGGAGCATAGGGGGTTATGAAAGAGTATAGGGGGGTTGTGAGGGGAGTACAGGGGTGAGGAGGGGGAGGGGTTGGATATGTGTTTCTCAGTTCGTTCCAGCTGGAAACAAAAAACGTAATGCACAGATATTAACAGTGTTTACAAACATCCATCATGGCACGTCACCTGACGGCGAATTTAGAAAGTAAAATTTATTCTGAACAATAAGCTGATATCCATAATATTGCATCGCTTTCAAACACGGCCACAGGTGACCAATTGACACATCCAAAATCGGAAATGCAAGTTACACTATGATTCCTAGTTTTATTATATGTAAACAAGACATTTTGTACAGAAGTCAAAAACTGATACAGTATAATGTAAGTTACTGTATTATTTCTATCTATAAGATTAGTTTTATCACATGCAAACATAAATCATTCTGTAAAAAAATTAAAAACCGATAACATATTAGAGAAAAACAGTGTACTCTGCAGAAGATGCTTCGACGAGCAGTGAAACGCATCCGAGAATAATTAAAATAATTATTATAATTAATGGGGATAAAGTGTGAATAAAAATTAGCCCACGGGGAAAAGTGACGTTAATTTACAGGTAGTAGTTGATTCTGCCATCCGTTAATGATTTAAATTTTAGTAATGTCACAAAGATTATACACATACACTCATTATTTTACTTCTACTTAGTATCACTGGTCCACCAATAGATAGCGTTGAGTTTAGATTACACCACGGTATGATTTTTTTTAGCCAGAATTTCCCGAAAACACAAACAGATTATAGTTACTTTTTAAATCAAACACACTGGTTGACCAAAATACCTGGTCCACCCGGGTCATGGGCAGAATCTAGTTTGTTTATAAATTAGATGTTTCTATCCATGAAAGTGTAATGTGGCACGTTTGCCATACCCTAAAAAAAAACTAATAGCGGGGAGAAAATATCGAGCACGAGGGGGCTAACAAGTAATGAATTCTGGAAGTACTGAAACGCAATTAATCGTTGTCAGTTTATTGGAAAGAGGGAGGAGAGAAAAATTCTATTTCCGTAACACCAATAAACGTCGTTCGAAGATTATTTCTCTTAGAGTTTTTCGAAAGCGTTTTTTATCCTCACTGCTCGCCGCAAACGGCTGGCAAAAGATATTCATGAGGGAAGCCAAAGCGAAACCATACATTTTAAAAGGGCATTATCGAAAGAACAAAACGAATACATTAGAATAACATATTAGCCATAAAACTGTGAAGAAAAAGTGTTACTACCTATTGAGTAAATGATTACTGCTCGCTTTTAAAAGCAAATAACAAGATCCATCTAACTTAAAACTTATCGCCATTAAGTTGCTTTGTACATTTATTTCGTCTTTTGCAGCTATCGTCCTTTTAATAACTTTACAGCCAGAAACGACATGAGGAGATAGAGTCATCGTAGTTAGTTTCTCAATTGCATAGTACCATGACTTAAGTAGCAAACATGTTTAAAAAATGAAATAAGCCCGTTGAATGAGAGTTGGATAAAGCGAGGCGTAGTGTAAGTAAAGAAATTTGTCATTATGAAGGGTTCTAAACAAAATTCTTAAAGAACAACAATGGGGTGCAGATCAGTTTTCGCCTCAAAAACGAACCTTTCACGAAAATTGCAAAACAAAAATAGGAGCTTATACAATTCACAGACAGATGTCAGTCGAAGTGATGGCAGTGGAGAACTGTGCTATTAGCTGTATAATATTTTGCCCCTCTGGTCCAGTAATCTGGATACTGGCGACTCCCATACTTTGAATGATATTGTGGAACGGTTGATGGTGCTCAAAAAGTTATACCACGACGTTTTTTTTTCCATTAATAATACGTCGCGCTATTCTCTCACAATTCAGAATGCTGTTTAGTTGTAAGTTCTTGGGTGGAACATAAAATGACTGAATTCCCGTCTTCGTTGCCGAATAGCAGAATGACAAGGGATTGGTACCGAGAGTGGTGGTGTAACGGATAGCGTTCTGGCCTCGCATTCGGGAGGACGGCGGTTCGAATCCCCGTCCGGGCATCCAGATTTGGGTTTTCCATGGTTTCCCCAAATCACTCCAGGTGAATGCCGGGATGCTTCCTTCAAAAGGCCATGGCCGAATTCCTTCCCATTCCTTGCCCCCATCCTTTCCCGTCTCTAAAGACCACGTTGTTAAAAAGGGACGTTAAACTGTTAAAAAAAAAAAAAAAAAAAAAAAAAAAAAAAAAAAAAAAAAGGGATTGGTGTTTTTGGTAACGCTCCTGAGCTTCTCGAAATGGAAACGTCAGGAGCCTGGTAAATCACTGCTGAAAACGTAATCTCCTTTTCGTTTGAATTGTCACACTGCTGGAGTATAACTGAACGACAAAAGAGCTACCAATCGGCATTATTGATGTTTCATTGTTGCGTCGTTTTTTTCGCTCTATGTTTTAACTCAACGTGCTCCCATATTGGAAAAAGATTGCTCCCATGAAGGAGATGATTCACTTTCCTCTGCACGGAGTCTGGTCATAAAACAGCATGCAACATTGCCCATGTATAATACGGATGTTGCCGATACCAGTAATCAGAATTCAAAGAACAGGCCCCTGATCATCAAAGTAAGAAAAAAATCAATACTCTGCTCACTGCTAGAACATCCCCAATAGACGTAGATTTGAAAACGTGTACCTTCCAAATTCAGTACTTGTGTTTGATTAAAATCAGAATAATATACGTGATTACTTTTGTTTACGTAGACATCGGTGAGTAGATCCCTTCTACCTGTACCAAACACGTAGTTAGTTCAAGAAAATATCAGTATTATCGTACTCTTTAAACAAGACGACATGAACCTTAAATACATTTACAAGAATCACGTCAATGCTGCTGGAATGCGAATAAACGAGGTTTCACGGTCACTGACAAAGTCTGCGACATGTATCAAGGGAGGTACCGCAACCGATTTGATAAGTTTTTGAGTAAATAACCGAGCACACTAGGTACCGGCATCATTACAAGCATGGACAAATTTGGGTGGGTATCACCTTCGAGAGTGTTGGTGCCCCGTCCTCAGCCCATACTGCTTACGATAGAAATTACCTTGGATTGTCAGCGTAGGTACTCAAATATGCAAAGATGATGATGTTGCAACCGAATGTTGTTGTTGTTTTTTTAATGTACTGACTAAAAGTTGGAATGAGTATTTTTGTAATATTAAAAACCCATCAAGCAAAGTTATGAAAAATGTTCGCAGTATAAAAAGATAATCACAGAACTTGTTGCTCAGTTGGTTTCTAGTCTTCTCCCAATGAAGGAGTATGTGTACTGGGACGATCCAAATGAACATATTGAAAGGTCTATGTTATTTACAGAGTCGACATCAGCACGACATAGACACACTCCAATGAGCTTATTTCAGTTATTGAAAGTTATCAGAGCCGGAACACATAACACAGAAAGTACTATTTTACAATAACATAGCACACTGCCTTTGGGGCCATTCGGCCATCTCTAAGTGTTTTCGCCACACTGGCAAGTGTATTCAGCGTTCTTCCACGAAATTAATGTACACCACAACATGGAAAACAGAAGATGAGCGCACCACTTAATTAAAACCACCCAAGCGCTAGGCCGGACCATAATCGGGGACCCTTCCCGCACGAGACCACGACTTTAGCAACTGTACAGCTGGAAAACAGCCATCGTATGTGCAAGCTCATCTCTGTCGCAGTGGAAGAAAAGCAAGGACTTTCGTTGCCACGTGTGAACTAAACTATTTGGATTTTTAAAATGCTTCGAGAGCAAGTCACTGGAAATTTTCATGATAGTAGAGACTCGATGAATAAGATTAACAATTCGACTATAAACTTGATTGCAGGTCGGCATAAGTCCATCGATTCACAGGACTTGAGAATATTTCAACAATTGCAGAGCAATTTATGTATTCTGGAAGAGGTAAGGTTACATTTTTAAGTTCTGGTCTACATTCGTAACTCCATACCGAAAATCAGAGCAGTGAAATTGAGAAATGAAAGTGGTACTGGATGATAACCGGGAACGAAGAGGTGAAAGAGATCCTATTAACAAGCTCACGGACATACAGCGAGCGTCGAAGTATAAAGGAATTAATTAACTGGCGTATTTGTAATTTCACAACCACGCAGGACGAGAACGAATTATTTAACTCCGAAGCGAACTGATTGGTATGGAAAAATCTCCAGCGCTGTTTCACTTCAGACAGCAAATTCAAAAACACGTGACGAGCAGAGCGGAAAAAAGAGGAATTACTAATTAAGGGTCAGGCTAATCAACAAAATGACGCACCTGACTATAGATCTCTCTCAAATTCTAATTTACGGGCACTTTTCGACTTATTTCATAAAGAAGCCATTGTTACATATGTTATAGAAAACATACAAGGTGATCTAGATTTTTTTTTTTTAAATACAGATGTAAAATTTCAGCACGTTTCATGCTACAAATCAGAAACTTTAGCATCACTTAAAAGATAAAAGGTTTATTGCTCATTTTTTTAAGACTTACGGCTCGTTCAAATCGAGGTCGATGTCATTAAGATAATGAAGGGCAAGAAACTTGAAGGTATTCCGTCAAGGTATTTGAATGATACATCCTGGCATTTCCAGTAATTTCGGGAAACCAAGTAAGACTGAAATCTGGACCGTAGATTGCAGCCGCATCCTCCGGAATGCAAGGCCCCAACGTTACCGCTTACCCAACACACTCAATAAAAATGATGTCAAATAGTAAAATAGACTTAATCACAGACTATTAATTCTGGAACTAAAATCAAACAATGCTTACCAGCGGGACTGAAGGGTTTTAAAAGCATTGATTACTGAAACACTCTCGGTCTTCCATCCAGTCACACATGTGGAACATTGCAAGAAACTTTTCCTTTCATATTTGCAATCTAACTTTTTCATGCGGTTGGAATCCGATAGTAGTTACCTAATGGATAGAGAAAATTTGGTAACGTCACAGTCCACTAAATCTGCTTAAAAAATTGCACGTTTCGCAAACAGAGTACACTACACTACATGAATTAGCACTAAGATTACGCGTGCACAGACCTCTTTTAGAATAGATGATCAATTAATGTCGAGATCCTGCATTTCGATAACGTCCTCCAATAACATAAATTCTGTTAATTTTGGTGGTGTGAATGAAAGTCCAATCTACATCATTCACTGATGGCCCACACCCTTTATCATTATTTTGAACATGACGACTAACATGACCTGTCAGTTTAACAAGGATACACTCCAATTTTGCTGCCTTTTAGCTTCTTCTTCTTCTTCACCACCTTTTATTAACATTTTAGGGTCGGCTGCCATCTTTGAGTTTTAATCATCGTTGTCCTGGTCAAATTTGGAACTATGGTTTAACAGCCGCATGCACTTGCTGACCCCAAGCATTTTATACCTATTGCCATGTCGTAGTAATACTAATGGGGAAAGTGATGTGTTGCCATCTATCTGTGAAACCTGTAACTATGTTCGGCATGTGATAAGTGTATTTTTTGTTTGTGAAATGTGTAGTTTCTATGTCAGAGAGTGGGAACTATCCTAACATTCACCTTGATGGCTGCGGAAAATCGCACAAAATTCGTAGTAAGGGCAGGCGGTACGCGAGGACCTGGGCTCGTGCCCGGTCCGTTGTACCTCCCGGATCCAGTACGCGACGCCTCAGCGCACTGAGCCACAGTGCCTTGTATACACTCCAATATCATTCGATACGTTTTTTACGGCATTTTGTATGTTCAAAATATGTTCTTCGCACGTTTATCGCCAATAATAATGGAAAAAAACTACAAACAACAAGGGGAAAAAAACAACACATTTTACCATCTTTTCCCCGCAATGTTTTAAACACCAGACGCGATGTGTATTGTGAAATTTAAAACGATCCTACTGTTATAAAATATTGCCCGCATTTGTTTGTATTCTCCGTGCCAAAAAAGTAGCACTAATATAGCAGAAACTTCTCTTTATCCAGTATTTGCTCACCTTACCCTTCTGTACTTTATGCCAGTACAATTACAACGTGCTTTCTTCTACAATGACTTTATATTCACCACATTGCTACTACCAACTAATCACACTGCCTGCACATATTCGCTTCTGATCCACTTAATATTATTGTTACAGAATAACAAAATAAAATTATTACGATATTGATAACATCACTGTAATTCCAACCCTTAACTAAACAATAACTTTCGAGTAACAAGAATATGATGGACCAAGCACTTCAGCACGACTGTTGCCGTCAATTTCCCCTCCCTCTCTTTGCACAAAGATACTAAAACTCAAAGGGAGTTTACGTTAAGTTCGTCCACTGCGATAAACAATATTTTAAATTTTAGATTGAACATGTTATGACTATGTGAAGAGCGCTCCCTTTCGACGGCTCTTCTTTAAAAGCAGAGTTTTCGCTGCCTCTCAATGGTTGCACAACAAGCCTCTAGGGCGGGTAGCCGGCAACAACTCTTATTTGCTCACTCCAAAAACTGCACTACAGAGCTTCTAACGAGATCATAATCCACCACACTTTATCAAATACAATTAGGTAATTACTGAATTTATTGATATTTGTGTCCAGGAGACAACTATTTTTTCCCCCTTCATTATTTTGAAGATATTGTATCCTTCCCTATAAGACCAACGAATAATTTTTTATGTATACCTGTGAAGACAAGGAAAGTTTATTTTGTATCTGCTACGTCTTAGAACAACAACGCCTCTATTTTGGCTTCGGAAATTCAGAACTAAGTCAAAAAGCCTTTTCAGTTTTGAAGTTAGGAAACTTCGCATGCTGCTCGGGTCAACAGAATGGTACGTGAACTCCTGAACACGCTTATTTTCTATGACTTTTAAATGAACATAGCAAACAATCGACATTTTCTTTTCTGTCGCTACCGTTGGACAACACCTAGAATTTAAAACCAACGACACCGACAACGACAACAACTTTTAAATCAGCCTTTTGAAGGAACCATTCCGGCATTCACCTGGAGTGATTTGGAAACCCAAATTCAGATGCCCGGACGGGGATTCGAACCACCATCCTCCCGAATCCGATGTCAGAGCGTTAACTGCTCATCCACCACGCTCAGTCTTTTTCTTTAAGGCATTACGCGTCGTCAACGTCATCAAAGGCGAGAATGGGCTAGGGGCAAGAAACGGAAAGAATTCGGCCATGGTCTTTTGAAAGAACCAATCCGGCATTCTCTTTGGGTGATTTCGGGAAACCATGGAAAACGTAAATTTGGGTATCCAGACGGGGATTCCAACCAGCGTCCTCCCGAGCGCGAGGCCAGAGCGTTACTACTCCGCCACCACGCGTGGTTGCTTACGTTTCACAACCAGCACAGCGTCCCGGAAGACGTGGCCGTTCAAAATTGTATCCCCGGTCGGGTGGCTGGACTTCTCTTGGATGTGTCCCGGGGCAAAAGAAAAAAGTCCTCCCAAATGAGAAAATACACTGAAATCCCGATACCAAAATTTTGAAAGATTGCTGTATTTTCTCTATATTGTGATCTGCTACAAAATAAAAACTTCGAGAACAAGTTAGAGATTAGGAAGTACGTCTCCGGTTAAGTAGCAAAATAAGTTACATGATCGGCTCGATGGCGACACGAAAATTTAACATGGTCTACTGTAACAGCCTCAAACCTAAACTTAAATGGAATTGTATTTTATGAAGTATTTGCAGTAAGCTAGAGTTTGGTTGAATAGGATCTTATATGTTTGTTCTGCAATTTACTGTAAATCAATGTATATAGACTTTTTTTATGAAAAGAAATTATGTACATACCATTTAATTTGTTTAAGGACAGAATTGTACAAGAGAATTTCTTAAATGTTTGTAATTGTAGGTATTAAGGCAAGTTACGATGTCTAAAGGACAATTTACTGCAGTTTAAAATGAGTTCTGTGAATAATTTTGTGTTTAAGTATCTTTAATTTCCATTTCTGACCATTTTGTAATGTTTGTAAATAATTACGTATTAATTATGATTGTTTTTTCATATGTTTTAATTGTTTAAGCATTGTTAATGTTCGAGAAATGTCTGTTGGAATCCTCTGTAGTGTTCTAGAAATTTCAATGGAGCTTCTATAAAGCGACCATCCGAGACAGAGAGCCAGTTTTTACAGACTCAATTTACATCGGCCAAGGACTGTGTTAGTAGAAGTGTTGTCTGCAATCACTGGATTGTATGTCCCTGTATGCATGTAACCAATATCTTTGACGTCGTGCTTATGAAAATAAAAACAAGTTTAAATTGAACTGTATGGTGGACTGGTTATTTATCATATTAATTAAACCACGAACCATCTAACATCACGACTTGCAGAATGGTTCTATCGATGCAGAGTACGCATACTAAGAAAATAATTGTCACGATGTACATACAGACCTATAGTTAAGCGTCGAAACCGATCCACACAACATTTACAACGTAATTCACGTACTCAAACACTTCGACAAATGCTGGGATAGGAATCTAAAAATTTCCGACCTCTATTGCTAGGCCACCGGACCATTCCTAACAATTATATACTGTTTTCCTCCCTTAACTGGCCTCACCAGGAAAACGATATCGTTCAACCTTGCAAAAACAATATTGTACAAAACTGCAACATCCTGGGTGGGTAGAGCCGTTATTCTATAAGTTTCTGATAGTCCATGAGGTGTATGTTTAATCTAAGACTGAGAATAAAGAAACTCGTTCGGTTATTAACTTCTAGTGTAAGAAGGAGATGTTACTAGGGGACATTCGCGAGAAAACGGTAGCAACAATAGGAGAGGACACTCCCGTCTACGGAACAGTTAAAAAGTGAGTGCTTGAATTGACACTGAGGGAAACCAGAACTGAAGATTATCACCGCACAGGATAGTCAGTGAGCCAGTCGGGAAAATATGGGCAGAGTACTTGAGTTAACATTCAGCAGACTGAGAAATATCGAGCATTCACAGAACAAGAGTAGGTCGCATTCGAAAAAAATTACTGGGACATGAGTAAGGCTTCCGCCCGTCGTGAGATGAAACTTTAGACAGAATATTTAAGACAGTAAGGAGGCAGGTTTCTGCAGAAAATATAGCACTTGGCATTTTCTGCTCACCTGCCAACATCAGATGCCCGAAGATCTGAAAAATTTTCATTGCAATGGAAAAAAAAATGGAACCAGCTTTTTATTTACACTGATGAGCAAAAACATTAAAACCACCTCCTGCCGCGACATTGAATGCCGTCTGGTGACATTGCGGGTGCGTTATGCGGTAAGGAAAGTATTCGAGCGGAACAGAGACGCATAGGTAAGTCATTCTAGCGACCATACGTGTGGTAAACGGGGAAAATCCGCTGACATAAGTGACTGACAAAAGACATATTGTTATGGCCCAGCGCCTGGGAACGTGCATCTCGGATACGGAGAGGCTGGTATACTGTTCGCATGCTACTGTGGAAAAATAAATCAATATGGCAGTATTATACGGAAACAGACTTTGCTTATACAAAATGTAGAATATGTGATAAAAATATACTTATTTTGATGTTAAGTTTATTTTTGATAAAATATTAAAATCTAAATAATTATAAATTCATTTTTCCGCTTCCGCAAAACATCCGCATCCGTGGATGTCAAGCATTGAACATCCGCTTACAACCCTAGTATGAATCATGTTTCTTGTTACACCGGGCGAACGGCTGCTCGAAATATGCACCGCGCCACGGACGCAGGCCTGTGGGGGCAGTATTATGGTATGGGGAACATTCACCTGGGCTTCCATGGGACCTGTGGTAGTGATCGAAGGCACCATGAACGCTGTGGACTACGTGAAAACTATGGCGGACCACCCGCATTCCTTCAACTGTCCGTGTCACAAGGCCAGAATCAGGAGTATGATCGTGAGCTCACGTAGATTCTTCGCCATCAAATTCGTCTGGTCTCGCTTAAACATATCTGGGACGCTGCGCCCGCAAACCACTGGCCCGTAGTTTAAGGGAACTTCATGACCTATGCGTAGACATCTAGCGCCAGATACCTCCGGAAAGCTACCAAGGACTCGTCTAATCCATGCCAAGCCGACTCACTGCTGTACTGCTTTCCAAATGTGGACCAATACGCTATTAAGCAGGTTGTCATAACGTTTTAGGTGATCAGTGTATATTGTGTTTGTGGACCACGATCAACATCAAATTGATCACTCAGTCATAAAAAAGTAATTAATCCATGTACATTAATAATCTACCAGCAAGCCAATTCGCATAAATTCCGATGCTGTATTAGATGTACTTACATCCAGGTACCATTCTTCGTGAAGTTTTTATTATTGAAACTGCAGCCTCTTCTTATGACAGTTAAGCGTGAATTCTAATTAATACTGCGCTTATTTGAGAAAGAGAGTATATACGAAACAACAAGCCGAAATAAATGTAGTTTGTATCAGATTGAGGTATGAAGAGCATTTACTTTAACTCATCCTTAAACTCACAAACCATCAGAGAATCAAAGGATTCGAGTAAATCCTTACTGAATACAACATTCACAGCCGCACCACTGACATTTTAAACATTCACAACAAAATGAAGACAGTGTAATATACACCCTTTTCCACCAAACATTAAATGTCCGGTGTTAATACTTTAGGTGAAAGAAATTCTAAGATTCCCTGGAAATTCAGAGGGCGAGTTGCAAGAATTTCTGACGTTTACCTTTAAGAAGACAAGCTTGCCTTTCGTCATGCGAATGGATATCATACTATTTTAAAAAGCGTGTCCCGAACAGACCCCAGGTCTTGTCTCGTATATTTAAACTTCCATGACGACTGTAATTAAACAATTTGTACTAAGAGAAATTGATTAAATTTAACACTGGTAAAACATACAAAAGATAAATACTTCCTTCAAATTTAACACTGCATTAATTTTTCACGTATGCCGCCGAATGATTTATAAACAGGAATTTTCGATAGCTCGTTATGCAGTTTTCCCCGGTTTCTGATGAAGTTTACAGTTCCTAAAGTTAGTGCACTATATAGTTTCCACACCGTTACTCCCTCTCAGAACGAATTTGACTCTCGTGGTCTCTAAAGAGGGTCGGAATCAGACACCTAATCTAGTACGAGAGCTGCCCTAGTCTAATAACAGGGAGGACACGAATTTGATCCCCAGTCCAGCCCTTCAGGTTTCGATGTTGCATGGTTTCCAGAAATCACCCGAATTAATTCCAGGATGGACCCGTCAAAAGGCCGTGGCCAAATCCCTTCTCGATCCTGGTCTCACATCCCCTCCCAGCTTTAATGACACTGACGTCGGTGAGCCGTAAGTCAATAACAAAAAGTAGAATCAAACATTTAAACCAATAAATGTGTAAGTCATTATTGGCAGAGAGAACCTAAAGAATTACTCTGCCACTAAGTGACAAGTTTCGCTTCGCCGCTAATATAGCCCGGCAAAAGGGACCAACATTTTTACGTAGAATTCGATCTATCATCAGAAGTCGGTGTCAGTTTAACAGGCAACAAATATTCCGTCTGACTCCGTGATTCGAACCAGATATGATTCGATAAACAGACAGGCAACTGAATATCTGTATCATTAGACCGTTCAGAATCGGTAGTCGATAAGTTGTTTTTTATATTAACATCCAGTGGCATACGAAAACACTGCATTTTATGAATTGTGTAATTAATTTTCCAACAATATGCGTTAAAATATGTATTTTTTGTTAAAAAATTCAACAAAAAGCTTTTTGTTGTGTCGGAAAATGAGAGCTGTGAAGTGCTAATTCGAGAAAAGTGTGCAAACAGTCCATCCGGTAGGTCACTGGTTTGTACCCAATGCAGCAGTTTATTTAGAGTTTCATAGCATCGATGGCTGTATTCCAACGGCATTAAATGAAGGCGAGCTCACAACGGTTACTTGGAGATGTACGTATAAATCAGAATTAAGCTTCATTGACAATTCTGGATAGAGACAGAGGATCATGCTGTATGAAAATAGATTACCATCATGCTGTATGAAAATAGATTACCACCAAGTTTAAATTTACCTCAATACCTCCTTACTATGAAAGAATAAATTAACAATATATTGGAGTATCACCGGACAGCAATGTTTATTGGACCAAGTCACATTTGAAGTAATCTATGGAAACGACGATAGAAATTAATCTGGTCAAGGCTGGACCCCTGGAAGATTAAAACCATTGTAAATTACTTGGCTGCAAGCAAAAATAATCTGGTTTCCTAAGTCCATACACCACAAGTGAAACTTCTTTCGGTTTTACTGTAACAAAAAATAATTATCATAAACTAATAAAATTTACAACAAAAGACATTTTACCATTGTGATGGAGTCGTGACTGTTGTCGTCTATATTATATCGATTGTTCATATTTTTTCCTTCAGTTTCGCCAAATTCTTTGCTTTCTTTTTTCCCCCCTTCTATCGCGTGGTTTAGTAAGAAGCCCTTCTTTTCCCTACATCTGCTGGCTCAATCCTCCGAGGGTTTTTGGATAAAGAGCAGCATTCGAACTAACCCGAAATGAAAATTATTCTACTGAATTCGAATTCTGTTCGAAGTCTTTTCGATACACTTAATATTCTGCTACGTTCTGTAGAAGTTTCTATAGTGTTGTCTTAACTGTTTAATAATATGATTTTCCAAAAAATGGATCAAGCATTGAAATAAGTTTCTTTATACTGAATCATTAAAAGTAATACAGTAACACAGAATATTAAATGTAGAGGTATTAATTTAAACACGCCACACGATGTGTATAATAGCCGAGAATTAATTACCTTTTTGGTAAAATCTTGAATCAAAATATTTCATAAACTTCACCAGAGAAGTCTGTTGAAATAAAGATCATAGCATCTCCTCTTCAAGTCGTTAACCAGGGCATAAGGCGGACTTTAGAGCGCAACTTTACAACAAGGTTAAACTGTCCGTAACTACCTGTAGTGTCCTGAAGACACAGGAACGGAAAGAGAGGTGGGCGTGCGAGCAGGTCACGACAAGTAAGGGCCCTACAATTACAGAGACCACTCGCCACGACTTGGAGCATGCTGGCCAGCTGCTGGCTCACAAATCGTCCATGTACAATTTACAAATATGGGGCTATCGTACAGAAATCTCATGTGAGGCAAACGCAACCAAGCTGCGTTCGTATACGTAATTCAACGGAAGGCCACAGCAACCTGGGAGAGCCGTTGGGGCGTAGATATAAAGTTCGAAATAAAATTCCATAGCACCCAAAATGCCATTACAGTGTATTTTGTATCATTACTTATTTTTCAGTTTATCTCAATTTCATTTAAGGCCATACTTTGTTAAAACTACAAGTCGTTTCGATATTGCAGATACAGTAACACTCGCTCACACTCTCATATATATTTCTGTGTGCCTATTATCATTTTTAATCATTTATCATGACCGTTTCCGTAGTACGTTATTCTTTTTCCGCCTCCCAGAAGCCTCATTGGCGTATGCATAGTTACGAATTTCATCGCCCTCTACATGAAAATTAGTTCTCCCAAAATACAGTGAATTGTGTATTTTCGCGTTATCGCAACCCTCGTGCCTTCAAATTCCTCGAGTTATGGATTTACTTTATATATATATTACTGTTCTTAAAAATTGTATCATCCACAACAAATGGTCTGAACCACTCCAAAATCTGACAATGTGTAGAACACTGGAACCATAATTAGTGATTAAGATCACAGAGAAATGGCGTGCACGTAGGCCCAGCTGCGCACTCTTTTGTGTGACCGGACAGGTCAGTGTTTACGCCACGCTCAGTCGGTGCAGAGCCGTCAAACGAAGTGGAAACGTGCAAACAAGAGCCGGTATGCCTCGTTGACGTCAAAGCGCATAATATCAATATGTGAGTGAGATCGAACGTGGCAGAATGATTGGTTTCAGGGAAACGGGTGTGTCGTACCGTGGTACAGGGCACGCTGCTGCGACAGTGATGCGTGTGTGGAACCAGTGAATATAATCGGCTCGTCCACAGCGACGAGCGGGTACTGGACCACACAATGTCACCAAACTGCGGGACGACTGCCATCTTGTCCTCATGGTCGTAACCGACAGAACAGCTTCGTTCACATTGATGGCTCCATGTTGGAGCACTGTAACGTGTGTAGACGTGTCAAAGATGAAGGTTCCATGCCGTCTGTTGAGAACTGTACTGATGGCACAGCATGCTATTGCGTCGGCTTCCACTGACCCGAAACCACCAACGCCTGCAATGGGCACGTGAACGCAGTCACTGGCGTGCTGAGTGGCGAATGTTGTCCAGCTTCAACTTGTATTAAATTTAATCGGGGAGGCAAAACGGGACCAGGCACGACCCTATGGCCACGCGTACCCTGCTTCTCTTAATCCACAGCCGAAAGATTAATCATCAGTTTTCATCGTTCTAAATGAATATTTGCTATGTCAATTATTTACAGTAATAGAAGCATAAAACGGTTATTTTTTTTCTTTCGCACCACAATATACACTAAAAAACTATACCCTGTTCACTCAGAACTGGCGGGTCAAGGTCATGTTCCCCTGGCTCCACTCCTCACCTCACCACCCCCTCCATTCCTATTTCTCCGAATTGACCGCTGTGTCCGGTGGCAAATTTCCCTTCGCATGAAGGGGTAAGAGCCGCAAAGTGGGGATAGAGCAGACTGACCTTGAGCCGTCTCTGTTAACTTAACGGGCTATAAGTACATCGATAGTAAACACAAACACATGATTTGGATTACGGGCGAAAACAAAGCTTCCAGTCCTCGAATAGGCTGTCAAACTAATAAGAAATAGTGGAGCATAGCATATTCTATTGTACTGCCATATAACCGCACATTCCAAATATCTTTAAGCAAACACGTCTCTGCTGTATCTGTGAAATAAAATGTGTAACATATTTTCACGTCGACTGCAATTACCTCGACGTCGAAGAGCTGGAGTCTGAAGCTACCAGCAACAGTAACAACACATATTTTATTACTTTAAGGATAAGAAGCACACAAAGGCAGGAGTCAAATAATAAACAATTCCTTGTGAACTTAAAGATAAATCAAAGAGTAGGTCACAATAGCCTGACCCAACCTGGGAATACTACAGGGTAAAGGGTACCTACAGTTTTACAAGGATCCGGACAACTAAAACGTTCTAGAATTCTTCACCATGCACTGCCAGAGGTGATGAACAAGTTAAAACCATTTGATGATACCACCCGACACGAGATTCTAACCGGGAACCTCAGTATCACGTGTTACAAACGACACCTGGCCGCTCTAAAGGAGACGAAAAAATACTAAGGTGCTTTGTTTTTAAAAAAAAAAATCTCTGGGTTACAGGTAGTGTTGCCAGATCCAAGTTGTTTAAAATCGGGACGGAAGGTAAAAAAAAAAAATCGGGATCAGGGGTTACAAATCGGGACAACTCCAAAAAAAAATATGTTTTTATATAATTTACGTTAATTTTTATAATTTATGGAAGACAAGGATAATTTCTACAGATATTTGTTTATCATAGGAACTTATGAATCTTATTACTAAGTAATATAAAAATAGTCTAACATGTTGACCAAAGTATTAATTTTTTTTATCAAAATTATACTTAGTGCTTGATTTCATTGTTTTTATTATACTTTTTTTTGATAACGGAATTATAAAATTCGCCATTAGACTAATTGCAACTAGTTTAAATTTTTATCTCTGCTTTGACATGCTCGTGTGATTATTCGAGATCTTAGACCAAATTATATTAGCCTGGGAAATTTCCTTTCAGCTTCCGCGTTTGAAACCGGTATTGATGCCATGAAAGCAAATATTCAGATTCATTCGTCTCATAAAAGTGTTTTAAAGCTTGAGCTCGTTTGACAGAGCATGAGAAATGACAATAAAAGTTTCAGGATGAAATTGAGCGTTCATATTTACTCATAGACCGTACTCAAATCACATTTCACACTGTGATGTAAAATATGTGCAGGACATAACAATGATATAATTTGATAATTATCATGGTGCAGTAACTGGAAAAACTGAATTACGGCACCTAAATCTCACGTCTGCGTTGTCTGTACAGTAACTAGTAAGATGTTTACTATCAATACTGGGCTCTTTCAGTCGCGTCACTAAATTTTTGCATTTGGCTGATGCAGCTTGATTCAGGTCTTCATAAAAGTTTTTGAATTTATGGTTGAGTCATAAAATCTTACCATCAGCAGGATATTTTGGTACTGCCGTGACTGGAGGCGTCTGTAGCAACATTACAAAATGTATCATTGTGAGTAGTTTATATAGCTTCTTGAGTAGATACGAGTAGAAATGAACGAGTTTTGGAAATGATGGGTGAGAAAAGAAGTTTATGGAAGAATCTTACAGAAAGAAGAGACAGGCTGGTAGGTCATATTTTGAGACATGCTGGATTGGTTAATTTGTTAGTGGAGGGAACAGTCAAAGGTAAGAACTGTAGAGGAAGACAGAGATTAGAATATATGAAGCAGATAATTGAGGACGTGGGTTGTAAGCGGTATGTGGAAATGAAGAGGTTAGCACAGGATAGGAAAAGATGGAGGATTGCATCAAACCAGTCGAAAGACTGACGACAGTAAAAAGAAAAAAAAAATAGATACCGAACCTAAACAATTACGAGCATGTGCAATCTCAATGGCCTTTCTTCTTATTAGTAACAATTTCTCAGCAATTTTAGAATCATTATGCAAAGTAACATCGAATTTTGATTCACAACCGAATGAACTGAAAGACAAGGTGTGCTTACAGAGTGGTATGTCATAGGAACTTAAGCAGCTATCTATCACTTCTTCTTAATTCTTGGGTGCTCATCTGATCGGTGTTAAAAATATTTGCAGCGATTGTTGAACTGACACTCCCTTCTTTTTACTTGTTTTAATTACATTTCTGGTGTTTTGTTATGTCATTTTTGAACCATGAAATATGTCAAACTGTTTTTGGCACAGTGTGCTGGTTAGTGGGGTCACTTGTACCATAAGCCGTGCATAGCAGTGCTGGTTGGGTGCTATGCGTCTGACGTGGACACGCGATTTTATTTTTTCACGGCGAGTGATGGGTTTTTTAGCTAAAAAATCGGGACTTTTGGCGTCCCGATCGAGGGTAAATCGGGACGCGTCCCCAGACCCCTGAAAATCGGGACGCCCCGCGCAAAGGGACACCTGGCAACGCTAGTTACAGGTAACGACCCGGTGAACACTGTTTTAGAGACACAAAATATCATACAAAAACATTATTTCTACGAGTACAGCAATTGACGCGACATTAGGACGATGAAGATACAGCTGTGTGGTCTTCTAACTTCAGTACAGGACAATTAAGTGTTAAATGAAACATTTCTTCTTTCTGTTTAACTGGCGAATTAAGGAGATAAGGAGCGTCCATTACCTACGTAACACCATTTTGGCCTCACCCCCCACCCCTCTCCCCACGTAGCCTGACGTGGCTTTTGCCTGTGATTTCCCCTCCCCCCACCCCCCGACGTGGCACGTAGCTTCTTTCCCTATTGATTCCAGAGGACATTTTGTAGTTTTCTCTAGTCAGACTCTCGTAAATTATATATTGAGGTAATTAAATGACGGAAATAAATATTCAAATGCTGCTGTGTGTTCTGTATCGTATTTTAACTGTGACAAATAATATGAATATAAGATACGTGGCTTGGCTCCGAACCGCTCATCTCCCCCCCCCCCCCCCTCCACGTAGCCCAGCATAGCTTTTTTCTACACCTAGCCACGTAGTTTATGGACGTTCCCTAATGAACAATATCTGGATACAACTAACTCTGGGCAACACAGGAGCAATGGCGTGTTCATACATCATTCCTACCTATTTTTCCCCTTCCCCTTTCACCTAGCAATACCGTACTCAACATGGAAACAGTACTGGAACGATGTAGACTCTTTGAATAATTTGGATATCTAACCAAGAAATTACGTTAGTAACAGACAATCACAAAATTGTTACTTTTTAGGGTTACGTGAAATATTATTTAATAAGTTTGTAAATTAAGCATACACTTCAAAGCATATTGGACGCTCATGATGCCTCTATGAGAGTTGAAACGAGTGCTGCATTAAACAAATAAAAAAACCAGTTGCACTGGCGTTTATTATTAATAATTAATTATAATATCCTCGACTGCAAACGAACAACAAGGGAAAAAAATAGTTAAATCGTTACTCTCGTGTGATGAGCAAATTCTTTTGGTTCAGCATAGATCATCAAAACCCAAACATAACGAGCGTTGCCTTTGCCAAATACAATAATTTTAAATTGGTTGCCGCAGGCGAGCAGTTTGTTTGCATTCAAAAATAAACACCGCTCTAGCTAAGTAATTAGCGCAAACCAGTGTTTTATATTTTCCCGATTTGTTGCATTCTACCTATGAAGCATAATGAAATCATACTTTTACTCTAAATTATTACACTTTGAATCTGAAAATCTCAACTTTTGACAATTGAATTAATTACCTTAAAGGAAGTTACAAATATGGATTATTTAAAACTTAAGACTTCAAACAAGATTCAATTTACCTATCAGTAGAACCATTTTTTGTCGTTCTGTAGCCAACAACTCGCTGATACCAAGGTTTGGACCCTGTTTTCTACCTGTTTCAGACAGTGAACGCCTAAGCAATAGAGTTTTAACATTTTAAACATTAAACCCTGCAGCATTTAGAGTACAGTATTTTGTAAATAGACAGCGATAATGTAGGCAACATCGAAACCAACTTAAATTTTTCCGCTTGTGAATTAGTTACTACCAACAATTCGAAAGACCACTGCCAATGCCGCTGTCAATTTTCACAGAGTAAGAATGAACACCATTAAAAGAAAAGTCACAAAATTTCATCCGATGTCTGACTTCATCTGGTCATCTTCACATCAGTTCACATTCGAAAAAAGCGCTCCCATATTTGAGATCGTTCAAACATCCAGTCACTAAAAATGGGAGAGAGGACTGATTGTCTTTAATAAATTCCTTAATTCCCTCCAGATGACGATATGCATACAAAACGATCGTTGGATACCTAATTTTATGTCGAGAGATTAGTCAAGTGAGCCACTAGAATGTTCCCATAAATTCTAAGAAAATCTTCACCATAAGATTGCATTGAAAATGAACAAGTACTGGCGAGTGAGAGAATACACGTAATTCAAATGTTTGTGCAACAACAGAGTTACCAACACTCTGCTTTAGCATTCTGGATGACTTGGGATCGAATCCTCGTTCGACAATCCACATTTCGGTTTTCTGTGATTTCCCCAAATCCCTCCAGGCGAATGCAGAGATGGTTCCTTCAAATAAGGCCTGCACCGAATTCCGCCCCATTCATTGCCCCTTTCTTTCACGCATCTAATGACGCCGACAAGGTGTAAAGCCCCAGCTAAAAAAAAAAGTTTCGAAGCCGATTGCATTTTACAGAGAAATGATGGGTTGAATGTTAATATTTATTCATAAGGGCTTCCGATTCATCGAGACCGAATGGGAACTAATTCGTTCACGGCCTTGTGGAATGATTTCGGGAAACCGAAATCTGGATACGGATGGCCGGACCGGGAAAAGGATCCCTGCACTTCCTAAGTTAAACGCTTACCCACCAGGATCGGAGTTTCAGTGGTATTTCATTGAATTACATTTCTATTGTTTCAGCTAACACACTTCTCTGTAAAATCAAAATAATAAATAATGGGACTTTAGAAATGTAATTAATGGCGAATGGTTGTCTCTGTTCGGGACAAATGATAATATTTCCCCTAACCGTTAAGTCACTACAGTAAATTATCAGGCGGATTCTGTACAGTCATTTTAGTAGGCACCAAAGAAATTAGACATTCTTCTCACAACGTAAAAATTGTACCTGTAGGGCAGATTATAACCTCCTTTCAAGATTCGAAATCACCTGGTTTTGCTTAAAAAACGTTGCTACTACTGTAGGCTATTTATTAAAGTAAATCAACCGAAATGTAAATTTTGAAACAAAGTTGAAGGAATTATAAATTGAAATTTGTAAATCGCAAAAGTAGATGGGGAGGAATTTAACAGTCAAATTGTATAAGACGATTAAAAAATAAAATAAAAAATGGGTAATTAGTTGACAGGGAATTACCATCTGAGCGTGTGCTCCATCGCAATTACGTTAGGTGAAATGGTGGGGGTGTCCGGCGAAATCTCACCAAATCTCATCAAAAAAAGGGGGGGGGGAGAGTATACAGAAATCTCACATCATCTTTTTTTAATTCCTTGAAGAACAGTAGAGCTCAAAAGGTCTACAAACGACGTCGATCCCAACGTTAGGGGAGGTCTAACTGCCCTTGAAAACAGGCCTGACGAGGTCATCAGCTGGGGGAGGTGGGGGGTGAGGGGAGCCAGATTTAAGTAAAAACACCTCACGTAATTAATTGACGCCCCTAATAATAAACCATGATGGTTGTGGGGTTACAATGATCAGACGTTTTCTCGCTTCCTTTTATTTTTGAAACAAATAGTATTTCTTTCAAACTGTCGAATATTCTGCACAAAACCACTTCCACGCAGCTGAGCACCTTCCAGTACAGTCGTTTACCCAATATATTTTCTCCCCTTCTTATTCAAATAACACCGTTGCTGATCCACATTTGGTTGTGATCAATTCAGATGTCAGCTTCTCTCTATATATGTAATGTAGGCGTGTGAGCAGGCAGCGATCTGGAAACATTCCAGAAGTGGAGGCGTATCTATGTAACTCCGTCAGGCGTCTCACAGATGGCATCAGACACGGCGCTCAAAGACGCTCCGTCGCACACACAGAGCACACGAAGATCGGAAAGATATTTTTACGTTGCACTTTCACACAGACACATAAGAAAAAGAAAGCAGAAGCTATAACAGAAATGTAAGCATCACATGACTTTCTCCACATTTCGGCTCTCAATGTTCTGGCCTCGCATTCGGGAGGACGGCTGTTCGAATCCACATCCGGGCATCCAGATTTGGGTTTTCCATGGTTTCCCCAAATCAATCCAGGCGAATGCCAGGATGTTTCCTTCAAAATGCCATGGCCGAATTCCTTCCCATTCGAAATTCCCGCCACTAATGACCTCGACGTCGAAGTCGACGAGGCATAAAGCCATAAGGAAAAAAAATCGGCTCTCAAACTTATTTTTGATGATAACCATTGCTACACTGGTGTGGACGAACGCGAAAACTAAAACAAGCCACAAACCCGAATACAACATTCAGTACACTTTTTCAGTTTCAAGGAGTGCTATTTTAAAAAAAAATATAGTCCGCATCATACCATCGCACAGACATAAAACGTAAAAATTGTGAACGGTACAGTAGAAAACAAAAATTGAACCTTGCAAAGAAACAAATTCCTTACAATACTGTAAAAATATTGTGTGACCTCTGATTTTATTGCAAGACAATTGAGTGTCAACTGAAACATTTACAACTTAATGGCCACATATGTATTTATTTTTCAGTAAAAAGAATGAGAGAAATAACTTTGTCCTCTACTTGATGAAATCTTAAACATCCATACCCACATACCCCTCCCAAAACATAAATTTACAATTTTACGATTTTCGTTTTTGGGTCAGCTAAATACATAAAGGTAAAGGTCACGGGGTTCCTACAGCTCCTGCCGCTTCCCGTCGGATTCACGGAGGTAGAGCGACGCATTCCCATTTTAGCCATTGGCGCCTCCATGGTACTCATCGGATAGCAGGCTGAGTGGGACTGGGGAGCCGTTCCGGACGTTCGGCTTCGTCGGGGATCGAACCCCGGTCGTCCGGGTCGCAGTCAGACGCTCTACCGCCTGAGTTACGCGGCCGCCCAACTAGATATATAAAGTGCACAAATTTGAAGTCCGAAACATTCAGTTTAAGAGCTAGAGGCCTGTGACAGGAGCGACAGCAATAGAAATCCATTCCATTTTGAGTACTGCAACTTAAAAATACGTTTTTAGCAGTATTCGTATGTCGTACTGTTAAACACTTTCAGGTTATGTCGGTAATTTTCACACAAATAAATTAGTGCTGTGTAGTTATTGCTACCGTTGGAAAAGACAAAATTCACCACCTAGGTACAAAGGAAGAAGCGTGGTACTGGTGGAGATAGCCCTCTGTATTCCCTTCCATGACTCCGAAACAACTGTGAGGGTGTGATCAACACAACCAGAAGATATTTGATAAGGCTGTTCATCGTCGAGGAAAACTCGATGGCAGTGGGTCGCTGAGCCGAGCCGGTTGGCTGGCTGATATATGGCATGCATCATTAATCCTGCCCACTTGCCCGCAGGTGGAACAATCCAACGCGACAGCGGTCGCTATAAACACAGGTGGCTAGAGTTGTTTCTTTGGCCAAACATTGTCACGGTAATAACCGGCACTAACTGCCTAGACCAGTTCCCGCATAAATCTTATCTGTTTGGAAGCGTTTCACAGAAACTAGCGCCCCTTTATTCTCGTTCCTGTTAACACTTATACTCTCGTTTAATATGGTCCGGTTTTCGTTCTGCAAAAAGGCGTTAACCTAGATTTGTCTTTATAGGCTTTAGGAGATATCAACAGCAATATCATTTGAGCCGGGGTTAAGTTTCTTGACCAGGAATAGTAAGGTAAGCCGTTATGAAGGATACATCCTAATATTCACTTGTGGTGATTTCGCGAACACATGGTACACCGAAATCTGGATGGCCGCACAGGGAATCAAACCCGCGTATTTCTGAATGACAGACCCGAACGTTTCAAATATCCCAAAGCTCATTTCAATTACTTACTATTTATTTCTATGTTCTTATGCCAATTCTAAGAGGTATCATGTCACATATTCTACTGTAATACTCAAGTGTAACATGGTTTTAAACTGTGCTGTAACTATAGTTATTAAAGCTCAAAAATTTTAGTGCCTTTGTGCCTGAAGACAAACTATGTTAAAATTCCAAAACATCTGGCAAAACCCATGCTGATTTGAATGAATAGACATGTCAAGCAATATGTCGACAGGAGTGGACTAATCCTTCTTTCATCAAACAGTTGATATATTATTATTAACTAAAAACAGCAAGGAGTCAGGTAATTGAGAGCTTTCTCTCTGGCCTGGCATTCGGGAGGATGCAGGTTCAAATCCCAGTCCAACAATCTGACTTCGGTTTTCCATGGTTTCCCGAAATTAGTCTAGGCGAATTTGACCCTATACCAGCCCGCTTCCTAGGTTTCACCAAAAAGCAATGAAACGTAAAAAAAAAAATCAGCGGTTACATTCGCGTAATATTAAGAAGTTATCTGGATATATATATATATATATATATATATAACTTTTAACAATCTTAAAAGACAAAGGTGCAGCAATAGTAATAAACAACAAATCGCTCAAATTAGAGTAAGACCTCACCATCAACTAAATCAAAGGCGTACTCATCAATACCAAAACCAATTCAGAAAACTAAAGAAGAATACCTATATAAAACACAGGATATTCTATTTACATTTTATTAGTCATTGTTATCGCGATTTTTTTTTTTACTTATGGCTTTACGCCTCGTCGACATTGAGGTCATTAGAGGCGGGATGGGAAGGGGGACAAGGAACGGGAGGGAGTTCGGCCATGGCCTTTTGAAGGAAGCATCCCGGCATTCGCCTGGAGTGATTTGGGGGAAACCATGGAAAACCCAAATCTGAATGCCCGGACGGGGATTCGAACCTGCGTCCTGCCGAAGCCAGAGAGTTACCGCTCACCCACCACGCTCGGTGTTATCGCGAAAAGTTGCGGGTTCTTCTAATAAAGAAATTTAATGTATTTATCCAACAGATTCATAACATGCCAGAAATCCGCACACTTATGGCAACATTATTTACACAGGTTACTAACAGCAACAAATGAAATGTAATTTCTGACTTTTCAGTAACATTATTACTGGTATAAACTTTACATATAACTACTTTCTTTCTTAAAGGGCTTTTTTTATCTATTAAAGATCAGAAGCAATTCTACGACTCTGTACAGACGGCAATCAAATATTATTTCCTTTGCCGTCATCAGTCCTACATCTCTTTCTACGTTTTCTCCACATCTGTATATACTCACTCCAACTAATAAACTCGATTACCTGCCTCGAAGAATTCTAATCTTCCTTTTATCCTTTCAACTGTAGAATCTAATTAACAAATCCTGTACATGGTTGAGTCGCAACGCAAGAAATTTCATCAATTATTTTTAATACTATTAGTTTTAAGAATAACTTTATGTACAGCCAGATCCGCGAAACTACTCTCAAAATGGGGCGTAGTGAACATATAAAATATATACATCTGTAACCACTATCACATCTCTGAGTTATTGTAACGCCATTCCTCAAACGCCTTTCGTTGTCTATAATGTACTCATCTCGTATTTTATTCGTCTGCTTAATATTTAGTTTCCTTCTGCACCACTACGTTTCACAGTTTTTAATTTTTCTTTTTTCTAGCTTCCTCAATTTGCAAGCTTCACTTCGTAAAGTGCTTTGCACCATACTCCAGAGTTTTAGAAAGTTCCGAGAAGGCTCGTTATGCCAGTGATAATTTTCCTTGTTTTGTAGCGACACTATGTAACAAAACTCTCTTAGCTATTCTAAGACCTAAGGTATCCAGCTTTTGTATATTGTCTGTTGTTATTGTTGTCATTCCTCCTACATTAACAAACTTCAATTTGCTGTTGCTCAAAAAAATTTTATCTCTTTAATCAACACAGCTGAATGCACAATTTCGTGAGCAATATTTTGTTTCCTAGAACCTTTACATGTAGCTGAAGCTTTCTTTTTAGTTTCTTGCCTGCTGATTCTGTATTTGAGACAACTGTCTGTCCGTCAAGATTCCGTTTTTTTATTTATTTTATTTTTTTCTTGTTGCTTAATTTAAGAAATGCTACAAATTTCATTTTTCTAAATGATTACTCTTCCACTTTTTTTTACCTTTTTTTAGTACCACGTTTGATGCTGGTTTTTTTGTTTTTTGTTTTTTTTTTTTGTGTTTTTTTGTTTAGGGTGCGTCGACAACATGGTCATTAGTGCCCTGAGCACCATGGTTGTTCTAACACAGCCTAGTTTATAGAATTGAATGAACGAACAGTTTAAGTTTTTCAGTGAATGGATAAAGATTCCAGCAATAACTAATATCTAAGCAATAACATTATTAATTCCTACCAGATACAATCTCTTCTACTAAAACTAACCCTATGTAGTACCTACAAAATTCAGAATATATATATATATCAGTTAATAAAACGTCTTTCAAATAACATGGAGACTTTGGTTGTTGTTGTTTTTAGGGCGCGTCGACATCGAGGTCATTAGCGCCCATGGAGACTTTTAAAAACGTAAACGTAGTATGGAGTAAATACAATGTTTATAATTAAAGAAAAATTCTACAAGGTATTCATGTCAGGCCATTCTCAGATGAATGTAACAAAAATATCAAAATTATAAATCAGTAACAATACTGAAAATATTGCGGTATATAGACCGAAATCTATATTGCAACTTTACTATCAGTCAGTGAAATGAATAAGTATGCAAGAGGCCAAATATACGTAACGGCTCAGAGGTATAATAGCGGAATGTAAGTCAGGATGAACAATGGCCAGTCTGCACATCGCAAGGCATCGTAAATTACTAAAGTTTGAACAGGGGGAACAAAGGTGAAAGCCATTTCCGAAGTTGCGCTCGCATTCATCATTCCTCGATCCACGATGGAAGATGTTTACCAGGAATATCTCGTGGAGGTAATAACCATCCTACGGTGGACACAACAGTAATTTATCACAGCTTCCTCACAACATCTGGGGCGTAAAAGACGTGCGACAATGGTTCATGATATACCGTACACAATGAAATGGTGGATGTATCAGACGGACGTTCAGCCAATCAATAAAGCCACATAACAGAGTGTTCTTAACACAAATTTACTTGAAACAGGACTTCAACATATCCTATAAATTCGAAAATCGGAGCTTAAAAAGCCCTTAACACGTGGTATCAATTTCTTAGGTTCGGTTAATTGAGTTGATGGCAGGATTTAAATGCAGCGTAGACCTCAACAGACTATGAAACCAAGTACACCGTTTGTCAGATAGTAATGCTGGGTGTTTTTTCATCATGATTCCTAATCATTTCATTAATTACTTCCACGGTTCAGTGTTTGTCGCAGCCCTTGATATCCTATTACAAGATGGGATATACAACCAAGATACTGCCACATTTAATAGGGTCCAAGCTATATTAAATTAGTTCGAAAAGTATTATCGACAGTGGGGGCCACCAAATTTGCGTGGCATGAACCCAATCTTCTTTTGCTAAGGTGTTAGGTCCTGCCGATACGGACAATCTGACCTAAAGGAGGGTAGCGAGCATTACTATCTGTCTACGAATCGTGTAAGCTTCGAACGAATGTGTTTGGTGTTATTTTGCCTTTGTAAAGTGTAATTTTTAGGAAAAATATAATCAGGATAGCCGATAAGCCGAACCTGAGTTTAGAAAGCAGAACCCATTGTACCTCTCCGTAGACAGTATAGTGGGACTTTTTTTAGTTAATGGCCTCCGGTTTCTGGGACCATTTACCCAGCTCCAATTTATGTTATTGGGCTGATGGGACACTATAGTGAGGAAAACACAAGACAAACACAACTTAATTAAAACTACCCATGCCCTATGCCGGACTCGAACCAGCGACCCTTACAATGGTGACACTCTAATACGCTTGATCAAACTGTTGGGTAAACCCAGTCTACACCTGAAACAGTATTTACAGTTAGCGGTATTCTCTTCGCTGCTATTCAGAACCCTCTGCGACTGTGAAAGAATAATTGAAGGCCATTTTATTCCCCTGTATCTATACTACTCAAATAAGTCGATGGATAAAATTTACTACAGATTGTTAAAGAACACTGGTCACCTGGTGAATGTTAGACGATATGCAAACCAGAATGTGGCTTGCAAATCATTGGAATTGCAAAGTGACTGCCTCTGACTGGTCTGCGCAGCACCATCTGAATTGTCGTGCTAGGGACTGGACTAGACTGGGATGGGAGTGGGGAGGGAGGGTGTAATGCGTGAAAATGGAGAGCTGTTTACGAGATATACTAGTAATGAATCTTGGATAGGAAGCTGTATAAATGTATCCCCTCTCCGGGATTCATTAAATATCGTTGTTTAACAAGGGCACATCAACCGGGACCTCTTTTATTAAAGGTGCACGAATGACACAACTCGCTTTCAAGACATATCTGCTACTGATTTATGCCACTGTGATGAGACAAATAGCCCGTCAAAGAAATTTACAAACAATTAATTCTGGATTTGTATGCATTGCCCTTAGACAACATCTAATGCCACAACGTGCTATTGAATAGCTCAAGGAGAATTGGCAAGATGCTCACTTCTTCGGATAATTATTTTATTGTGCTGTTAATTTAATAACTAGCATGAGTTTTCCTCCTTGCTGCATATTCCATTAACATGAAATTTAAGGTAGGCTGTAGCTTATTCAGAATGTTTACAAGTAAATTTCCCGTAGAACTTCCTTATTGTAGGCGTTTTATGGCCAGTGTCACAGCTTATCATTTACTTACATAATGTAAGTTTTATTACGCGATCGCCCATCAGTGTTATTGGTTTCTTTTCCCCTTCCGATATGTTTATTCTAAGTATATTCTGGGCATACGTAGTTTTGATCGAAAGTGTCTTTCAAAACATTATAGGGTATGTAATATTTTACTGAAGAAGTGAATTAATAACCCATTTTCTGTTGGTTTTGGTGGTGTCTGAACTAAAAACAGAGTTGCTACTACAAGCAAAGGTCTTTTCTTTGCCCTTCCATTGCGCCAGAAGTGGAAGCAAAATCATCGGAGCATACTATCAGATAAAGGTTTACAACTTCGAAGGCCGATCAAGTTATTTCTAATGAGCATTCTGTTTTTGTGTTTTTGGTACCCCATTCACCGAATTTTATAGATAATGCTCGTATTGCTTGTAACAACGATCTACATACGGAAATGCCACATCCATAACCTCTTTGGTCATGAATCAGCACGTGTATTATTTCAACAACATGCACTTAATAGGGCGATTGTTTACATTAATGAGCCATTAAAATCAACAAATATATTCAAGGTAAACTGTCTGCTTATCAGATCAGAAATTACATCATATATACCAAAAAATCAATAATAATGGTAAGTTACATAACATTCTGGACATCCTTTAAACAATTTTGTTATAATAGTAGGGTCATTATCGCTTATGTAGCATTTATTTTCGCTATACATCAATTCTTCATCCAAACATGGAAACATTTCAAATGAGACTAATTAAAGATTTTAAGCAACAAAAAATAATTCCTTGAAATAGATTTTGCCATTTTCAGTTAATGAAGTAAATAAATTGAAACTTGATTATGACTCACCGTAAACAAATATTTTACCATAGGTGATTATCGTTAACACTATAGAGCATTCTAAACAAAAATAATTTTAAACTGAGATCAATGTAATATTATGAGATTAAAAGGTAAGCTTAATTCTGTAATCAAGCCTAGACAACCGATAAGGTGGGATTCGCATAGATATCATTTTCCCATTCTCGACCTTACGCAATATGGGTGTCAGCGCCACGCTCCCGCCGTTAGAAGTTTTCTCCTAACTACTTATTGAACAGATGCTAAAAAAAATAACTTTAAAACTTCGAAAGCGTCTAGAAATTTTTTCATTTAAATTACAGAATAGCTTAGAAATCATTTTACAGTAAACATCAAGTTTTACATTTTGGTTCGGGGTGACTGCCGTTGGTGATGCGGCAGGAATCCCACCAGAAATCAGTTTCTTGCGGAATTCGAATCGATCAACCATTCTGATACCAAGAATAAACTGTAGGCCTACCACGAGGATCCTCAACCGCACTCGGTGGGAAAAACAAATCGTCGCATGGCACTGCTGGCCGGAGATCCCTAACAACTGTTCGGCCACCAAGTGACAGAGTTTGCGATTCGCCGCCCAATGCGTCTCTTGTGGCTAACTAATCTAACCCGGTAATCCTATCGGGTATAGGGAATCTATTGTTTAGCGTGGAATACGAATCGCACTTCACATTACGCAGCAACTTGTGCCAGAGATGAAGGTCGGTTTAAGAGTTTACGCTGGACTGATGAGACAGTGTGTGTGTGTGTGTGTGTGTGTTCCGCAACACTCGCATGCCGCTCACCCTTGAGATGACGATACTATGGTACCACATGCATAAAATTTTAAGTTTTTTAACACTTTAACGGATTCCGTAAGTAATCTGAACTAATTTCTGAATGTTTTCTAAACAGTAAAATCCATCATGAATCACCATATTCAAATAACTGAGTGGGCCTCAAGGGCCGTTCGGGATGTTCAACTGCGAAGAAAAATAGTGGTTTCCAAGAGGGATCGAACCCCGGGCGTCTTGATGGTAGCTCTTTTTTCTCTCTTATGGCTTTAGGCTTCGTCAACGTTGAGGTCATCAGAGTCGGGAAACGACTGGGGACAAGGAACGGGAAGGAATTCGGCCATGGCCTTTTGAAGGAAGTATCCCGACATTCGCCTGAAGTGATCTGGAGAAACCATGAAAAACCCAAATCTGGATGGCCGGGCGGGGATTCGAACCGGCGACCTCCCGAATGCGAGGCCAGAGCTTTGATGGTAGCCTAAGATTAAGTATCAAACTACACAGGAAGAAAAAAATTTTAGTATGACCATTTGAGTTTCTATCCCCCCCTCCCCCCATCACTTAACTAAATTGGGAAGTGGAGCACAACTGCTGAAGCATTGAAAATTCTGTACACTATGAACGTTCTACTTCTGAAGCGTCGTTACAGCACACAAAATAGGCAAGAATCGTTTTCATTTAGTACGCATGTCACCTCTTTTTCCTACACTTAAAACTTGAGGAAAGTATCAAAACTTTATCAGGGAGGAATAAAACGGCAAGAAGCAACCAGTAATTACTTAAAAACATTTTTCCCCTATCTCAGGCTCCATCTTTCGATCCGCTGAATCCATAATCACTAGCCACGAAGTAGTTAACTGATCACAGCATTTCAATGAAGAAAAGTTCATTTCTTTCCGATATAATTTCAGTTAATGAGAGCAACAACATTTTTAAGGTAGCCTACTGAAAGCAAAAAAACTGCCTTCTTAAAAAAGAAAAATGTTTTAGTTTAAAAATTAGTCTAAATCTCTAAAAGAACTTTCTAAAATTGTATTTATGAATGGAAAGACTAAAAATTGAAGCATTTCTAATTTGGAGTTACAGAAGGATTTCGAAAATTATATGGACAAATAAAGTACGAAATTAACATGTTTCAGAATCGATGGATGAGAAAGTTGTTCCGTGAATTTTCTCAAAGAGGGAAGAGTCAAAGTGATGGGTCGCATTTCAAGGCATGCGGGATCGGTTAATTTTTTAATAGAGGGAACAGTTGAAGGTAAGAACTGAAGAGAAACATTAGTCTATATGGAGCAGATAGCTGAAGATACGGAATGTAATGGGTATGCTTACATGATTCGACTGGCTCAGATAGAAGATGGAAAACTTCCACAAACCAGTACAAATGGAGAGATGATTACTGGCCCCTCAAAAGGATATATGTTCGCATGTTGGAATGTAACCAAGAGAGGCTGCGGCTACGACTATATCAATGAATGTAACAAATAGCCATTGATCCATTAATATAATCTTCGCCCTATATGACTATAAAGGAAAATGATTCCCCACTGGCATGAATTATTGCTATCACTCGTCCGTTGTTCACATCTCAACAAATATCGATTACCCTATTGAATGCTAATTCCATATTAACTGTATAATTCATGGCTAAGAATAGATTTGGATAATTAAACACAGTGCTAATAAGGAGTCTCATAAAAACTTATACGTATAGGTAAATCAATTATTTTCAATATTAAATATAACTTTTTTTATTTGTAATAGTTTAGAAATAAACTTAACATAGTTCAAAACCCGCAGGTTGGTTGGATCCTCTCGAAGGAGACTTAGTAAGCGAGCATGTTAGAGGTAGGACAGACACTTCATTTCCTCCAGAAACTGTAAGTTATCATGGAATCCGAACCACCAAGTGTTCTAATGTAGCTCATATGAACAAACCAAAGACACTAGACATTCCTAGCCACATCGAGATTTGAACCAAGACCTGAAATTAAAAGGCGAACACACCTGCTGAACTATCGATTTGTAATAGTTTAATTACATATTATTTTACAGAATGGTCCTCTTATGATGTTAGTGATTTCTACTACTGCCACTAAAATGGTTAATTATTGTAACTATAGTTATATAAAATTAGGATTTATTAAATAATTCTTAATGGAGTCAAATATCTTTAAAATTACAATTTTTTAGAAAAATTGTTTTGGAAAGAAGTATCATTGACAGAAAATAAACATCAGCCGTTGTGCTAGAATTTCGCGTGTATTGAAGGTTGCTGGTGTGATCCAGTGGCGTTGCCATCCGCTTACTCTCCGGATATTTTCGTCCGGTCCCCACAACCGGTGTCCCAATCAAGTTTATGACTGTTTCCAGCCAAAATATGCAGAGTTTAAATCGAGCAGCACTGCTGCCTGCATCTACACCTACGCTTACACAAATATTTTAAATCAGCAGTTATAAAATCTACCTTTTACAGAACCGGATTAACATAAAGGGCACTATTTTATATTCGTTGCTCTATTTAAAACCAAAAACAAATTACTGATTTTTCGAATTCTCGCTGTGAAACCTACAAATAGGCGAAAAAACTAGCTGTTGATGACATGAAACCAGCGAATATGTATGTAATGTGACGTTAAAAGTGTAAACACCATCGCTTTCACGATGGTGGTCCCAGGAAAAACAAATTCCGAATATTGCACATATTTTTTTAGTCTTTTGTAGAATACTGTAGAAAATGATGGTGTGTACGAATAATACGAATTTTCTGCTGCCATTACATATTTGTGTAAGAAAGAGATGACACCAAAAAAGGTTTATGAAGATATGGTCGCAACATTAAGGGGAGGAACCCTTGCTTGAAGCGCAATTGAAAATTGGGAATCTGAATTTCCATGAAGGAGAACCTGCATTGAAGATAATCCCCACGTAGGAGGGCCAGTGTAGAAAATCACTCAGGAAAAGATGAAAGATTAATAGTTTGACAAGTTTAGGAAATATCAGGCATTCCAAAAACAACAGTACATTTCATTCTGACAAGAGTACTTGGACATGAGAAATGTTTCCACCCATTAGGTTTAGGAGCCGAGACATTTGACAACAGATCGAGAGGCAGTGGGGAGGCAGGTGTTTTGAAAATTCGACGTTCTTGAAGCAAATGGAAGTAGATTTTTTGAATGATTTGCGATTTTGCACCACGCCTGATCTCATCATTTTACCGTAGAATCAAAGTAATAGTAAAGTCAGTGGAATCTAACCAACGCTTCCCTCTCAGCGTGATGGGTGAGCAGTAACGATCTGGCCTCGCATTCGGGTTCGAATTCCAGTCCGGGATCCAGATTTAGGTTTTCCATGGTTTCCTCAAATCACTCCTGCCGGAATGCTTCATCCAAAATGCCATGGGCAAATTCCTTTCCGTTTCTTGCCCCCAGTCCTCTCCCCCGCCTTTAATAACCTCGACGTCGACGAAGCGTAAAACCATAAGCAAAAAAAAATCAATTTAAGACCACGGCGGTCTCATCTGCAGAAAAGGGGGCATCCATAAATTACGTGAAGTGTTTTTCCGGATTTCCGGACCCCCCCCTCCTATTTCACCTCACGTAATTTATGGATGCCCCCAAAGTGTCCCCTCCCCCCTCTGGAAAAATCATCACTGTGGCATTTTATGATATCATTGTGAAGTAACTGCGAGCAACTGTCATGAATAAGAGAAGACGCAACTTGTCAAAAAAAAAAAGGTTCCACTTCATCAGTCACAAGTTTCTCACTGCCATAGCTGTAATGTACAAGTATGGTTATCGGACGGTAACGCAGTCTCTTATTCACGCCATTTAGGTCCCTCAGGCTTCCACCTACTTCCAAACCTCTACTAAGTTTCTAGTTTGGCACTAACTTCAAATTAGATCACGTTTTATGTGCTGACACCTCAGCTTTTTCACCCTAAAAAATTCTTTTATAGGGACAGAACCACATTTCAAGCAGTCAACAACGATGTACATTTAAAACTGTATTAATAGTCTAGCATAGCAAAGATCAATAACTAGAGGACTATGGATACTGCTTGTCTTTGTGATAAACTATTGCGATTAAAAAAGAAATCTTAATGGCCGAAGGATCAAAACTCCCAGTAACATAAATATAGGCCTATCTCTTTCATCAAGGCAACCATGAGTTCTTAAAAGATTCTTGGAGAGCAGAATAATAGTCATACGAACTGATTTCCAAGAAACACTAATATGCTTTTGTTGATAATTGGAAATCGCTAGCCAACTAACAGTCTTGGATATCGAGTTAAGTATCTATCAATGTGTTAAAATAGAGTTCAATACTGAAACCAGCGACTATTTTAAAATGTTGCAAGTGCCAATCAACAAGTGGAGGTTCTAAGGAAGGTAGCAAATCAGATAACTGAAAGCTATAACCACGCTACAGTCACAATCATACTGGATTACACGAATATCTATTTACGGTGAGCGGTCTGGTGGTTCAATGGTTAAGTCCCAGGTTCGAATCCCGATCTCGGCGGGGATTTTCAAAGGCCCTAAACCCGACCTTCTTCTCTGACACTGCTTGCTGTGCAATGAGAAGTGCGCCAGAACGCTTTCGTGATTCGGACTCCACGTTAAACTGTAGGTCCATTTTACTCGGTAGGGTTACCGGATTAGGTTAAGGCAGCCACGAAAGAGGTGCATGAAAGGAAAATAAACTCTTGTCAATCGGCGGTCAAACCCTTCGGGTATATCCCGGCCAATAATACCATACGCGCTATTTTATATTATTTACGGTGTAAGTTCTCAAACAACATTTGTGAAAACAAGGTCATGGGCATAAGGTAGGAAGAATGATCTGACCAAAAACTGTAAATTAGAAGCTTAATATTAATTAAGGTAAAGATCACGGGATTCACGGAGGTAGAGCTCCGCATTCCTATTACAACCTTCGTCACTAGAATGGATGTGACAGAATCAGCGCCAAGCTCCGGCCGTTCTTTACCTTCCCGCGAAGTTTCCTCCACGATACTCATTGGATAGCAGGCTGAGTGGGCCTGGACATCCATTAATATTAATAATAATAATATTAGACTGGCAAATTAATGTTTAAGCCCAAGCTAGAGGTATGACATCTTCCGACCAACCTCTGATACAGCTAGTCTTATGTCTAGATAAGTGGATACTCTTCTTCTTCTTTTTTTCTTATAGCTTTACGCCTTGTCGACGTCGAGGTCATTAGAGGCGGGAAAGGACAGGGAGGAGGAATTCGGGGATGGCATTTTGAAGGAACCATCCCAGCATTCGCCTGGAGTGTTTTGGGGAGACCATGGGAAACCCAAATCTGGATGCCCGGACGGGAATTTGAACTCGCGTCTTCCCGAATGCCAATCCAGAGCATTAACCGCTCACCCACCACGCTCGGTACTTGAGTAGAAACGAGGTAGAAACAAAGACGATATGTTATAGGCTGACAGAAACAATAAATCCCTTCTGAGAGATACATTTTCTCAACTCAATAATAAATTAAAATAACATAAAATAGTTTTTGAAAGTATTTGCGCGACTTTATAAGCGATGTGCGGACCATAAATGATGGGGCAGATGAAAGTAAATAAACATTATGGCACAGAGAGTTCTGAATCGTATATTCTTTGTGACGAAACCCAAGTATAAGGAACGACAGGCTAACCGGATAACATTCTGAGACGCTAAATATTCATTATATGCGTACTACAGGAACTCCAAACGCAATTATAGCTAGAGAAGGTAGTTATGAGAGAATTAAATCGTGAAGAACGAAACGTAAGTCCAGAATAAACCCAGTGGGAAGCTTTTCCTACTGCAGTACCAACACAAGTGACATCCAACATACATCGTCATACTTTATACAACGATATCAACCAAGTTTAAATGAGAAAATTCGCGTTTTTGCTTCCCATTTTCAAAATATAATTGTCCACAGGGAAACAATTACAAGTAAATTAATTTTGTATAGTCAGCTACTGTTTTTTTTTTTTAAGATAACGATTTCTAATATCTTTCAGGAAAGAAAAAATGCTTTAGAAATATTTCATATACTTTTTTGACTTTCAAGTCGATACAACTGTTTCGAAACAATGCAAGCAGACAGACAAAAGGTAGAGTCACCCGTCAACAGAATACACAAAAAAACATTCCTCTTGAAATAGAAGTTTATTTACCTTCATAAACCATAATAGATAGATTTTACAAATCTTAAGGAAGAGCAGAAACAAACAACAAAAAATTATAAAATTTGACACAACGATTTAAAAAAAAAAAAATTTAAAAATGTTTAAAATAGTACGCAATTTTAACAACAATGTTATCCGAACAACACTTCATTTCGCATCAAACATAGTATTCGCGTTTGGGAGTTTAACTGTGGTTGACTCAAATCTCAAATAAAATTTTGGTTCATATTTACTTTGGCAGCATCTATCTTCATATTTAATCGCAGGAATAACTCCCGAAGATCAAATCAGTTATGTCAATTAGTTGCCACTAGACAGATAAAAATAGAAACATTACGGCAAGCAGTTAGTGGATAGACCTTGGCAAGGGAGCTTCTAATTGAAGAAACGTAAATGGATCCCGAGCCAATCTCTTTCTGTTGAATCAACAGAGTAAAGTAGAATTAGTGGAGGCTCGCCGCTGATCCACATGCTCTCAGTATAAACAGCTACTCGTTGATTAAAGACAAAATTCCGAGTTACAGGTCACAAATTTTAGGGCTATTACTTCTCATTTTTGCGATTAATTTCTCGACTGCAGCAGTATTATCACTTAGAATCGCTTGTTACAAGATGCCGAAATATGACTCAGTCAAAAATTATAATACAAATTTCGTATTTGTATAACACCATTAACGTCTTTACCCCATTTAGGTAATTATGGGAATTTTTAAATTCATTTCAGAGAATCAAATATAAATACATAAATAATAAAAATAAGATGTTAACTCCTTTTGTATTTCTATTTACGAATGTCAGCTCTAGTATTACACATTTCTCCAACATTATACTGCCTTCACAGCAATTGGACAGCTTTAAAGAGGGTTTCAGAGAAAATGTATCGACCGGAAAACATGAAAATATACTGCACAGACCGTAGATATTCTGTTGACCGTTTAACTTATCACCATGTCTACCAGCGCAAAACTACATTTTTATTGCAATGTTTTCCACAGAAGGCCAACAACCTGTTTCTTCCATGGGTACCAGTTCATCCAAGGCAGATCGATCTCAACACAGTAAGTAGATTTTCCCTAAACATTATTTCAGTCGGGCGCTTGTAATGTATTAAAAACTACTCAGTTCAAAAGAAAATATCACTTCATACAACAAACATTGAATTAAAATAGAGGAAAACATTGTAAATAGTTTGAAACTTGCTGCTTAGTTTAAAATTCAGTTCCCACAAAAAAAAGACAAGCGTTTAATACGTAGAGCGAAAAGCCCAGGTATTCAAAAATAGCCAGAAAATCATCCAATGAATTGAACAGTTTAGAGTAAAAGCATTAATTACGACACAAACAGAAGAGTTTCTAGTTCCAGGTGAATGCAAACTAATACTAATGATCGGGATCATAATTTAGTATGCCTGAAATGAAAACACATTGACACTTATATTCATTATGATTAACATCTAATGCGAACCAATGCAAGGGTCAGACAGAGCTCCGGGAGATACCACAAAACGAGCTACATTCAAGTATACATCAAACTTAAACATTATATGCAAGCTTACTTTAATCACAGGGGAAAAATTATTTACCCAAACCAGCTACTGTAATGCAAAACACGTTTGATAACAGAAGAAACAAATGTAGTGTATTTTCCTACCGACAGTTAACCTAGGTAACGACAGATCTTTCCCTCAGGTATCGTAATTATGTGAAACTGATATTTTTGGGAATATAAAACAAATGTTTATAACTCAGTTTTTCTCAAGGAGTAAACAGCTCGTCAGCCTAGGAAACATTAGAGTGACTCGACAAATGATTTAAGTAATACATTCCATGCAAATGTGCTTTAACTTCCTGAATTGTTGGAGGGTTACTGGGAGCCTGGATGTCGGAATAATGTGCACTCGAGCACACTCACTAGACATAGCACAGAGAAAAATGAATTTGTTATAATTCTAACCCTCCTGACACACAGATGTGAGTGTACGTACCGTGGCCTAGAAAAGGCCGGCGTAGAGGATCCATAAGGAGATGAGCAAGACGATGAGAATGAGGTAGGTAGTGATAATGTTACTGGTTTCCGCCTGTGGCATGGTTGCTGGTGAGAGCTTCGAGAGTCCGCAGAGAACTAGCGTCCGCTCTACTCCCACACGGCTCCGTCTAAAAATGAGTGAGCAGCTATTTGGCCACTCGCCGGAACCCCACCACAAAATATTAACCCCCAACAACATCACACCTCTCATTTCACACGTCACAATTGTTTTTATGCACATACTTTTATCCACACACCATTTGAAACTTTTTGTAGATACTGCTGCATGGTTCTCGATTTAATTACTCTGTGGTTTTCACTAAAGGAAAAACATTCAAAAGCAATTATTCGCAATTAAAACTGGCATATTTCGTTGTTTCTTCACGATACGGAACCACACTAGCGTCAACGTTCTAACATTTGGGTTTACTATGGGTTCTTAAAACATCGGCATTTTCCAAATTTTCGGAAACATTTTGAAAAAAAATTAATTTCCATGCAATCGCGCAGTTAGGTGTTACACTATACGAGGCACTATCTGATTTATGCAGTCGAATTACTATTCAAAGAGCCGAAGAGCTGTTCAGGTTTTTCTAATGAGACGTATCACCGCCAACAAGCCAGGACTCAGGTATAAATCATATTTAGAAAATACAAATCTGTATTCCTGAAACATACTATATTTATTAGTGGGGTTGCAAGTTCTGAACTGTGTACAGCCAAACAATATTCTCTGAAATTTGTTTATAACCCAAACAAAATTTATGCCTCGACGACGTCGAGGTCATTAGCGGTAAGAAAGGACTGGGGGCTAGGAACGGGAAGGAATTCGGCCATGGCCTTTTGAAGGAACCATCTCGGCATTTCCCTGGAGTGATTTCGGGAAACCATGGAAAACACAAATCTGGATGCCCGGACGGGGATTCGAACCCGTGTCCTCCCGAACGAGAGGCCAGAGCTTGTTTAGTTTTAATTTCTAAAGATTCAGCATCACTAAAGCATCTTTAAGGAGAAATGAAAAATTGTTCACGATGAACTAATTAAACGTTTAGCTTCGAAATTTGTCGTGACATTAATGTTGTAAAAGCAGGGAAAGGAATAGTTTATTTGTGCATCTATACGAGTCAAAATTCAATCAATATATCTGAGAAGTAAAGAAGAGGTTTAGTTCTGCATGATTTTAATTTGTAATACTCTATAAGTGATCTCATACGAAGACTAAAGAATAGAATGCTTGCCCATCTGTGTGTAGATTTAAACATTTCTTCACGCCTGTGTAGGCGGTTACTGGGATATGAACTATTCATATTGCAATCAATATCGCAGCCAAAAAACTACGATAACTTCAATGTAAAAAGCAGGCTCACAAATAAATTACTACGGTGCTTAACTGGAAACTTACTTTACGTAAACAAATCTAATACGGTAATGAAGTGTTGGTAAGAAAATAAACTGCAGAGTATCGAATTAACCTTCATAACAGATTGATTTAAATTTTTAAACACGTTCCAGATCAGCTAAGTGAATATATAAATGGTTTTGCTGCTTTTGCAGCCGTCGTGTTAATATTTCACGAGATGTTGCGTCCTTTATACGCACTACTCAAATTTCCTAATCCGTTTCGACCACGATCTAGGGTTATCTCCAGGGGTACATCATCCTGCTGAGTCTATTGAAGACTGGCGTTGCATCCAGTTGCTCTCGTACGTTTGGATATTAGATATGGGAACATTTCACATTCTTTTATTTAAGAATTTGCTGCATTAAATACTGAAGCAACAGCAAATCATGTTGACCGAGGCTACTGTTATTCACACGAACCTTCCATCCAGCATTCTGCACGACGCGAAAAGAAGTCGCAAAATTCTATTTCGAGTTTTCAAACACCGCTGCCGGCCATCATAAGTAATTATCAAAGACTTTTACAACGTAGAAACTGTGTATGGTGGAGAGCAGTGGAACATCACTACACGTATCTTTTTCCTGGTAATGTATTAATCTCTATTTGACAAAATCAAAGTGAGTTTGATTTGAAGCACACAGCAACAATAGACTGCCTCTTTGTACGACGCGTTCCTTATTACGGTGGGGGTCGTTCGTCTGTTGATGTTGGACGTGGCACCCAAGCCGTGACGTACATGGCTGCCAGAATGGCACCTTGTCGTATTTTAAGGTTGGTCTCGACCGAGTTCTAAATCAGTGTATTCACGGCACCATGTCATTATCATTTAAGCACTGATATTAAGAATTGCAGCTAATCAAGATCATAATTATTGCCATATTAGTGGTCTCCAAGTATAACATCTCATTATGTTGACGATTTAGAGGAGGAGACTGTTGGAATAAGATAGCACACTATCCACAGAATGAAAAACACTGTTCACTTCCATAAAACGTGTTTACTCTTGTCACAAAGTTTGTTTCCATTAAGGTTTTATGTACACACGTGATATGTAGAGCTCGTCATGTTTTGTAATCTTTGATAGATTTAAACAGCAAACTGTTCCTCGTTTGAGAGTTAACAATGTCGTAATCATAGTTTCAGTACAAGGGATGCAGTTTCTATATGAATTTCACTGTAAGCTCCAGTTCCGTAATCTTGTTGAAATCGGTTATGGCACGGAATTTCTGAATTCTCGGAATAATATTTGGTATCGCCATCAATGAACTACTAGTTCTGATCGAAATCCATATGCTTCAAACGCACTAAGAAAAAGTAAAAGGATATTGCGAGAAGTTATGGTATTACAGCAATGAGATTCATGAGCAGACTCCCGCGTACCGCCCATCTTGATTGCAATTTTTAGGCGGTTTCTCGCAATCATCTAGATTCCAGGCGAATGCTGGGACGGTCTCCAATCTCCGTATCATAAAACACATTTCAAAGACAAAAAAATTACACTTATCATATAAAGCGCACAAAGTTACACGTTTCGCTGACAGATGGCGACACAAAACTTTCCTCTACCGGTTAGACTTCCCCGAACCCGCTCTTCCCCATCTCATGATTGACGAGGTCCAAGCTGGCTGAATTCGAGGGAAAAAGTCAATAAATACCAAGTTGCTCGTTAATTAATTTTTTACACAAATACACAAGACAATATGCCTGATCTAATGGTATGCGATGCGTGATGTAAAATTACATGATTTAGTGGAAAACACTTGATGATACTTGTTACTTATACCATCTCCATACAACAAAACTTTACATTAAAATACGAATAGCTTCCTGTTATGTCAGCAAAAGGGCTGTAAAAATATTAAACAAAGATACGAGAGAACTAGACTCGTTAGACTATTGGAAAGTCTACACTAAGGCTACCCAACCCTAGGCCCGCGGACCAACTGGAGCGGCCTGGTGACTCAGTGGTTAAGGCGTCTCACTGGAGATCGAAAGGTCTCCGGTTCGAATCCCTGTCTCTGCGGGGATTTTCATAGGCACATAACCCGGCCTTCACCTCTAGCCCAGCTTGCTGAGTAATGTGAAATACGTCAGAACGCTTCCGTGGTCCCCGATACCCGCTAGGATTCGCGGGTTAGGTTAAGGCATCTACGACAGGGGCGGAATACGCAGCCAATAGAAACCCTGTCACAAGGTCATTACGACCACACGAAATTATTATTACAGCAACTATCTGGAATATGCTAGCTCAAATATCTACGAAAAGGTCTCGTTGATGTGTTTTACTTTTTAATTATAATTTAAAACAACCTCTGCAAAGGTCTCATTGATAGTTTAATCACAATCAAAAATTAAAAACTATGTTACTTATACCTTTGTTATATTTAAATATCTATTGTAACTATAGGCAAGTATTATGTGGCCCACAGGCTAACTAAGAATCTAAATTGTGGCCCATCTCCAAAATTGGATGGGCAGCCTTGGTCTGCACGAAACAATATTAGACAACGCATAAAGGAGCACTGACTTCTGTTGCTGCATTCATTTCTTATTGTACGAGAGTGAGTCAAATGAAAACCTTAAATATTTTTTAAAATATTATTTACTGTGCAGAAGTGGTAGAAAGCAGTATCACTTTTCAACATAATCTTCCTCACGCTCAATGCAAGTCCTTCAGCGCTTAAAAAGTGCATAAATTCCTTCAGAAAAAAATTCTTTTGGTAGTCCGCGCAACCACTCATGCACCGCGTGGCGTTCATCAGAACGGAACTTCTTTCTTCCCATTGCTTCTTTGAGTGGTCCAAACATATGGAAATCACTTGGGGCAAGGTCTGGTGAGTATGGTGGATGAGGAAGACACTCAAAATGCAGGTCTGTGATTGTTGCAACTGTTGTACGGGCAGTGCGGGGCCTTGGATTGTATTGTTGCAAAAGGACACCTGATGACAGCAATCCACGTCGCTTTGATTTGATTGCAGGCCGAAGATGATTTTTTAGGAGATCTGTGGATGATGCATTGGTTACAGTGGTCCCTCTAGGCATGTAATGCTCCAAAATGACGCCTTTTTCGTCCCAAAAGAGAGTCAGCATAACCTTCCCTGCTGATGGCTCTGTTCGAAACTTCTTTGGGTTTGGTGATGAGGAATGGCGCCATTCCTTGTTCGCTCTCTTCGTTTCCGGTTGGTGGAAGTGAACCCAGGTTTCGTCCACAGTAACGATTCTTGCAAGGAAGCGCCGAAGAAGTTCTTCACAAGCATCAACACGTCGTTCTCTCATTTCAGGAGTCAGCTGCCGTGGCACCCATCTTGCAGACACTTTGTGAAACTGGAGCACATCATGCACAATGTGGTGTGCTGAACGATGACTAATCATTAAACATGCTGCAATGTCATTCAGTGTCACTCGGCAGTTTTCCATCACTACGGCTTCAACTGCTGCAATGTTCTGTGGGGTCATAATTCGTTGTGCCTGACCTGGACGAGGAGCATCTTCCACTGAAGTCACATCATTTGCGAACTTCCTACTCCATTCGTAGACTTGCTGCTGTGACAAACATGCATCACCGTACTGAACCTTCATTCTTCGATGAATTTCAATAGGTTTCACACCTTCACTACTCAAAAACCGAATAACAGAACGCTGTTCTTCCCTGGTGCAAGTCTCAAGTGGGGCAGCCATCTTTATACTGATACTGCGACTGTATTTGTGCATCTGCACTATGCTGCCACCTACAGGCCATTCTGCACGCTGCTTGCAGCACGCTTACCAACTTACAGGATAACGGCGCGAAATTTCGATTTTTTTATTACAAATTTAAGGTTTTTATTTTACTCACCCTCGTAGTTGCTCATTTTTCTTTCTTTTTATCAGGGAGGTTCGCGGGTGTACAGCTTGTCTTCAAAAGTCCCATTAGCTTCTTTTTTACGATTGAGAAGGGCTGTATCATGCACCATCAATTATCTCGAGAAACCATATAATATCTAAATTACGATGGCCGTGATTCAAACCCGAATCCAACAGAATGCCAGGCCCACTCAACTGCCAGGCCCACTCAACTACCAGGCCTCTTCTTATATTATCAGAAGATCTGGGGAACATGTAATTTGAATACCGATGTCCCAGGCCGGACTTGAACCGGAGACCAGCGCAACATGAAGCCTCGGGACTGCACAACCGGTGTTGAAATTTCTGTAAGTCACACATTATTTTTGTGCATACACTATAACAATAAAACTGACGTGCGTATGAACATACGAGTCATTCACTAAACTCACGGGAAATAAAACAGTAGCGCTCTTTACGCAGTGTGTATAAAATGTTTTAGACTTCTAACACAAATTATTCAATGCTTTAGTAATAAATAAGCTTACAAATCCACGTAAGAAAACCATATTTGTTTGCAATTATCGTACTTTATTGCGAATTTTCATGTTTCGTAGTTTCTTAATAGCATCATCATTTGCGGTAGCTGCAGAAACATTTCATACCATCGTGCAACAGAAATGAGCAAATATAATGTCAGTCCGATTCAGAATTGTGGCTTTACTTATGGGACTTAATAAAAGCAAATATAACTTTCATCGAGTACAAGGTTACTTAAATCTAACTATTTTGAAAAAGTTTTTACATTTTAACTGCACTGTTGTACGAATGGCTCTGAGTAAAATTTCTACATTTGCAAAACTGTTTAGTGAAAATTACAAATTAACATACTTTCACTTATTTATAGAAGACTATCATTCATTGTAACTTTTTTTTTTAAATTTACCGTTACAATATAAATTACACAGTAACTTGTACGGTGTCAGATTAACTGATTTAAGGTTCCCACTTAATTTTGCCTGCTACAAATATGAAGTAAGCCACCTCTGAAAGAAAATTTTTAGAATCTGCAATCCTGCTTTTCAGTTATGATGCCGTGAACAGAAATAACGAAGTAACTAAGAATGGTTACTTTGAAACCATGGGACAGAATATTGTAGATGTCTTAAGGACATAAAAGACATCATAATAATGCCATCTTGGTTAAAAAACACTATAATGCCTATCAAAAATCATATGGAGCTGTTGGCTCGCTGATTGTTTTTCAACCTTGCCACGGAGTTTATGGTTTGCTACATCCATAGTGTTGCTGCAAATAGCCTAACAAGGAATTAAAACCATTGACCGTACCTAATGCACACGGGAGGCTTTGCGCTCAGTAAGAATTACATTAAGTCCATGTTTAATTCCGGGCAGCGCTGGGGTTCGAACATGGGCCATTTAAATCCTCAGACATACTCTAACACAGACTGCTGAGCAGCTATATAAATACTATCTGATCAACATTATTATTTTGGATGGAAAAAAATACTAAAAGACCTCAAGTTGGCTTCACTTGTCTGCATCGGCCTAGTCCAAAAGAAAGTTACACAAATAACGTTAACGGCAAGCAGCCGTCTTCCATCGCATTAGTCGCAGCAGACTTCAAAGCTAATTCCTTCTTCCATGATCCCCGGTGAGGCCATCGAAATTTCAGTTTTTTATGGCTTCCCGAAATCAAACCAGGCGAAATTCCAAGATGGATCTATCAAAATGCAATGGCCGAATTTCCTTCAATTTCCTTGCCCCAAATCGTATCTCGCCTCTATTGACGTAAAGCACAACCAAAAACTTTGTAACATATAAATATAAGAAAAAGGTAACCCGCCAGTGTGGCTCAGTGCACTGGATCTGGGAAGTACAAGGGGACCGGGCACGAGCCAGGCCCTCGCGACACGGCCGTCCTGATTATGGTTCCCAATCACCGTCTTATAAACTACACATTTCAGAAGCAAAAAATACATGGCAACACAAGTCTTTCGTGCAGTTGGTTAGGTACGTCGGGCCTAACAGGCTCGGTTATACATCAGGTAGGAACCCCATGGTGGCCGAATCGGATGGAAAAAAAAGAACGTAAAGCTAAGCAGGAAAATAACTTTTATGTCATATTGTTAGCTGTTTATAATAACTAACGCATCATCGGCCGCCTTGGTAGCATAGGGGCTACAATGCTGGCGCCATGTTGCAAAACTCGTCGGTTCGAGCCGGGCCAAGGTCATGAGTAGTTTTAATTAAGTATTGTGTTTTGTTGTCCTTAATGCAGAAAAAAATTAATAATGATTATTATAAGGGCACATGTGAAGAAACATCAACACAGTTTATATGGCTGTATGGCTTTAATAACCAAATGCCACTGGGGAAAAAAATGACAGAACCTATGGGCATATTCCTATTTTATTCTCCGTCGACAGGAGGTCAATAGGATAAATTGGTCAACGTAACATTTTCAAGGCATCTTTTAGCCAAAACCGCTTACCTATAAGTAATTTTCATCGCTGCAGTCTGGTATGGAATGATGTTTTTCTTTTAAAAAAAGATGGTTTGAGGTTTGGAAGAGAAAGGTGACAAACTCATTCCAATCAACAAGAGTCATTGGTTAATGGATTCTAATATACTAACATAAAATGGAATTTGCGTGTACTTTTGGAATGTTAAGTAACTAACCATAAATCACTATTTATCAGTATTCTTTTTTTAAATGATTATTTCACATTCCCGAAACTGTTCTCCCATTGTACCAGAGTGAAGCTATCTAACCTACCTAACAGGGGATAATTAGTGTTTCCATTTTTATAGAACTGTGTAACCCTTTTTTTTATATTCCTTTTGTGCAACTTGAAGTTTTTGGAGAGATACGTATGGACCATATAAGCAAAGGATGACGATTTTAAGGTTTGAGCATACAACATTACACCTGCTGCTGAAAGCACTTGCATGTAGCTGCCTTTGAAATTTTACGTATTTCTCTGGGGGCTTCTACTTTCATGAGGAAACTTTAAGAAATCAGAAACGATCTCATCAAAATCGCTGAATTTCAAAAGTTATGGCATAAAAAAAAAACTGACTGTACTTTTCAGAATAAGAAGTAGAAATAATTGCTTGGAACAACGAAAGAAGCAACCGTACTCCGTAAAAACAGTACAGATGCTTTACTGACTAAAAGGCATACATATGTTTACAAATAAGGAGGCAAAAGCGACAGGAACTCGATCCTTAAACCAGTTTATTCCATTAGATATCTGGAGTAAGAAAACAGGAGATCAGCTTATAATATCGATCTGAGTGGAAGCTAATGCAGCAGCGGATATATAGAGGATATAGCGTATGAACTCCTGAAGGTCTTCTTGCAAATAAAGAATGAGTCACAATGTTTCTTCTCTATGACACTCAGTCTTTCAAAGCACTAAACACGGCACATAACCGAACGCCAAGAAGCTGAAGAAATGCACACATTCGTAATGAAAGCAACGATAAAAAACCTCACTCAACTGTTTTCAGGTTCTAACAGCCTCCGAAAACACACAGGTAAGTAACGAGACCGTTTTTATATAGAAATCGAGAAACTAGTTCTAAACTGCGGAACATGAAGAAAAAATAACGAACATTCTGGATATCGCGACTTTTTCCTAATGTCACTGGTTTCAGTCAGGCCGTCTAGGAAATATATCGGTGAGCTTAACAGTGCTACAAGATGAAAACAGAATACCTGAAACTATTATAGTTTGCAGATGATAGTGGGAGATGGCAAAAAAACAGCAGCAGTTAATAGTTAACTACTGTCAACTACCATTGTGGTAATGTTTTCTATATTAACCACATACACGTGTCCTAATTACAGTAAGTCAGTACAGTTTTATTAATGACTAGCAGGCATAAGTGCAATTAACACGGTTTGAGTATTTCCCCAGAGTGGCTGTTGGAACGGGAAAATTATCATTCCAGCAAACTGCCATAAAACTGTTCATACAAGCATCAGAGGCGTGCGTTGCCTCTTGTTTACAACAGCTCTACTCTCCGGGAGTTGGGGCGCACTTGAAAAGCAGCCGCGGGAATTCAAATCCCTGCTGGGGCAAGCGGCGCCTCACAGAGCACGCAGTATTACGAGTGCATTTTATCAAATGAATAGCCTCATTTTTAGTGCCAGAGCCTACATTTCTTGACCCCTGTTGTTGAAGTCTGGCGGCTGATGCTCATGTGTGTTATACAAGAGCGATTCTGCACATAACTGCGGTTAAAAGCTTCCGAATTTTTAAATTCAGAAATTAAGCAAAATAGGGACCAAACACTGCAATTCAATATAAAAGACAAAGCGTGCAATACCCGACATCCGGAGAGTATGCAGTTACCATTCAGGGGTGGTATTCCCTTATCTTCTCCAGTTCGATAGTGTTCGATGATGCAGAGTGCGATCAGAGATTCAAGGTCTGCAAAAACACGATTCAAGATCGGGATTCGAACCAGCGATCTATGAATACCCATCCTAATACTAAGACCCAGGTCCGTTAATCGCTTTAGATATTTTTTTCAGATCTGATGGAAGACTACGAGAACATTTGCCCAAGAATGACTGCTCATTAAAGTAAGGATTATCTTTAGAGTTTTGGTAGATAATACTGCCAAAGCAATTGAATGTTTGTTCGTTCATTAACTGTCCGAACGCGTTTCACTTCTTTTGCAGAAGCATCTTCAGCGGTTTCTTCTTTTTTCGGTCTATTTCCTTTAATTATGCTCCATTCTCAGAAGCAGTGATTTTGTTTCCTTTTGAATCGCAATTCATTTTCGACTTGTTATTCCACTAGTAACTAACAGTGCAGTGTTGTGATAGTTGCTAGTGGAATAACAAGCTGAAAATGAATTGCGACCCAAAAGCAAACAAAATCACTGCTGCTGAGAATGGAGCATAATTAAAGGCAATACACCGAAAAATGAGAACACGAAGATGCTTCTGCAAAAGAATTGAAACGCGTTCGGACAGTTAACAAACGAACAAACATTCAATTGCTTTGGCAGTATTTATTTATCAATATTATGAGCGATCCACAACCTCCAGATATCTTTAGAGTGTACTCGTATGTTGTAGTTAGTTGGCCGTGACCCCCGATAAATGGTGATTTGTACCTGGAAACCGACTAGGATTCGAACTGCAATAGTGCCCCTTCAATATTTTGAGTGGTTTCGGTGACGTCACTTAACAAAGGACAAGTTAAATGACAACTGTGATTCAAACATGCGAGATTCTGCTTTAGGAACGTGACAAATTTAATTAAACGGACACGATGGGATTCGAAGACGATACTCTCTAGACTTAAATCAAACGCAGAAAATATGACTGTTGACTGGACACTGCTCCACGTAAATACAAATATGTAGTAAGACAACTGCAGAAAGAAGCAGTAAAACACTGTAGTAGAACAGGGAATACGTGGTCAATAATTAATAATGGTAATATTTATAACAATTATTTTTAATGATATCGATGGGTGGTGAATATCCACCAGATGTAGTTATTGTAAGCAACACATTACATAACAGGAAATTAGCTGGCATAAGACAGCGGCCCGTGGTTCGTCGGGTTTTACCCTCGTCGAACTCAAGGTCATTGGAAACGGGAGAGAAGTAGGGACAAAGGGACAAGACGGGAAGTAATTTGGCAATGACCTTTTGAAGGAACCAACCCGGAATTCGCCTGAAGTTATTTCGGGAATCCATGGGAAACCGAAATCTGTATGACCGGACGGGGATTCGAACCCGCGTTCCTGAATGTGGGGCCGCTTACGCACCACGCTCTGTATATATATATATATCTCTTGGTACAGTTAAACATACATAAGGTCTTTAAAAGAGGCATATAATTCTTTATTGCTGTGACGTGGTGAACAGCGACTGCCAACAACAATCTACATGTAACATACAGTGGATATACAGTTAATGTATTTATATTTTAGGTACGATGTTTAGCCCTTATGTTTACATTAAACAGAGAAGAAAAATAATAAACACATACATTAAGTAAAGGTGATAGAATGAATGTAATTATTACATACTCAAAATAGTTCATGCAAGATCACAGTGCATCATACTCATCGTCACTAAAAAGCCATGTCATTTTGCACCCAGTGGAAAGTAAAGTTAAAGGCTTGTGTGAACCCTAATGACCTGGTGATAGGGTTTTTATTGGCTGCGCATTCCGCCCCTATCGTAGCCGACTTAACCTAACATCGTAATCCTACCGGGTATAGGGGACCTACACTTTACGTGGATTCCGCAATATGGAAGCTGTCTGGCGTAGTTTACATTATGCAGCAAGCTGTGCCAGAGGTGAAGGTCGGGTTAATGGCCTTTGGAAAACCCTACCGAGACAGGGATTCGAGACGGGTGTCAGGTAACATAAAATTTTGCAAAATGCGTAACGAAATTTATTCACAGAATAGCGGTGTCAATTGAATAACATGGTACATCAGTTTTAAAGTCAGTTACTTAGTAAACTCAAGCCATAAATCACGTTAAGCAACTATAGAAAGTAAGTTTATAGCAAGAAATAAGTGTAATTTGGCTTACACAACATATTAAAGTTTGGAAAATGTCACTGGGTAAAGATCGAAATAACCAGTTTAGGAAATACGTAAATTCAGTGAGAAAACTATATTCAAAATAAAGCTTAATCAAATTTAAAAAGTTTTCAGTATATTTCATTTAAATTCATGAAGTCATTGGGTCAAGATAAGAGAAAGTAACTTTTTGTAAGATTTGTGGCGGCAAGGAAACAATGGCCAGACAGACAGCCTTCAAGCGGATGTTTTTACAAAATTCATAGTAAATCGAAGAAAGGCGGTAGCGACTTAAAATTTACACAACTTGCAAATAAAATAACGCAGAATCGTTTAAAATATGTCTCACAGATGCCAGGTAGTTATTTACAATTTCGAAATTAACGATTGTCAACATTTTGCTTCAAACTGTTAGAAAATAGTAAACACGGCGTTCTTATTACCAAACAAAAGAGCAATAAATTAGAAGCAGATTAAAAGTCATTTCGGCTCCGTAGCTTTAAAACTGAGGAAGATATAAAACATTTCTTGGAATTTCTGAAAATATTTTTTACGGCTAAACCATTAGAGTAACAAATTTTTTTATAAGGATTAAAATTAACACCTTCTAATCAGCCTAGCTACCGCTAAAATTTCAGATCAATAGGAATATTTTGAGTCACTAAGGTTACAAGTGTGACGAAATACACGAGCACGCAGGACTACATTTGATCAGATAGTGGGACTGCTTTCATTGGAAACAGGAAAACGAAGCGTTCCCATGGGCTTTTCTATAAATAGAAGCCCTAGGCTCTTCTCTGGGTCAGTCTTTGAAAATCAGTTAGAGCGTGGCCACGCTATTTTGTGGAGCGCTGGGCACTGTAAGGCGGGAAGTGAAAGCATGGTGCAATAGAATGTAGGCAGCCATCTTAAGATTTTGGAGGGTGCGGCAGAACAATTCAGATTTTCAAGTGACTATTATGCAGTAAATGGGTTTGGTCTGGTCTGATTACTTATCACAACCTGCAGTCAGATTATTTGGTAAAGATTTCCGATTGCCTATAGATATTCGGACATGTAAAATTTTTCTCAAGAATACAGTGATAATTTGAACTTTAAATTAGAAGCAGTGATTTTTATTTATTGGATGAACCAACCTTTCCCATTTTGAGGTTATCAAGATGGTTGCGACCAAAACTTTTGAACAATCTAATATCCAAGGCTAACGAACAGGGTTATAGTTGAGGTGGTAACTGTTTATCCTAACCCCGCGAGCAGTTTTTCTCCTTACACGGGGACCTTTCGATCTCCAGTCAGACGCCTCAACCACTGGGCCACCAGAGCGCTCACAGTGTTAAGTTACTTGAGGTCCTAAAGAGGTTCGTCGTCTTACTATACAAGGAATTCAACGAAAAATATTTCATGAAAGCTTTCAGAACCCGCAAGTTCGACTGCACAAAGAGGCAATAGAAATTTCTCTCTCTCCAGCAGACGAAATACGGTGAAGAGAATATTCCGCATTTGAATTAGTTGGGTTTTTATTTGTTCCTCGTAAATGAAGAAAATTATTATAACTATGGACATTTGTTCGCGATTGGGGCGCAGAAAGTGTTATGCTTGAGCTGGAAGCTAACTAAATGTCTCGTGAGTGTTGGGGAATCGTCGACAGCGGTTCTATTAATATCGACTACTCTGCCCCAAGTTATGTAGAGCAGTCATTTCAGAGTAATTGATTCATTTCACCAAGAAAATGATTAGAAGTTTCCAAACCCGGGAGTAACATGACAGGAATACAGCCTTTACGAATTCAGATTGCGATTTCAAAGGAGAAAAAGGTTAGAGTTGAGCACATCAAATCAGAACCTGTATTATATGGAGAGAGTACTTTCCAACGCATCGCAAGACAACAGTTCTTTTCTTCTTATTCTTTAGCGATAGTTTAATTGCCGGAAAGTATGTTATCATGACACCACATTACTTCTAAAATTGCACATACTGCTGTAAGAACGAAGATTTTCTCGGCCTCACCTCGCATTCGGGAGGACGCCGGTTCGAATCCCGGTCCGGGCATCCAGATTTGGGTTTTCCATGGTTTCCCAAATCACTCCTGGCAAATGCCGGGATGCTTACTTCAAAAGGCCATGACCGAATTCCTTGCCCCCATCCTTTCCCGTCTCTAAAGACCCCGCTGTTAAGAGACGTTAAGCAGTTAAAAAAAAAATCTCGGCGTTGTAAATAAATAAAATGTTCTCGGGTGTCCAGCCGTGTATAAATGTCACTTTGTGACGATTCGAGGGAGTCCGTCTCCGTTCTCATTTTCCTCGCATTGGTAAGGGACAGAAGTGTGGATGACGTCTTCGCGCTGGATCGGCTTTTGTCTTCCACCGTTGCCACGGTGCCGCTAAAACTAACAGTTATTACTTATTACAGTTACACAATTGGTTGAAAATGAGGGAAGAGATGGACTCCTTCGAGTGACATTTATACACGGCTGAAAGTTCGAGAGTATTATATTTATTGCACACTAGCCGATACCGGCGACTCCGTACGCGTGGATTTAGAATTTCATGACCACAATTGAATATATAAAGCTGTTAGTAACGTAGGATTGGTACCAAACAACACCGAGTCTGTATAATATGACAGGAAAGTCAACACCATCGAACCTGTCTCATGAAGAGAATCAATTTACAACATATTTAAAAACAGAAAAACAAACAAGGTGCGGAGGGGGTGGGGGTTAGTTAAGAGCAGCTTTATTTCAGTTTGGTCATTTCTTCTTTCTTCAGCATGAGCAACTGATTCTTGGGTTCTAATCAATTTAGCTGCTCGTGCTCTGCTAGGGCTATACCTTAGGCCAGGTTTTCGCCCGCAAGTCATGTAAAAAAAGACGACAAAATAAACTGGTGCCAGAAACTTTTAGGCAGACACAAAGTAATAGCACATTGCAGAGCAAGTCGACATCTGTACTAAATAATAAGTTTTATCTCTAAACGAAATTTACTAACAAATCATACACTAACAGACTGCGCGAGAAGCAAAGCTTGAGCAACCGACGAAACATTACAGAATAACACACGCATCCTTAGAGGAAAATCGGGTAATATGGAATACCGAGGTTTCTCCTTTTGCCAAATGCTGCTATATATGGAAGTACCAACTGCTGCTGAAAACTCCTATGATGCTTTGTGATGAAGGTCGGTCATTTTTAATAAAATATAAGTGTGGGTAATACGATTTTTGTTGATATTGATTGGAAATAATAAAGTAGCAATTGAGAAAGTAAATATTTCTGAATTAGTTTATTAATTATGTTTTGTTTTATGAATAGCCGAAAAAGAAAGAAGCGAAAGCTATTGAATCCGACAAAGATGATGATGATGTTGACTAAAAAGTATCATTAAAGCAGTTTTTCTCAATTCCAGATAGCTTACGTTATTTGAAACCTTCTATTCCATATTACCCGCCTATTCCATATTACCCTCCAAACGACAATTTTTTAAACTAAATTTTACTAATTAAAAAAATCTGTTTTGACAGCTTTTTATTAGATACATCTTATCACAAGAAGTTGAAGGTTGTATTTGTTTTAGTTGAAGGTTGTATTTGTTTTAGTTTCAGGTGTTAAATTATTTTCATTACTATTTTTTACAACAAAACATAAATGGTATTCCATGTTACCCTATTCTCCTCTATGTCTTACACCATTCGATAAGTTCTCAAAATTTCGTGACCTACAACTGTTATTCATACAGAAAAAAATGTCCTGTGTCCTTTCAACAGATACAAAGTATTTCCTTGTCAAATGCCATCAATATCGGTATAACCATTTAGTCGTCAAAGCGTAACAAAACGACAGAGACTTACTTCCGCATTTATAATATTATTAGTGTAGATCACACACACACTTACTGCGAGAATAACAAACCATCAGGGATCCATATAGAGTAAAAAAATGTACACGTACGGCATTGTTTGACCACCTATGATTTGCCACGCATTGCACCCCTAAATTTGTGGGATCTACAGTTCAATATGGAATCCGAACAACCGACGACCATCCAGGTGTGGCTCATACGATCAAAAACAATTCCCAAAAAATCTTTGCTTCCATCGGATTTGAACCGGAGACCACGCTCCAAACACCAGTAAGCAAGCGCACTGACCACTGAGCTACCAGACCGCTATGTGGGAAAGTACTACATAGACTTACACATCTTACGCGTCTATCACCGTTCAGTAATTTTTCAAAATTATATGAAGACATGTATTATTCATACAAGCCAAATAGCATCTACTTGTCAAGTTTCATCACGATCGGATTAGCCGTTTAGCCCAAGCAACGTGACAAACATAGAGACAGATAGAGTTACTTTAGCATTTATAATATTAGTATAGATACTGTTATGCCCGCATTTTTCTCGTACTTTCGTACATGTGGTGAGAGACGCTGCAGACAACTGATGGAGCTGCGACTGCACTTTCCCCTCGTGTGCTGTTGCTGCAAAATCTTCCTATTTCGTATCTGAAGGAGGCTGCTGCTAGTAAGAGTAATTACAGCTGCTGCTGTTGCAAGTGGAGCTGTTGAGGCTAAAATCCAGCCGTGAAACTTTTTCTGTACCTATGCTTAATGCATCATTTGGAGTCCCTTTTGGGAAGTACTATTCGATATCTGAACTGGCCTAAAACGGCAATGTTCCAAAAGAGTAGTTGTGCTTTAAAAAAGAATTTACAGATTAGAAAGAAATTTATTCTGATAACTTACATTCATTTATTCTGATAACTTATTTCATTTATTCTGATAACTTACATTCATTTGGTAGCAAAACACCTAAAGTTTTACATCAGAATGTCATTTTGACTGGATGTGACTGCCACTGTTGATGTGGCAGTCATCCTACCAGAAGTCAAATTTCTGTAAAAATTGATCTAGCATACATTTATGTTCTATGCAGATTTATTTTTATCATTCTCACCAGTATCTCTCATTTTTTATCACGATTTCTTTATGCACAGACAGCTTTAGAATCTGCCGTATAGCGAAAGGCATATTATATTGCACCCGCCACTTTACCCGATGGTAAAGTCAGCCAGTAAAGGACCATTGAAAGCCCACAAGAGAGCGATCACGTCGTTGTCAGCGGCCTTCGAAAACATTATTTGTAACTGCTAGTAAGTGTATCACTTCTGAATTGAGTCTAACTGACATTCTGCTGCTATTTTTCTGTGGACGTATTTTTTACTGAGGTTAATTTAAACAGCAGAGGTCTATTGACTATTCTAAATATTTTTTATTAATATTTCGTTTGGCACTCTTTAAATTAAATGAGTAAATTCCACTTGAAATACATTATTAACCCCGTCCTGTTGGTTCATGTCGTTGTAGTAACATAATTGGGTTAACGGTTTGGGCCTCGGTGGTAGGATAGGACAGGTGGCGATTCAAGATTCCTAATTACCAGTTTTGGCACTAAACACTTTTTTTGCCTCTAATGGCTTTATGCCTCGTCGAGGTTGGGGTCATGGAGGGAATGGACTGCGAGCAAGGAAGTGGAAGTAATTAGGTCTTTGACTTTTGAAGGAACCATCCCGGCATTCACCTGGGGTGATTTGGGGAAACCATAGAAAACCCAAATCTGGTTGGCCGGACGGAGATTCGAAACAGCGTCCGCCCGAATGCGAGCTGAGAGCTTTACCACTCACCCACCATGTTCGGTTTTAGAACGAAATTCGTGTGTTAGTTCCCAAAATTCTCCGCAGTGTTTATGGAATGACTGCCGACCGCCCGTTAAGGAGCAACGATATCCAAATGAAAGATCACATTTGCAGGTCCTAGCAGTTCTCCGTAAATACTTGCTCCGTCTTGCCATCAGTCAGGCAGCTGCATTGCCGGATTTCTTTGGCTCGTTCTAGAACGATATTCTGCTTCTGCGAACAGTCGCACTTTGCAACGCACATTTTTTCATGTTCATCGCATTTTTTTAGTAATCATATAATACATGCAGACGTATTTTATTCCACGCAACTGGAGAAAATTGATAATTAAAAGCTCTTATTGAACTGTAATCGTCACCACTTTACGAACTCAAAAACACTTCCAACGTCCGCCGTTTGACGTCTGTTTTGTTTGCCGTAATCTCTTAAAATTTACTCCACCATTTTTCCAGATTCTTCCCTTGCTCAAGACAACATAGTAGAAACGAAACCTACTTATATAGCCATTAATGAGAAGAAACTGAAGTTTATTACACGCGGAAATGCGTCATAACAATGCGTCAATATAACAGCTAATAACTACCCAGGATTAAGAGAAAGGTGGAAAGAATAACAATTCGCTGTCCTCAACAACATGAAACCAGGGTCGCATATAAGTTGCAGCTGTCTGAGTCCGGAAGCTCCACTTTTATACAAATAGAATAGTTAATGATACAACAAGGCACCTTTCCGTGGAGATGAAGCTGTTCGCGCGGATCCTCTCTGGGTAACAGTGTGGCCAGGTAGCATTCAGAGATGGGCAGCGTGGTGTGACAGGCGAGACTAAAGGTGGCTTCCCACGGCCCACGCATTTGCCGGCCGCACCGGTCTAGCAACAACAGCGGACCGTCGGAAAGGAGCCGCCTCTACTGGCCTCTATCTGTCGCTCAGTCGGTAAACATCAAACGCCCAGGTATCTGAAACAACACTAAGTAGGTGGCTCGCTGTTTTTTATGGCTTTAAGCTTCGTCAACGTCGGGATCATTAGAGGCGGGATGGGATTGGGGATAAGGAACGGGAAGGAATTCGGCCACGGCCTTTTGAAGGAAGCATCCCGGCATTCGCCTGGAGTGATTTTGGGAAACCATGGAAAACCCAAATCTGGATGCCCGGACGGGGATTCGAACCGGCGTCCACCCGAATGCGAGGCCAGAACGATAATCGTTCACCCACCACGCTCGGTAGGCTCACTGTTGTATAGTGTGCCGAGCATATTTCAAAAGTCTCTTTGCTATTCGAGCAGCCTTCGCATTGGATAAGAATATCTAAAGTCACCAGGGAGCTACTGAAATCGGTGATGATTAATTGAGGGCTGCAGAAATAGTCATCAACTCATGCATCCTACTCAAAACAAAACAAAGTATCAAGGAAGGCGATGCGGATATAACAATTATCATACAAGAGAAGTTGATGATTTTTTTGTTGCACCCATCCCTGTCTATCTTGTCCAAGGAGATAAATGTCAGATTCCCGTACGGGTCATTGACCATTTTCTCATAACAATCCACTGCAGTTAGAGTCCGAAAATAAAAGTTCGCCTCCTCTCCCGCTCCTCCCTTAAGACAATAAAAATAAAAATTGATTCCGAGAACGATTTCTCAATATTCTTGACTGAAATACAGTAAGATCTCAAAGTAACGCGTACTGTGCAATGATCTAAGTTCCATTAACATATATTCAGTGTTTCTTATTGGAGTTGGAATTCATAAAAATTCGAAATACAGGGAAAAAATCAATTTACTTTTACCAGAAAATGTGAAGCAAATTAGTATTTTTTCGTAGAACCAACGCAAGAACTACTTTCGGTGAACTAAAGACAAATCTTAATTTCAGCCCATAGCTCTGAATCAAGCATTTTCTTATGTTAGCATGATAGAATACTAGTAAACATCAAAACTCCTACAAAGTATCTGACAGTCTAACACGAAGTGAATAATTCGAAATACCTAATATTCGGACAAAGGAACTGCTGCTGCTGAGTACGTATTAGGACTTTCAGGATTGCAGACTGAAGATCCATCAACTGATCAGTGAATGGTAAGAAAAAAATGATGTGGAGTAAACTGTAACGCGGAACTCCGGGAAATCCAGGGACTAAAAATAATTGGTTGCGTTAGAAGTGGGTCGACAGCCACCAGATGGAGATATTGGCATTCTTCCATCAGTATTTCAGAGCTCACTCACTCGCGAGTATTTCATTACAACAGCCAGAAATAGGTTTCACGCTTGTTTATCGGCGTGGTGCGACCAGAAATTTGTTACCTCTATTTATATGTGCATATTTATCCGGATTCACTGCAGAGCAAAAAGAAATTTAGGGTAGATCATAAAGGTAGAAATATTTGGCCGGTTTTGCGGTCGTATATTACGGCTAAAGCACACTGTTTCGAGACTGCTTTTCACCAAGTGTCGCTCAGATATTTTTACTGAAGGAGAACGGAGAGAAAATACAATAACTTTACAAATTAATTGGCTTGCGAGATACGTAACGAGTTTTTTCATCAGAAAGAGGTATATAAATTATTAACTTATTTTTACTATAAATATTTTCCTGTAAAAAAGGAGTAATATTCGCTGAAATTAAAGAAAACCGAAGTGCAAAATGTTTAGTTGAACCGAAGCAAGAGGAATCACCCGCATTTACGTTTTAAGAAAATTGTGTTTGAAGATTTCTTAAATTGCTAATACGATCTACTCATCGTCAATTTTTACCAACGTAATGCTTTTATCGCAACCTGGAAATCTGAAGAATAATTCGCAGCGGAAGACTACGTCAATATTTTTTTTTAAAAGAAAAAAGGCTCTGTATTCACGAAGTATATTTTGAAAAATTTAGATTTCTTAAAAATCGAAAATCTTTTATTCAATATTCATAAATAAAAATACTATGCAAAACTGTTACGAGTAAAATATAAGGCATCGTATTTAATATGTCCTACAGGGAAGTATAGGTAAGTGTATTAAGGCTGTATAGAACTATTGTTACAAATAAAGTGAAACTTGCGATTGATCACTTTAACTGTAGACACATTTGATTTTTTTTCTTTAAATTCAATATATATGGAGCGAGTTATCACGGATTTGAAGCTTAATGGATCGTCCTATAATAATTATTATGGACAGTGCACGGTTTTTATTTATTTATGCTGACCACGATCCCTTTCAAAGAAACGTTTGTCCCTCATCCGAACAGAGTTATGGAAAAACTTTGGAAACAAAATATTCATAACACGACCAGGGCATTTTTTTTGTTAAGGAAGGGTGTGTTTCATACCTTCAGACCAGTGGCGGATCCAGGATTTTGGTTTGGGGGGGGGGGGCTTGACTTGGACGAGGAAGGGGGTTACCAACAGAAATCTCATAATTCCAGATTTCCGCCCTTATAAAACAGTAGAGCAAAAAAAAAAAGTCCCCAAAATCCATGGCGGCGGGGGTGACCTTGGTGCTTTTGGGGGGCCTTCAGCCCCCTAGCCCCCCCCCCCCCCTGGATCCACCACTGCTTCAGACAGTAGTTAATTGAAGGATGGAAGACCCTAAGGAAGTGAAATGTAAATTACATACTCTTGTATTATAAACTATATACTAAAATGGTTGTAGAACTGTTATCGTGTCAGCCAGAAGCAGTATTAGAATTGCACATCAGTATAGCGAAACGTCAGTCAAATTATTACAAGCCAGGTATATTGACAAACCCAAGTACAAAAAAATTGTAAACGAGGAGGAACATGCGGATAAAATTGTCATCGGTTGTTTCGTTTTGAATTTTGGAATGATTTAATGGATATTTACTAATTTCATTGTACATATATTCAATAGAATCAAAAAATTTATTACTAAGCTGTTTATAAAGCAGAGAGTAATTCCTACCTCTTATAAGTCACCAAACAACAACCTTAAACGATAACAGTAGTTTAAAAACATCAATATGCATTAGCGAATATTGGATTGTTTTTTTTTTATTAAGCTATTACAGAAAAAATTGTAACGTAGATGAAGTTATGGTTTGTATTCACGATTAATCAATGCAAACTGACATGTGTAACATGAGCACGTATACCTTCTGAATGAGAGCGAGTCCTCTTTCAGCACTCAAGTCACAGGTACGGTAGCTGCATCGATCCCTCGAGAGCTGCGCTAACTAGCCCAGGCGGAACGAGTGAAATCAGATCCGTGGTCAACACACGTTACCGAAAGTCAATTCCTGGATTAATTAAAGAAACTGGAAGACAGGGATACCAACTTCTTGCAAATTAAAATGAATAGTAAACAACATACACATTATTTTCAGGCCACTGTTTCTCCAATGGTAATAGCAGTTACCTAACGCCGTATTTTTGTTTACTTCGGGATTTACGAATTGACGATGACGAGGTTATTAGAGGTTGGTGAGACAGGGGGGGGACAAGGAATGGCGTTTTTAAGGAACCATCACGGGAAGCCATTGAAATCCGAAATCTGGATAGCCAGACGGCGATTTGATCCCGCGTTCCCCCGAACGCCAGAACACAACGTTACCGCTCACTCACCGAGCTTGGTTATTACACCGTAATTCTTCTGGCTAACGTATTGAATAATTGGAATTACGGTGGTATATGACTACGTCGCAGAGTCTACGCCCAGAAAGCAGAAACTGTACTGACGGAATTCGACACATATATCCTTTGCTTCAATGTCTCGAAACTTTAGACAACATGGACAAAATTCCCCAAGTTACCTGTACAATACAGAATTACACCTATCACCTACAATACTACGAGTATCTTTAGAAATTATTGTCTGGGGAATCTAAAAATCTTGTATAGTCACCATTATCAGTTGTTCGTACGTAGGCCAAGATATATCTGACGTATAGTTCAACCGCCATGTGTGTAGATTTTTCGCCTTACTACCTTCCTTAGCTGTATGTTGTTCAGGGCACAACACTGAGGAGGTTTGTATACACAACGCAATCTTAGTCACATAGTCTATGTATGACTGCTAACTATGATGAAATAATTAGTCACTTAAAGAACACATATAATAAACATAATCAGTACATCATTATATGAGCGATCTAGTGAATCAGAGGTTATGGTGTATGATTGCAGAGCTAAAAGTCCCCGGTTCGAATCCTACCTCGGCGGGGATTTTCATAGGCCATTAACTCAACCTTCACCTTTGGCACAGTTTGCTATGTGATGTGAAGTACGGCAGAACGCTTCCTTGGTTCGGATTCCGCGTTAAACTATAGGTCCTGTATATCCGGTAGGACAACCGGGTTAGGGTAAGCGGTACGATAGGCGCGGATTGCACAACCGATAATAAACTCTGCAGCAATCATTATGATCACACGAGATAATATGTATGACCACGTCCAAACATACTGAATATAATGGGAAACTAGCAAATGAGGAAGCTACGGAGAGGCGTTATTTGAACCCTCCTAGCTATCTATAGTCCAGTCGGCAAAGTTCAGTAGAGATTAATCGGAGGAAACAAAATATAGGTTCTAACTTGGCGATACTGTTGTCTCCATTAACAATGATACCTCAGAATATTAAAATGTCCATAGTAAAATTGTCCATCACGCATATACATCTATAAGGTCCCAGTTACCTTTGGTACAGTATAAAGTTGACGCACCATGTTCAATGTGGCGTTACAGTTTGTTAAAAATTGTTTCATAACGAAACAAACAATCACAACACACTGCAAAAGAGTGTAGTAGGTACACCAAAAGTGGATTTTTAATCGCAAAGAAAAAAAGTCGCCTGAGGAAGTAGGGTTGTGTCCACTCACTAGCGGCTAATTCGCTGACAGATAATGATTTCCAGAACAACGGTACATCAATTCTTATGACTCGTATAGCATAACAGGATTTTGTAAGTAATGACATGACGCCTTTTTTTTTAATAATGTACACTTCGGAGTTTATTCATACTGAGCAGTAAAATATGAATATGCGCATCCCTAGGTGAACTAGTGCTGAATGGTTTATAGCACCTGACAGCCACACCATGAACCACTGTCAACAGGGAATAACATGAGGTCTCCCCCAAATCACTCCAGGCGAATGCCGAGATGCTTCCTTCAAAAAGGACATGGGCGAATTCCTTCCCGTTCCTTGTCCCCAGTTCCATCCCGTTTCTAATGACCTTAGCCGTCGACGAGGCGTAAAGCAATAAGTACAAAAATTGTGTTCTCCCTTTCTAGGAAGGCAGGAACACTATCATGGAAGATATGGGAAAGCTTACTTTGTAGGTGGCTGTAGAAACATTGCAATTAGGATACTTGGAGCAATAGTGAAAAGACTAAATATCGTCAGCAATTCAGTGTTGCATTCAGCGTTTGATTGAACCAGCAGCTGGCATTCCGGATTTAAGTAGAAGACCGCCAAACACTCTTTAAGACTAATTAGTTTAGCTATGGTAGTGCAATAGAACATGTTTATATTCACTGGTAAAACTTGAATAGCGATTACTTGACTAAAATTTAGCTAATATGACACTTTCCCATTTTCGGCTTATCCGATTAGATCATCGGTGCTGGAAACCAATACTGATATACCAGACATGGAATCTTCACAGCTGATCCTGTCAATTAACGCTGCAGATTAGTTGGGTTGTCGTGAATATGAGTGAAAGAGAGTGTGCGTTATGATGGCTAAATGTGCGTGCCTGTGACGTGTTTTTCATGATAATGTACCGTTAACAGAAAGACTGAATGACGTGAACAGAATAATCGGTGAAGGATTCAGGATTAATCCTACCGGGTACATAAGGCCTAATGTTTAACGTGAAAACTGATGCGTTGTGGCGTATTTCACACATACAAAGTGCTGTATGTTTTGCCTGAGGCGAAGAACTAGTTAAGTGTCTCTGCAAAACGTTAACCACTGAGCTACCAGACTGAGATATGAAATTTAGTAAAAATAGATTAACGACGAAAATTAAATGAATTAAATGAAAAGGACCGCTATAGAAATAAGAATAGTCTTGCAAGGGACACCTTTGACCTCGAACGCTCGGAACCGCACGAAACATGCTTAGAATAACAAGCGATCATAAACAAAACAGTGGTGTGTGTCATTTCCATCCAGCACGTTGCATTCTATCTCAAGTAAGATTTTAATAGAAAGAACCAAAGTAACAGGATATCAATATCGTATGAAGGAAATTATACATAATTCAATGACGTCAGGGCATCATTACATTTTCAATTATCAGTGCCAAAAAGTCTCTGCTCAAAGTACTTAATATTGCAAAAACACGCATATACCACACACCTGATAGTGCTTATATTAGTCCTCAAAGTGCAGATGCGGGATTTCGATGAAGTGGTTAAAACAAAGTGGAAGAGAACAATGTGCACACCTCACTAAAGGCATGTTATCACATTCCAAGTTACTTTCGCATTCACGCAGTCCAATATCCAAACCCACACTAATTACATTTTCAAATGATGATGTTGGTATGTCAATGTCATAACCTGGCTTTCATCAAACATATTGCAACATAGGCTTATACGTAAGTGCAGCAAATTGATTTCACAGAGTGATGATGAAATAAAAATTATGTATCTTCACTTGTGGTTTGGCACATTGTAGTCTTCCAAAATCAGTAATGCTTCTGATATAGAGCTTATATTGCCTAAAGAAGTAAACATCAAGGCGTTGGCAATATTTTGTTGTTTTCGGTGGCAATTTCTTCAGCATAACATCTTTGTTTGAAAAAGTTGTATCTAGAAGGGTAGGATCTGTATGACCTGACCAGGAATCACACAACAATAGGCTCTTTTTATGGCTCTTTAATGGCGCTAGCAGACACGTGCGGAGTTCTGCATGGAACTGACACAAGCCACTGTTTTGTGTATGATCGCTTGTTATTCTAAACATGTTTTCGTGCGGTTCCGAGCGATCGAGATCAAAGGTGTACCTTGTTAGCGGAAAAAGAGCCTCGGGCAGAAATTCTGTTTAACACAGTTAAAGACTGCGCATTCTTAAGGCAAGTATTTTTCATTTGCGGATGGGAAATTGTGACGTAAGGAGTGTTTCCTACCACCCCTAGAGTGGAAACTTCACCTGGGACTCTGCAACGAAGGGGTGTCGACTAAATGTGAAGTAAATACAGATTTTGTTTGAAGAAAAGACATCGGTGTAGATCCGTGATGAACGTCTCTTTATCTGTGTGTGGTTGCAATACAAACAAATGCATATGTTATGTGAGTAGGCGAGCGACAGTATGAATGTGTGTGGTTCCGTGTGATTGTGAGTTAACAGTGCCTTTGTGAGCTGTTGGGAGAGTTACTTTCTGTATGTGAGAGTGTTGACGTGTGGTGGGAGATGTCTGAATGTGTTCGGATTGGTTTGCAGGTCTGAGTCAGTTGGTGCTTGGCGAGATTTATGGACATATTGGTGTCTAGATGTGTGCGTTTGACCCTGCATCCATCCACCTAGTTCAGTACAGTTTCGGACAGTTTCTTATTCTCGCAATCATAATAAATTTACGGCTGTACGATTAAGACACACTGAGGACACAACACAGCAATAATGCAGTTATTGGAACTGCGTTTAATGCCGATGAATACACTGCGCTGTTCTAAGTAAACTATTTCTTTTTGTCGCAAATGTAACATCTCACTACAGGATGTGGGAAGTGGTGAACAATTTGAACCGATGGTTGGCATATACTCGCTTGGGTATGCACCTATTGAAATCTGTGTCAATGATTTGGGATTCGAGCCCACGTTCCTATCATGGGAACCATTTCCTAAGTCTAGAATCGCTTCAAGGCTGCTCTATTCTGACCTCACGAAATCCACTCGTTAGTCTAACGACAGAGGTACGAGGGGGTACCCCAAAAAAAAAAAAAAAAACGGAATAGCCTTGCTGTAGGCGGAGTTCGTGTAGTACGCGTTTCTGCCGCTAGGCGTTTATAGCGCAACTCACTGACAGTTCAGTGCCGCCAGTGTTGTCGACCTGGCTTGTTCTGTTATCTGCAGTGATTGTTTTTGCTGGGGCTATTTCGTTTTTTTTTTATTGTTTTTTTTTTTATGATGGCAAATTTAAATGAACAACGTGCAGCTGTGAAATTTTGTTTTCTACTCAGTAAAAATGCTGCTGAAACTTTTTAATGTTGAAAACAGCTTACAAAGATGAGGCTATGGGAAAAGCTAATGTTACGAGTGGTTCGCTCGGTTTAAAAATGGCGACATGGCGATTGATGACAAACCTCGTTATGGACGTCCATCAACTGTCCAAATCGACGAAAATGTCGAAAAAATTGGAGAGCTTGTGCTCTCAGACCGTCGACAGACAACTGATCAACTGTCAGAGATTAGTGGGTTAGCTTGGAGCTCGGTTCAGCGAATTTTAATCGAAGATTTGGAAATGAAAAGGGTGGCTGCCAAGTTTGTTCTTCGGGCTCTGACTAACAATCAAAAATAACGTCGAGTTGAAACATGTCGTGATTTGAAATAACAGCTTGAAATAGATCCAGATTTTCTGTCAAAGGTCATTACTGGTGATGAGTCATGGTGCTAAGATTACGCTAGAGAAACAAAGCAACAGTCAAGACAAGGGAAGACGTCATTGTCATGCCGTACAAAAAAAAATGTCGACAAGTCAAATCAAAACAATACTCATTTGCTTGCAGAGTTTGTTCCCCCACATCAGACCGTCAATCAAACCTTTTATTTGGGAGTTTTAAGAAGATTACGCGACAGTGTTCGTCAAAAAAGACCCGAATTGTGGCAGACAGGACGCTGGTTCTTCCACCACGCAATGCGCCTGCAGACACAATTGTCCCTGTTAGGCAGTTTTTGGCTAAAATGGCATGGTTCCGCTGCCCCACGCACCTTACTCGCCTGACCTGGCTCCGTGAGACTTTTTCTTATTTCCACAGATGAAAAAGGTCATGAAAGGACACCTATTTGACAACACTAAAGAGGTCAAGAAACAAAAAACGTCGGAGCAGCTGTCTGCCATTTCCAAACATGACTACAGAAAATGTTTCGAACAGTGAAAGCACCGGTGGGAAAAAATGTATTAGTTGTAATGGAAAAGATTTTGAAGGGGATTAGGTTGTTTTGTAAAAAAATTGAAAATACATAGTTTTTAAAAAATAATTCCGTTTTTTGGGTACCCCCTCGTACAATCGTAGTGTTGATTTTAATACGATATATTTGCTTAAAAATAAATATTGTAGAAAAAATTACAATCACTAATTAAAACAGGAGCTGTGTACACTGCATTTTAATATATTTGTAAACTAGGATATGTATAGTTTCTACATGTGTATTAAAACAGATATGATGGACATCTAATATATCAGTAAACCAAGATTTTTCTCACCGAATGTGTAGTAATGACACAGTCCCAATGCATATCGACGCTGTATGTAGCACTCGCCTGAGGGTAACTACTATCTCGCTGTATACGTGAGTTAACTATCAGCAGATCACGCAAACAAGTATAACTCTGCTCCACGCATGTGCTGTTGAAGCGTCTATGTCACGTTAGAAATACCTGCTCCCACGCATGCGAAGACAAAATAGTCGAGACATTACACTAGTTATCGCAAACGTCATGATATATATAAACAGAAGATAGTGATCGATAGTCCCATATTTATATATATAGCGTTTATAATTTCGAGAGATTATAATATTTATCGTTGGCGTCATGATATACATACAGAAGGCAATCTAAATTACGCGGTTTAATACGCCATTTTCCAGCCAAAAATTTGATTTACAAGCCTCCGGAAGTGACGACAGTGTCCCGACGAAACTAAACCGGAAGTCATACTGGTTTAAAACATACGTGTCGCAACTACTTGAGCACTTAACTAGAATATCAATATTAGAAAAAATTTATCCGTCAAATATTTCCTGTCAGTAAGCCTAGTGATGAAACATAGCACATATTAAACAAGGATATGTGTTTTTAATAAAGTGAAAAATACTGGAATAAAAATGAATTGTTAATCCTCGCCTATATTACGCGTATTGCTGCGTAGTACTTGAAATTATGAAAAAGATTTAATAAAGCTTGCATTCCCGGATAAAACTTAAAAAAGCTGTGTAAGACAAAATTACATGAGCAGCTATATGGCATCAGTTGCCGGCTTTCATTCGATATCGATCCTGGTTTAATACCAAGCGACCTGCAGCGTAAGCATTAAATTTTTCATCTTGCTATCCACGCCTTGCTGTGTCATATTTCGTAAAATCGTTTTTGCCTGACAGAGGTATTATTTTCTATTGTTGCACGAAACGGATACTCTCCAGGTTGCTCATAAAACTAAAATGAAGACTTCTCTTCAGCTGTAATAACTTCACCCTGTAATGATGACGCAACAAAGCAGGATGAGAAGGTAGTTGCAGATAAGTGGATATTGCATGTAGTTTGAATAGTACATATTTTTTTTTAAAAAAAAATCATACCTCCACAATCACCTCTTGGAAACAAGCGTGTGCGATACGAGTCTGATAAACCGAATAACGCCAAGAATGGCGTAAAACGGCACGCTGGATGCTGTTTAGTGATATGAAATCGTTTTTGACATCTTCTCATTGCCATGTGTAGCTTTCAGCATTACTGGAACAGAACTCGTTACTTCACAACAGAGACGCCGCTCTAAAGAATGTATAAAATGCTGAGCGTTGGGAGAACCAGCATGTCACCAGGGCTGTAAATGGGGTATAGAAAACGAAATACCGACGACATAACTTTCGTTTATAGGAGCTATTGTCTATTGAGCTTACTGTTATTAGAAGGCAATAAGAATTGAACTCAGGCATTCTTTCTTATGTATTAGGACCCATTCTACAGGCTACAAAACTGCGGGTGACAAATAGCGCTTTGCACCAAACTAAGTTATCCTCTGTGCATTTCAACTGTTAACAGCACGAGGGATAATATAATACGTGTAGGACAAGTATAGAACCTTATCTCTGCTGTTATTATGTCCCAAAATACTGTGTTGGATCATTGGTTTCAATGCAGTCGTAAATAAAAGCGGATGTTTGAATGTTAGTATGCACAGTCAATATTTTCAGTCCTTTAGATTAAGGGGTCCCAAACGGAAAGTGGGGATAGGGGAAGACGGGGTGCCAAAGAGCTTCGTCGCCCGTGTGGACGATACCCGTCGCAAGTACTGTCTTCTTCAACGCCTCATTTATTTTAACCCTTTATTTTAACATCACAAGCTTAGTGAATTTCCTCTGAGATATCATTGTTAGTACTGAAAAGCAGCAACCTAGCTTTCTAACTAATAATAAAATTGTGGCCGGGATGGGGGGGATGACAACTTTTCTTCTGACGAAAAGGGGGGGGAGGACGTGGGAACCCTTATTCTTGAATATCCCAGCCCAACTTCTGTATGAGCAGTCACAAAACTATTCTCTCTTCTATAATTTCTCTATTATATTAATCAATATCTTCTGATATCAATCCTATACAGTACAACAGTATTTCAAATGAGCAGGTACAATTGTTTAATACGTTATTTTTTGTATGTAAATTAAAATTCATTTCATTTCGACTGATAAATCGAAATCCAGAATTAGCTTTAACTGCGATCAAGGCAATGTGCTGATCAAACAGCATGTTGCTTGGTGCTGTTACACCCAATACTTCAGGTTATCAATTTTCTCAAGGTTTGATTAGATTACTCTGCGGTTTTACTGTACAAAAACGACAAATGTGTATACCCGCCGGCTTGAGCTGGTGCGATGAGACAATATAATTCTCGCCATCTGTCTGTAAAATGTGTTATCTTGTGCTCTGTAGTATTTTTTTTTTTTTTTTTGTGAAATGTGTAGTTTGTGTGACGTAAACTGGAAACTCCGGGTGTTGTAATATGTGTTGATGGCAGTCGTTACGTGTAGTCTGTTGTTCTGTGCGTATAGATATGAATGAGGGGATAGAGCGAATTCCGGTACTTGCCCACTAAGGCCTACGATCAACACCGCTGCCTCGATTAAATGCCCCATCCGACGCACGGACGACGAGATTGGTGGGGGAATGGTTAACAGTAGGGCCAGGAATTCGGGAAGACGTGTGTTCGATCTCCCGTAGTAGTAACAACGTAGAATTCAGAGCCAGTTTGTTTACATTTTGAAATGTACCGTTAGATCACACAGCTGCCACGTGCTCGCCCCCTTGTCAGTACAGCAATTACAGTTAGATGTCATCATGCCGACGGGCATCAACATGCACAGATTCACGGGAAATACGACGTCATACAAAATGGCTACACATCCGGTGACGTATCATCTGGTCGGGGTAAAAAGAGTTAACATGTGTCAAATGTCGAAAATGACATTTCTTCCGTCAAAAATGATGTTTACCTGTCAAAGTACCACACCCACAACTGCCGCGTTGATCGAGTGCTACCAACAACGTAAGCATTATTGAGTGAGACCACAGGTCTCGTAAGAAGTAAAATTTGGGACTATTTACCGATGAAATGGAGAACAATTTAGCGAGATCTTACAGGTCCTGATTCCATGTATTTCTTTGTATCTTAATGTCTCGCCGTTTATTAAGATAAAATTTGTATTTATTTTTGAATATCCGAGTAGTTATTAGCTACCAGTTCTCCTCTGTTGTAGGGACCAGACGGCGTTACCACTTACGCGCACCACTTTGTGCCTGATTTAATGCCTGACGTGACACACCCCGCCGAAATATCAGCCACTGAACGGACCTGCGTAGGAGCAAGTGGATACTTTGAGGTCATAACGCCCCGTTTGAAATTATAAATTACATTCTTCTGGAATGTGAGCGAATGCGCGGTCTTCCATCTGACATACGTCCAAATAGCCTCCAGAAGTACGTTATGTTATACAGAATTTCTAAATATTTCAGCTAAGACTATTATGTTTTGACATCACCCATCAGTTGTAATTTTCTAATTTAATTTTCCCATATTTCATCGTTAATCTATTTCTAGCCAACTTGATAGCGCGGGCAGGTGGCTTAGTGCTTAACGCGTCTTCCTGGCGATTGAAAAGTCTTGGAGCTTGGCTGGGTTTTCATAAGTAGTCCTTCACCACTGGCATACCTTGACTTGTGTTTATGAAGCACGCCAGAACGCTTCCTTAGTTCGCTTTCCACGTGAAACATTAAGCACCCCTATACCTGGTACGATAATTGGATTCGTATAGGAGGCTACGTTAGAACCAGATTGAGCGTCTGGTAAGATCAAATGGTTCACCGATAAAGCTGTTCACGTTATTCAATGTGTCTGCTAACATGATAACTCCCTCTCACTCACTTCAATACAGCCCCATAAATGCAAGCCCCTTCACTATCCACAAGCACTAATCAACCCATTCAGGCAACACACCGAACGAAATACATTCAGAAATGCACATCAACACTCACACGCAGATGCTCACAACACAAAGGCAATTTTGTTAAGCGGTCTGATATATCATTTTGTATGACATCACAAACTTAGACATGTTAGATGACAGCTGTCATTTTCCTCCATAATTTCAATTCACCGCCGCTGGACGTGACGTGATTTCCCCTCAAAACTAAACCAGTTTGAAACATACGTGTCTCATCTACTTACAGAAAACCCAGCAGACTTAAGGCTCGTTCGCACTAGGCTACTAATTTAGTCGAGTAGCGAGCAATTTAGTAACTAAATGTGTGTGAACGATGAAAATTAGTCCAGTAGTTTAGTCGAGTCGATCCGTTTAGTTCTATTATATCGGGCGAGTAGCACCCCCCACCACGCACCACTGTTCACTAGCTCATCCGCTAAACAAGTCCGAACCTATTGTTAAAGTCGAGTTCATTATCTGCCGGTAATATGTCGTTTCGCTGGAGTGAAAAAAAAATTTAAAATTTGTTTCTAAAAATGTATAAAATGAATGCTTGTGGAATGTTATGTCTCCACATTATAAAAACAAACAAATGAAGCAATCTGCATATACTGACCTGGAAAAAACAATAAACATACCTGGATTTGGTGAGAAGTAAATTGAAAATTAAAAACATCTGCTTTGTCCACAATTTTATTACAATAGCATCCAGATTATAGAATAAGATCTTATTATTACAATTGTTATTAGAAGTAATACCTAAAGCGATAAAAATCTTTTTAGAATGATCTACTCGCAGAAGTTAAAAAAAAAAAAAAGGTAGTCCAAAAATTTAGGTGCAGTTACTGAAACATTTTACATTCCTTCAGTAAAATGATTCAGTTTACTGGATGCATCTCAACGAAACATTACTTCGATTCCTTTAATGTTTCATAGATTCCGTCACACTGTGATGCATTACGAAATAGCTGATTTTCAGTATATAAATATGAGGTGTGAGTGTCCTTAAACTACTTCCGGTGGCAATAAAGTAGAGAATTGCTTGTAATTTTGTAACTTCCTGGAATTGCACTTCTTAAATAGGTATCTTCACGCTGAATTTGCGACTGCATTTTCATTAAAACAAGTTTTTGCATTCTCAAACTATTCTTAGGGATCTTCTAATGCTAATTCTTTCTGAAGACAATTTGTAGCTCCTAGTTCATCCTTTCTATTAATCCATTTTCGTACCCTTATTTTTTTTCTTTATCGCATAACTGTCTTGATCAACCTTTTCTAAAATAGCGATTCACCTTAGCTATATCTGCTAATTCATTTGATTGCGTTGCAGCCTGTTCATCTGGCAAAATGCCACGAAACTTGTGTACTGTACTCGACCGTAGTGCGAACGATTTTTTTAGCAGTAGCGAGTAATTTAGCTACTAAAATACTCGCCACTCGACTAAATTACTAGGGTAGTGCGAATCAGCCTTTACTACAGGCTATTTCCCTGACTAACCGCCTCGGGCACTACATTGAAGGGGTGAATTGGGTGCAGGTTCAAACCTAGGTGCCGGTGTCCCTGCCATCTTGACTATGGTTTTCAGAGGGTTTTACGCAATCAACTATGAGAATACTGAGACGGTTCGCAATTTCCCACACATTTCACAAACTTACTAACACTAAAAATACTGAGCAAAGCTTACAGTGCTCAGAGACAGAGGGCGACACATTAACCCCATTAAACTTAGGAATTAGGTATACAATTCACCCCTCAGATATATACACCGGCAGCGAGGAGATTACGCCGGATCTCTTATGAATGGGAGACGCTTTGTCAGCAGTGGTACTCCATGGCACTGTTTACAAAGGCTAACACCCCACACACTTCCACATCACGTTATCCAGAATTAATCCCAGTCAAGTGGTAAAAGTACCTTCAAGCTGCAAATATCGATTTTTTTAAAAAAAAGGCTCAACTTCTTAAAGCTTCACAGGAAGCTACCCTCTTCTGCTCCATGTTATCCACTAATGCTAAAAATCAATCACAAAATGAACAGAACAATTATTCAAAACACCCATACCCGAGGTCGGACTCGAACCGGTGACCCGGCCAAACGGGTAGGTACAATGGCACAAGTACAATTCTTGGTAATGGCGTGCCGGCCATCCTGTCCGTAATAACCTGAACATGGATAGGACGTAAAACTAAGTTAAAAAGTCTGGAACTAGGGTCCTGCATGCTACCCATTACACTGTCAGGGACATCAAAGTTTACGATGTGTCATTTCCCACACTCCTAGTTACATCAAGGGGTCCAGAGCCATGCTTTCTTTAGAAATGTAGATGATAATTGCAGCGGTTATTTATTTATTTATTTATTTGTCGTATGGCAAGCAACTAATACAATAATAAATATATACAATGACAAGAACGTTGGTAGCGTTCACAAGCTGATGTCTAATTCTTCCAGCCATTCTAAGAAGGAACTTGTAGCTCCAAAAACATCTTCATATGGTCCATCATACTTCCGTAGAGGGCATTCCCTGATAATATGCTCCACACTCTGGGAAGGAGCACCGCAGTCACATGCAGGAGAATCCTGAAGACCCCACTTATACAGCATGGTGTTGCATTTCGCATGGCCTGTTCTTAGGCGATTTAGTTTGACCCACTGGTCTCTATTTAGATGGAATCCTGGAAGTCCAGTTGTGGGATCTTTAATATCTGAATGTTTTACAGATGTGGAGTTCCAGCTTTGTCGCCATTTTTCCATGACATCAAAGTCAAATACATTTTGCCATACCGGATTTCTTGATTTAAGACGAGTGGGTGGTAAGTTATTTAGAACCTCGTGGATTGGGAGATCCTGTGGATGATCAGGATGGTGTAGTTTTATTCACTCACGTGCCGTTGCTTCTTGGCGTCTTATCTCTGGAGGTGGTATTTTGCTGATCAGGTGCAACCAGGGGACTGGGGTGGATTTTAGGGTGCCAGTTATTACTCTCATACACTCATTCAGGTGGACGTCGATTTTTCTAGTATGAGTACTACGTTGCCACACTTGAGCACAGTACTCAGCAACAGGGTAAACCATGGTGAGAGCAGTTGTTCGTATTGCAGCGGTATTAAAAATATATAACATAGAAATAACTAATCGAAAAGTGATCTTCACGTAATTAATACTTCTTTATTATAAAAAAAGCAAACTCATTTACAAAACATAATATTTCAATTTTACGTCTGATATCGAATGAAAAAAACCTCGTAATCAAAACCTGTTTTCTACGGATCCTAGCAGAAACGATCACCGCGCCTTACATTAACGAGGAACCGAGTTAAATTCCCGGTATGGCTATCTAGATTTCGGTTTTCTGGGTTATCCGAAAACACTGCAGCCGAATTCTGGGACGGTTCCTTCTTGACATCCACGGCCAATTCCCTTCCCGTTTTGTCCACAGTTATTTCCCGGTTCCAATGACCTCGTAACCACCAATTTGCAACGTTCTGATAGACGCAAAGTTTTTAATCATAAATATTTAGATTTGGAAATACTCCATAAACGCCCCTGCGATAACAACAGCATTCGGCTAGACACAGTCATGATTAATCTGCAGTGTCTATTATCACAATTTTCAATTAGTATGGATGTGTGAAATATTAAAACAAGTAACTGGTTTTTCATCATCACGATTGGCAAACTGCTCTTTTTTTTTCTAAACAGCATTTATTTTCCTAAATAGCATTCGAAGTTTGTGGACGGTTAAAAGTAGTAGCGATTTATTTGTTGTTGATATCTATTTTGTGTCTGCTGTTCACTGCTACAACACAATATGACATGGAAATTTTTTCTGTCCTCCTATAACAGACTGCTAGCAGGTACAGTCGAACACCCCCTCCTACCTGCGCCCGTCCAATAAACAGTACATCATTCCGCGTGCTCATGTTTTCAGGGATTCGTTAAATATTGCATGTGGCGGCTTTGTTTCTGCGCCCAAAAACCAGATGACAAACCGCCCGTTAGTCTTCCTTACGAGAACTCGCGAGGGGGGAAAGTAAGTGAAATAAATGAAAGCCGTAATGCTAGCAGTCCAGTCTATTAAGATGGAAACATACGAAAGGCATAGCAAGAGAACAAAGTGAAAGACATTACAAATAATAAAGTCTTCTCTTTAACAGTAGAAAAAAAGATGAAGAAATCTTACGTAAGATAGTGCTGTACGATGTTAGAAAAAACTGAAGAAGTTGTGAAATCCGAAAAATTTGCCTAGCTGTTCCAGTTTCACAATAGTAAATGGGTTCTGGCTTTACACATCGTCGAGGTTATTAGATGCGAGAAAGGACGGCGGGCAAGGAACGGGTAAGAATTTGGACATGAATTTTTGAAGGAACCATCCCCGCGTTCGCCTGTAGTGATTTGGGGAAACCATAGAAAACCCAAATCTGGGTGGCCGGGTGAGGATTCAAACACGTGTCCTCTCGTATACGAGACCAGAGCGTTACCTCTAATCCACCACGCTCGGCAAAAAAACTCAGGACACTTCATTCCAATGTTTCTAAAGACAACGCAGAATTGAAGTTCAAAATCTACAGAAGTCAAAGGTCATCAATATTAACGTACTTGTTTCTAAGCCACAAAAATGTCTAAAAGAATAATATGGACAGTTTCATGTTATAATCAGCAGTTAAGCGTTACTCTAATTGTCATAATTTTTTAAATACTCTTAGGAAAACTAATGTTCAAGTAATCTTTATGCGCAGCAAAGACTAATATGAAAATCGCACTGTGCGGGTGAAGAATAATTCAGAAATACACTCCTGGAAATTGAAATAAGAACACCGTGAATTCATTGTCCCAGGAATGGGAAACTTTATATACACATTCCTGGGGTCAGATACAACACATGATCACACAGACAGAACCATAGACACATAGACACAGGCAACAGAGCATGCACAATGTCGGCACTAGTACCGTGTATATCCTCCTTTCGCAGCAATGCAGGCTGTAATTCTCCCATGGAGACGATCGTAGAGGTGCTGGATGTAGTCCTGTGGAACGGCATGCCAAGCCATTTCCACCTGGCGCCTCAGCTGGACCAGCGTTCGTGCTGGACGTACAGAGCGCGTGAAACGACGTTTCATCCAGTCCCAAACATGCTCAATGGGGGACAGATCCGGAGATCTCGCTGGCCAGGGTAGTTGACTTACACCTTCTAGAGCACGTTGGGTGGCACGGGATACATGTGGACGTGCATTGTCCTGTTGGAACAGCATGTTCCCTTGCCGGTCTAGGAATGGTAGAACGATGGGTTCGATGACGGTTTGAATGTACCGTGCACTGTTCAGTGTCCCCTCGACGATCACCAGAGGTGTACGGCCAGTGTAGGAGATCGCTCCCCACACCATGATGCCGGGTGTTGGTCCTGTGTGCCACGGTCGTATGCTGTCCTGATTGTGGCGCTCACCTGCACGGCGCCAAACACGCATACGACCATCGTTGGCACCAAGGCAGAAGCGACTCTCATCACTGAAGACGACACGTCTCCATTCGTCCCTCCATACACGCCTGTCGCGACTGGAGGCGGGCTGCACGATGTTGGGGCGTGAGCGGAAGACGACCTAACGGTGCGCGGGACCGTAGCCCAGCTTCATGGAGACGGTTGCGAATGGTCCTCTCTGATACCCCAGGAGCAACAGTGTCCCTAATTTACCGGGAAGTAGCGGTGCGGTCCCCTACGGCACTGCGTAGGATGCGACGGTCTTGGCGTGCGTCCGTGCGTCGCTGCTGTCCGGACCCAGGTCGACGGGCACGTGCACCTTCCGCCGACCACTGGCGACAACATCGATGTACTGTGGAGACCTCGCGCCCCACATGTTGAGCAATTCGGCGGTACGTCCACCCGGCCTCCCGCATGCCCACTATACGCCCTCGCTCAAAGTCCGTCAACTGCACATGCGGTTCACGTACACGCGACGCGGCATGCTACCAGTGTTAAAGACTGAGATGGAGCTCCGTATGCCACGGCAAACTGGCTGACACTGACTGCGGCGGTGCCCAACCGCTGCGCAGCTAGCGCCCTTCGACGGTCAACACTGCTGTTCCTGGTGTGTCCGCTGTGCCGTGCGTTTGATCATTGCCTGTACAGCCCTCTCGTAGTGTCCGGAGCAAGTATGGTGGGTCTTACACACCGGCGTCAATGTGTTCTTATTTCAATTTCCAGGAGTGTATAAATAATATGCCAAACAGAAACCACGCTGAATAAACTAAAAAAAAAACACACACAACTTGAGAAAAGATTTGGTGAACACACAGCAGTTGTCTGCCGTAACAACTTTAGCAAATGTGAAATCACTACAGGGATATTCCATAACACATACACACGAGATAGATATAGACAAAAACGGGGAAATTTTGTAGAAATGGAATAAAATCAATTTATTCTATAAACCTGATTTTTTTACCTACACAAACTTTTATTAAATAATAAATTAGACTTATAAAATTTTAAGCACTTTATAAAACATTAAAAATAAATATCTATAATTTGCTGCTAAAAAGCTAATTAAGTGTGGCGGTTCTTTTGCCGATCCTACATTAACCACGTCAGCACGTGCCATAATATCGTAGACATTCTGGAGAAGAGGAAACAGTTGTTTTTATTGTACACATATAACGTTTATCACAAGGATTTCCCAGTAACGCCTTTTGGGTGGTTTTTTTTTCTCATTCTATTTTGGGGTATCACATTCCACTAAAAACTTTGATCTCAACTTTTTAACCAATATAGTCTATTTCTTGACACCCAAACCTTTATTGAAACCACAATTATTACTGCTTTACGCTTCTTCGACGTCATAAGAGGCGGGAGAAGACTGGAGGTAAGGAACGGGAAGGAATTCGACCATGACCTTTTGAAGGAAGCATCCCGGCATTCGCCTGGAGTGATTTGGGGAAACCATGGAAAACCCAAATCTGGATGCCCGGACGGGGATTCGAACCCGAATGCGAGGCCAGAATGTAAACCGTTCAGCCACCACGCTCGGTATCAGTATGGTGACAGACAACTGGACACACGGCGGATTCAGCAAGCAAACAGTCCCATAACATCAATGTACGCTTTCTCCTGGAATACACTTCAATTAGTATTTCAGTAAGGAAAGAAACCTTAACTGGTTCTTTCGAGATACAGCACAGCATTCTCCTCTAAGACCCCGGAATATGAATGAGATGGTGTGATGAAGCCGAACTTCATTAGCCAACGGACTATGTGGGATCGTTCCGGAATTTCATATTCAAGGACATCCATTTTACAATAATTTGCTTTGATCTCTCTGCTACGCGGCTTACGGATTGCAAAAAAGCAATGCAAATGACGATATAATAGTTCATCGAAGAAAAAATATCAGTACGAAGCAAAATTCTCAAAAAAATACATACTGACTACTTACTACTTGCAGCTCGAGTTTGCGGAAACACTTACCTGAAACAGAAAACAATAATTAAATACCTCCATTTACAAGTAACATTTATTAACAGCATCTAAATAAACTGTAAGCATAACTACTGAACACACATGGCGCAAGCAGTGTGAAAATAATAAAAAATAATAATCGGTCAAGTGCGAATTATTCTAGCATAATAGAATTCACAAAAAAAAATATTTTGCAAAAAAAAATAATTATAAATCCAGTAATAAAAGATTTTTAAATTTAGTTCATTATTCGTTTCGTGAAATTGTCTTTCAAATCGTATATACAAACTGAACACAAAATAATAATTTTACTGAAAAAAGTTTCGTTGATCTCGGAAAAATTCTGAAATATTTCTAAAAAAAAAAATTTATCAGAACATCTTTAGTATTTAAGTTCGTGACATTCAATGTGGAATGATGTAATACATTTTATTGGAAAAAAATCATCTTCTAATGAATCGAATTTGCTACAGTTGTTGATTTAGTTATTCTGCGAAAACAGTAAATTAAGAAAAATATCGCTTTCTGGTAACTTTTGGAAGGTTAAGTATCGCTATACATTATGAAGAATTTTCGGATAAGTGGTTTCGAAATAAAAGAAGGAAGCGAAATTCGATTATTATTATTATTTTACAAAATATGTTTTAGATGAAAAACCTGTCGTAAAGTTCTTACACTTTTTGCATCGACAGGTTTCCAGCTTTCAATTCATACACATGAAGATTAAATATTTGTTTTGTAATTCTGCCCTCCATTAAATCCCCTATATTAACCATTACGATTTTATAAATTTTACGTTACAATCGTGTTTGGTGAGAAAGGATTACAAATTTCTAAGTTAAAGTGTTCAGAAGATATGAGGCTGAGATAGACGTATAAATGAGTCATTACGTAAACGTTCTTTTCATTCAGGATGTACAAAACCCTAAAAATGAAGTCGGCGTCGTCTGAATGAATTGAAATTCTGTCTGTTAGATACAGCTTTTCCTCAATTTAATATTCCGAAAATAACATCATATTTGTGAATCAATAAAGCTGGAAAAAACTCAGTATTGTACTGCAGATCAGTTGGTAGGCTGTGACCCTCGGAGAGACTCCGGTTCGAGTCTAGGCGCGGTCACTGATGGTTTTAAATACATGTTGCGCAAGACCTTAATCAAATATTACAAGTACAGTACATAATATGAAGCTTGAAACGTCATCAAAAATGACAAAAACCTATCCTACAATTTTTTTCACTTCTCCATACGTAATATTACGATGAAAGCTACGATATTTCGACTATACTGTCGAATACGGAGAAATTTGTATTTGGTTATTTTTGCTGTTTTGTGTTTTAAGAGCCCTTGCAGTTCAAACATCGAAATGGATGTTTTCGTTCTAGAGCTCCTGAAGAAATTCTGATATTCCAGAATCTAGACACTGTATGTAGGCCTACTTGCCGTTCCTCAGACAATGAAGAACCGAGTCTTGTGAAATTCAACAAAAACATGGATTCTGATTAATTAATAGTTTTAACTAAAAAAACTTTCCCAAGGTTTAATTCGCGCAAAAAAGCTCGCCAGAGTATGCCTGTATGCGCACGAACAGATCGCTCCAATGTTATGTGACTCCGTCCATTTTAAGCGCATGAGTTGAGCGAACATACGAGAGGGCGACGAGATCCGAAATTGTTTGGATTTGGTCGCGCGAACACGCGATGAATATTGAGACTGTAAAGGCGCCGACAGACCTTTTTTGAGCTCCAACAATCACGGAAACAATACTAATCAAACAAAAACAATTAAAACTTACGCAAAATTACTTGAAATCATTATGAAACGTTTTAAATGAAAACAGAAAATATATACAAGCACATAACAGCATATTTACGAAACAAAACACTTCTAAACGTTCAAAATTTCATTCAAAACATTATGGCCCACACAACATGTTTAATTACGGTCCTCTAATGTTCCATGCACTCTCTTGTTTTTAATACATTCACAGAAGTGATTCAGTTCATTTAAACCATTTTAATTCATCAAAACACAACACGTTCATGAAATAATTATACAAATTTGCAATCAATTTCTTCACTTCTCTCTCAAACAAAGATTCAATTTATCACGCGAACTACTGATCTTTAATATTAAGTTTATGTTTGTTGTCGTATCGATAAAATTACAAGAGTATTTAACATATTGCGTAAAATTACGAACAAAATACCGTCAATTTATAAAGATTATTTACGACGTAGTTTATTTCACTTAGTTTATATAAGGCCACTAGATTACTCGAATATAGCTGGAAATTGTTTCAGGCACCCTTTCGAATTACTTTTTTTGTGTACCATTTTCAAGCAACTATTTTTCTCTTAACATAAAACTATTTTAAGTGTACCGGTATATTTTCAAGATAAAGTTAAATATCTAATGCGGTATAAGATTAAAATTAATTTAAAAAGTAGACCGTGTCGCCAATGACAGGATGTGAGAACGGAAATTTTGTCGATCTAGCGCCTAAATAAAGAAATTTACGTTTATTTTCTTAATTAAACAGTAAATAAGTATGTATTAAGGAATTACTGTACTATTCTCGTTTGTTATATTCACTGACATCAAGAAGAAATGGAATGGGTTACGGCATACACCGGACAACTGGCGACAGAGTCGTGCAAATCTGCTTACAGTGGACGGGGTGTCTACGCACCAACACAGTTCGTGCGAATACGCGTCCACTGGACAGCCAGCCTAACAGAATTGCATAGACGAACGCATCACCGTATATGTAGGCACTTACGTAGTAGGCATTTCGACTGCGAGAAAGCTCCGCCAGACAATATACAAGTATTATAATTTCGTGTTGTCTCAAAAACCGGGTGACAGTTTCTTACCGACTGCGCAATGCCCCTCTATCGAAGCCGCCTGATAATAGTACGTATAGGTGGAATCCGAACCACGGAGATTCCAAGTATCTTCACATTAACAAAGTAAAGCTTTGCCAGAGGAGAAAATCAATATTAAGGCCCGCAAAAAATCCAGCCACGACCGGGATTCGAACAGGAGACCGTCCATACCATACTCTCGTTCCTTATCCAACTAAGCCACTAGACCGTTCACCAGACAGTATTAAATGGATATACAAAAATTCCCAAATTAACGGTTTTGTCCTCTGTATCAAGGACGAAATATTGTACTAATCACGATAAAAAGTACCCTATATAATAACTGATGACATAAGCTATCACTGATCATATGAGCTGCACCAGGTCGTTCCATAGTTCGGATTCCATGTTAAACTGTAGGTCCCAGAGGAAAGGAACTGGCCGTCCTACCTCGTCACAATGGCTTAGTACATATATGGGCAACCCCCGGCCCCCGGGCCGGATCCGGCCCTCCACCAACTCCAGTCCGGCCCGCGAGAGATTCAGAAATTTCAAATAACACTTCAAACTCCCATTCATTTTCATTTGATTTTTCTATCTGTTTTTGTTAATTTGCTTTTTGTATGTTTGATTATCCTATTGTGATTCTAGTAAATAAAAAAGTGTGATTTTTATCACCTTTTTATGCACTACTATCTACTTCTTTCTTACCTACGGCCCGCGACCTGATTAAGTCCGGCCCGCGACCTGATTAAGTTCCGAAATTACGCCCTCAGCTAAGCAAAGGTTGCCCATACCTGGCTTAGTATGTCTCCTTCGGGAAGTTCCAACCAACCTTCGGGTTGTGGACTAACAAGGGAAACTTACGGTCTCGGAAATTCAGTTCGGGATAAGACTTCACAGGTTAGTAGTATACCTTAAGGGTGTCCACCCAGTAAAGTAGTAAAGCGCGCTAGCCAGAATATTCCAAGAAAAAGGGCTCTAAAGTTTTACGCGTAGCTCATGTACTGGCCGATTTGCACACCATACCAGCGCAGCGACGTGACAGAGTCTGTAGCGAACTCGCTTACCACGCGGGCGATCAGGGTTCAATGCTACCTCGGGATACTTTTAATTCTCTCGGGCTTCAACACAACGATAATGTGTCCAAGAGCTCATTATTGCGTACTTATCAAATTGATTTCCTCATTTTTTTTATTTACTCTTCTTATTGGAATATATATTACTTATTTTTTTAACAAGCTGCACCCTTTTTCTTTTTTGTAATGTTTGTATTTACTTACTTATTGCTTTACGCCTCGTCGACGGCTATGGTCATTAGAGTAATGATTGTAGATTCCACGTGGGATGAACCCTTGCGATATTAAAAAAAATTATTTTGTAATCCAAAGAAAGATGGTCTACCTTTCTTTTTCCTCATAGTTCATAATCATCTGATGAGCTATGATTCCTCGTGACTGTTTTCATTTTCATGAGCAAGTTCTTCATCAGTCACAAGTATTTTTTCAGCTACCATTTCCATAACACTCATAAACACTGCTTCACGTGAAATTGAAGATGTCGAAGTAATCAAATTATCTTTAACAAGGAAGCTTTCGGAAACGACCGCATCTTTTAACTTCAACATTTCAATGTATAATGAATCTTCACTGATTTCATATGCAGCTTCTGATACTTTCGCGATTTCTTCATTAACAGGCATTTTCAGTTCACAATATTTCAAAAATTCTGATATTATTTCATAGTACAGAACGCTTGAATCTCTGCGAAAGTAAAAAATGAACTGGCATATTATTTCAAGTTACTTGAGGAATATGGGTGGGTAAAGGTGTATATATCGTACTGTAGCAGGAAGGACAATTGTGCCATTAGTACCGTTAAGGTCTTCAAAATTCCTGACCATCTACCTATGTACAATAGGGCAACAGCTATAATCTACTTTTCCACACAGAAATTGGTTCTTTAAATTTAGAACAAATATTTTTAATCTCTCCACAGCTTATATCTTAAAATTTGTAATAACTTTTTTATGATAATAGTAACAAAAGTTTTAATTTACCTCCATTTAAAATGCATATGAAATTATTCAAATTTTTAAAAATAAAATATTACTTTTAATTCACAATTAACTGTAAAAGTAATTTCATAAATAAAGATAATTATTATTCAATTGATGATATTTTAAGTCGTTACCTTGGATTAATTTTTTGTAATTTTTAAAACAATTAAAAAAAGGTATCCGAGATAGCTTCGAACGCGAATTGTCCGCGTAGTATGCGAGGTAGTTAGACTCAGCCACTTCGCTATGCTGGCATAACGGAAAAACCGATCGGTACATCCGCTGCGCGTAAAACTTTAGAGCCCTTTTCCTGGGAATCTTCTGGCTAGTGCGCTTTACTACTTTACTGGGTGGACATCCTTGAGGTATACTATTAACCTGTGAAGGCTCATCACGAACTGAATTTCCGATACCGTAAAGTCCCCTTGTAAGATAAGTTTTTAAGCTATCACTATGATAAATTTTGTTGAAATTCATTCAATAGTTTATGCAAGAAGCGGGCACAGGCAGACAAAAATGGAAGATTTGCGGTTTTGCACTCTGGTCTCTGCCATGGACAAATATGTTCTAATCAGGATAAAAAATATTCAACATACTAACCGGTGTTACAATGCTATTACAATATGAAGTTCGTTGAACAGTCAGGGAAAAAAAAAAAAAACTAAATAAGGAATTTGTAACTTATTGGGATAAAAGGTAACCTATTAGTTTTTGTGTGACGTGCAAACGTTCAGAAAGACAAACATAACAAATTTACATAAGATCGAAGTTTCTCTCAGCATTGTGAATTAATATAGCCTTCTCGGGTGACTAGACGAGTGAACACGCATATTTATACACGTACTGCATCGCATTTTTGTGGCAATAATGCAATGCGATATAAACAAAAAAAAAAAAAATATCTTCAGGTCCTTATAGCTTCCTTTTTTTGTTATCCGTTATTCAGATCAATGGTTGAATGGCTAATGTATTTACATACGACTGAATTATGTCATCAGTGAAAGCAAAGGAAATTAAAAAATTCTTGACTTACGTCAGGGCAGATAATATTAGATTTAATTGTAGTCTAGGCTGTATAGATTGCAATCAGTGTGGAACTACTATCGTTCAAACGAAGTAACTATTTAAGTAACAGGACATTCATGAAAACAATTTAAATTATTTTTTATTATAACAATCTAATCATTGTTAATCGAAAATTAAAAGGTTTTATCTTACATATCTACTGCCAAATATTTTGACGAATACTAAGCTACTAATAATTATTTTGTCGATTTAAACGGAATACGTACTTATCTTTTGGTGTTCTGACAATTAATTTATTTACTAATGTTTAGCTAAATAGAACTGTTTTTAAATAACGTGCATAACCTAGAACAACTTAACTTAAGTTGTGCAATAAAGGCAAAAAGCGTAACGTCATAGCGCGACGTCACCGCGTGACAGAACATGACCAAACAGGCGTTTTATAAGGATAGATAGCCGTAAAATGGCTACAGCTGAAAAGAAATTTTTGCTTGCTAGCCTACTTTAAGGAAAGTGCTGGTGAATATGAAAGATTTTAAAATAATAGTCCAATTGTAGTAGTGTCATAATTTCGTGTATTAACAATTTTTAGACGTAAAAAAATCTAACCTAACTAGGTCTCTTAATATTCAGCACATTTTTACTATTTTTAAAAGTTTTATCTAAAAAATCTTAAGTTAATTAAAAGATCTAACCAGGCTAAATAAACCGCATTCACGTAAAACAGAAAAATTTCTTTTACTTGAAAGTCATTAAATGGGCAAATCTGTGTGTTACGGATATCGTTTAAAATTGCTTCTGAACACAAATTGCAAGAGGTAGATGTACGCCTTCTATCAGCCACACGTTAAAAGGACCCAATTGTTTACACCTCTCTGATCACCATAATAGCGTTTTTATCGTCAGAACCCATATTTAGGGCAGAAGTGAAAATATTTCTAGCGCAACGGTGCAGACATTAACCTCCTGTTGTCACACCACGGCTAGTCGAATGGCTGTTTCATGTGTAGGTTTTATATAATAAAGATAATTTTATTAAAAGTTTGTATTCAAGCGCTTACTTGTAATACATATAAATCTGACAAAAATTCTTCTCGTGTATTCTGCCGGGTAAGTTCTGTACACAACGTTTAGCAGCAACTTCCGCTGCTTTCATCAGGTGAGATGTCATAGTGTCAGTCGGTGCTGTGTCGTCGCAGTGATAGCTTCGCTATGACATCTCACCTGATGAAGGCAGCGGAGGTTGCTTGCTAAACGTTGTGTACATAAGAACTTATCCGATAGAATGAAGAATTTTTGTCAGCCATACGTCAGGAAAAATTTAATTCTCACAACAATTAAATCTATCTGCATATCTATTTCAAAAATCTTTACTGACACCGTTTTAGCAGGTAATTTTTTGAGTAAATCAGAGACATAGAAATGCTTAGATGAAATCTGCCTCTTACTTTGAGTAACATGTAACAGCAGCAGCTAACCGGTAAGTAGATTTTTATGAAATTTCATATCAAATCAGATATTTTATTTTTACAATAATGTGACGAAGAAGAACGGGAAAATGTCTCGCTTTTGCTGAAAATTTGGATTTTTTTTTAAATTTAGAGTAATGATAAACTCGAAACTACCGCTAAAACCGGATTAAAAACCTAATACGAGAAAATTAACTATAACGCGCATAGGCACAACAGAGAAAAACACAACTAGAAGAAACTAGAGAAGAAAGAGAGGAAACCCCCGGGTAATTTTAGGGACCCAAAAGAATAAATGTACGTTGGCTAAAGAGGAACAATTTAGATTTAAATAAGCAAATAGATAAAATTACATACACATTACGGAAAATAAGGCCCAAATTTTATGGACACTTGCAGCATGGACAACTATAGGTTGACCGAGAATATATTCGACATTTCTAAATTACATAGCATCATAAGATCGCTGAAAGGCACAAGAGGGGATTTTGGAAGACTCAAGACCAAGTAAGGCATCGGTTAACAATTAAAACTACAGAAGACGGATTGACGTTGCAAAATTTTCGGTCTTTGAACCAAAACAACAATTCAAGAGAGTGGCATTAGATAAAACAGAGGCAGGCCATCAGCATACGCAAGAAGTATTAGAAAAGAAAATTGACTGGGCAAGAGCCACTAGAGCCTTTTGTAGGTCAGACGTTCAGAATAAGTGGCGGATTCCGCTTTACGACTCTCCTACGCCGAGCCAAATTGTCGATCGTGCAGCCATTCACTTACAATCACATTTATTATAGGTTCATTACACTATGAATAAAGGGTACTTCTAATTAAATCTATACTAATAAAACGCTAATCTTGTTCACTGTGTCTTTCATGCTGTGACGTCACTCATTCAGCCTTCGCTGCTGGATTAACAACGTACAAAGATATTATTGCATAGTAGAGGTTGTGAGGTTTATTTTATAACAGTTATATTTAGCTATGAATTCCCGAAGAAATGAGTTGCCAAAACACGGAAACAAAAGCATGTATTGCATTTAAGTCAACATATTAATATTACTGGTTCCTTTTTATTTATTTATATTCGTCCAATGTAGATAATTTCGATAAATTCTTAACCCAAAAATACATAAGATAATTTTTTTCATTTTCGGGTAAAAATGTTAGTGGATTTTTTTTTTCACGTGTACCAGGACATAACACTGCAAGCTGAAACAAATTAAAACAAAATAAAACAATTAATTAATGTCAAGCTTATAAACTACAGTACCAAATTAAATGTGCAGATCAGAATTCTGCAATCCTGGTGGTCATCTCATTTGCTCGAAGAGGTCGTCGATGGTGCAGGTTTCTGCATACCAGGAGGATGATGTGGGTCCTGCAGCTCACCACATTCACATGATTCGCTTGCAGTAGTGTAATCCCATTTCTTGATGTTGGATCTGCATCGGGAAACTTCAGTTCTCTGTCTATTTAGTGCCTAGCATATGGCTGATTACACCCCGCGGCCGGTGCCTCTTTGACATTCCTCCAATGCTCTTCAGGTAACAAATTTCGCCATTGTTCTAAAAGGCAAGCTCAAAATGAAGATGTTATGGCTGTAGTTGTCTGTATGAAGATGTTTCTTGACTTTAGCCTTGTGGGTTCAGGTTCGTGTCGAAACAAATGGTGTGTACGGTCAGTTTTCTGTATCCTTTTCTCTATCTCTGCAGCTGTTTTCCTTCGAATGTCTGGTGGTGCTATACCCATGATTGATATATTCTGCTGACAGGTGTTGGATTCAGGCAACCTGTTACAATGTGACCTGTATTATTCGGTGCTATATCAACCTGCCTAGCATGTGCAGAGTTTTGCCAAACCGCTGCTGTGCATTCCGCTGCGGAGAAATTGAGTGCTAGGGCAGATGTACGAAGCACATATGGCTGTGATCCCCAGGTGGTACTTGTAGTGGATGTTTTGGTTAGATTGAAATTTATCCTGGGTTAGAATGGCAACTGACATATGACGTTACAACAGACGGCGTAAATAATTTAAGTTTTTTGTTTAATTAATTTGTTTCATGAGCGCTTCATTACTTTGTTTGAGTGAAAGTAATTTCACATTGACCGCCACCAGTGTGGTCTAGATTACGATTAAAACTAATATTATGCGGCATATCGTAAATTGTTAAGCTTTATTTTTAATTTCCTTTGCTTTCATTGACGCCATATTTCAGCCGCATGTAAATATGTCAGCCGTATAAACATTGTAATATGGGTCCGAACTCACGAAATAGAAGATCTCGTGAAGATTTTGGGTGAAGTTTATATCGCGAGGCTTGATGTTACTAACATGCGATACAGTGAATTAATTTCGCGTGTCATAGAAGCTTTGATATTCTAGCGGCAGTATGAGAGGAGTTTGTGGTTAGGTTTAAATGCAACTTGCACCAGGATGACGACAGCGTAAGGCACGAGAAATTGCATTGGGCGTTATTTTATAACAATTAAGCAACTAGGAATAAATGACTTGCAACAAAACTCCGTTCAACCCGTCATTTTCTGACGGGCTTCAAGTCTAACAGTATCAATATTAGACAAATTAACTGCAAAATAAAAAAATTTTGCTCGCAAATTGCGAAGTATATCAGATGTATTTGTCGTTTAAATATAGAATTTGATCGACATTAATGACAAATTTCAAGTTCCTAGGTAACAGTGCTTTTGAGACAGACTTGATAACAAAACATCTAAAAAGACGGGGGTTAGGGAATTTATTTTCCACTGATAGAAACTGAAACATATGTATCACCTACTTGGCGACATCTATACCACACACACTGGACAGAAAAAAAAAAGTTTCGATGGCCTTTACTTATATGGAGTCCACGTATAATAGAATTTAAAAATTCAATAAAAAAAAAGACATGTCGATATCCGAAGTCCCAAATTCCGTTTACGAGCTGGGACAAACATCTAAGCGACAGCAATAAAACCCAATTTTGTTTTGGTTACGGAACTCTAAAAAGCAATATACTCTTACCATAACTTTTATTTCCAAACAGCCTGTTAGTTGACAAATGTCAACTGCATGTGGGAGCACGCGTAACATAGGTTTCAGTAACGAATGTACCAGTTTCGGTTTTGCTTAATTATAAAACTTGTTAAATGCTTAATATATTCTGATGGTGTACGTTACTGTTCATTCCTCTTCTGTAATGGCTAAACCTAAAATTTAAAGTGGGATCCCCAACACGGAGCGTGCTAGCGTGCTTCACATGAACAAACTAATGCTTTGCCAGAGACGAAGGTCACATTAAAAGAACGCAAAAATTCCTGCGGAGAATCGAGATTCGAAATGAGGGCCTAGAACATTCGAGGCGGGCGCATTACCCACTGAGCTAACAGATCCCCTTTTAAGAGCACTAAACTTTATTGCTTGGAGTCAAGACTTATTTTATGGACTGCAAAGTTTAAGTTTTTGGTAACAGAATAATATGAGAGTCGGCCATATCGTTGGAAAATTAAAGGGACGGGGACAAAATTTTTAATGACTTTAGGTGCTCATATCTGTCAAAACACACAACTAAAGAAAAATCATGTCTATAAAAAAAATCCATTTCACATCAGAATGCCTGTTCAACAATACCACCTGACAATATAGGTGTGGAAAAAAACCATCTCTTTTCTTTCGAGCAGAAGGTAAGATGAAAGTTTTTTCTGTGAATTTGTCTATGGATCTGTTTTTTGAGATCAATAAAACAAATGTTCCAGGGAGATTTTATTAAAATCGGTGCAAAGGCGGCAGAATTACGAGAGAGTGACACAAGGACGTCAGACATGCCGAAATTATAATGGTTCCGGATTTGTTGGACACAGATGCCTAAATAATGAACCACAGTCTACCACTTTGACTACCACTAGTTTCGACTGACAACCAGAAATTTAAAAACGGGTTCCAAGAGTGATGTTTGAGTACGAATGTTCAAAGTGTCCCACAGTTCTAACTTTCTCGAGAGTAGAAGTGAGGGAAAAACTAATTTAAAAATGGCATATTGTAAAACATCTTGTAAGCAATATTGTTATTTTATATGATATCCGTAAGAATTCTGAGTCTACCAAAAATAAGTTTATTAATATTGCGTATTTAACTGTGGCGGGATATGCAAAGAAGCTAGAGCCACTGACTTATTACCTCTACGACCGGGGCTCAGAACCAAATGAATCGTAAAATTTTATTCCAAATCTGAACCTCCCCTATGCCCACTCCGATTGCTACTAAAAGAAAGCGACCGAAGCCCGGAACTATCCATAACACCTACGTATCATCGACGAAATTCAGGAAAACCAGTGTGGAACTGTGTCTGTAACTTTTATGACTCGTCGTCAGTGGGAACATAAAAGTCAGTGCAGATCTATTTACAAACGCTTCTTTAAACAGATGTTTTACATACAGCTGAAATCTCAGAAGTCATTCAGGATTTTACAACATTCATCGTGTTATATTTGTTTGTTAATCTACTACTTACGAGTTTTTAGCAGTAACTGTGCAGTTCTCCATTTTGTGGTATTGGTTATGTTCAGTCTAGTTATCCGTATCTGTCGGCTGATTAAATTATTCCGATGTTATGAAAGCAAGGTCATATTACTGTAAGGAACGCGAACGTACTCTAATATGATGTATATTATGGTAAAGTCACAGCCTTTGATTGAGGTAATTTTGAGAAAAAAATAAACACTGACTAAAATCTTAATGACACTACAGAGATTTAAATCCAAATGGGTCAAAACACCATTAAGTCAATTTAATGATTTTCATTAAGACTATGTTAGCGTTCTGAGCGTTTATTTACTCAGCATTTTTGTTTGGGCGTGAATACGTCTTCCAAGTTCTGTACTGCGTAGCGACATGAAAACTGTCCAGTTAGTAACGTCTGAACGTAGGGTAACGTGGTGAAAAGCGTTCGAAAGAGAAAGCTTTAAAAAGTCAAGTATATTAGCCGGCACTTCACAGCCCGCCCGCATGACGCGGGGAAGGAACGCGATTAGTCGTGTAAAGAAACGCCGAGTATCCTCATCGCCTACATTCAGTGACAGATCTAGGAATTTTCAGAGCCAGGGCAAAAACTTTGAGACTGTCGCCACATTGAGTTTCACCGCCCCCAATTGTCACCCATTTCCGTTGCCCAGGGCTGCAGTGGAGCTAAAAAAATATTGCCGGCCTTCAAACACGATTTTGCGCCTCCCCTGCAGTTGCCGCCCGGGGCAAATACCCCGGTTTGTCCCCCCCCCTCCCCCCAAAAATCCTGCTCTACTTGCATTGAAATAATGTTATTTCATATAGAATAAACTAAGGTGGGCAATTTAAGACCATTTTACGCTCGTAAGATCTATAAAAATAAGTTTTGAGAAATGGTGACACTTTGAAATTTAAAATGTCAAAATACATAGTGTAGTGATCTAGGTCGATCACTTGCCTAAATACTTCATATTAATTTCCAAGACAGTATCCAGGACGGGTGAACTTGAAATAGTTAAGCAATAGGAGCTATGAACTAAGAAGTAGCACGCCAATCAGCAAGTCCTAAGTCCCCAGTTGTCAAGGGATTGTCATTACTGCAAGCTGGTAATGTGGCTTCATACAGCAGGTTAGCGAGGAGTATTGCTCTCTCCAAACAGTGGGAATAGGAAGGGGATATTCTATTTAAACCCTGGGGGCAGCTGTCTGTCTGTCTCTCTACGAAGTATTTCAACGTACCACATCGAAGCCGAGGGCGCCGGGAGGCGACGGCGCCGCCGAGGTGGTTGCAGAGAAGAAGATGATGCCTGGCGTCTCATACTAAGGTGGGCTCTACTGCGATAGCTGGGTATGGACAGTTAGAGGATCAAGCCTAGTGTTGCAAATTGAAGAAAAAAAATGTTTTTTCAGCTTTGTGAAAAAAAAAAAACATGAAAAAAACTTAGCACCCTGGTTTTTTTTCTAAATTTGTTTTTTTTTCAGAAAACAATATATTTGATAAATTATAGTTTTATTTACGAAACTTACATTTTACATGTGTATTTTAAATCTTACTGAATCATATAATGTCTTACGTAATGATTCATAAATGTATCTATATACGTAACATAATTTTATTGATCCTCTATGTCAGTACCACATTCACTAGTATCAGCACTACCAACACTTGGTCGGTGTCGGAATTTTCTGTTTCTTCTCCTGTATCCTCTCCGTAACTTCAGAAATAGTTACATTTTCTTTTACTGGTTTTTCTTCATTGTACGCAAAAGATTTTGAGATTGCAATTTTAAATTGTGAGCAAAGTACACACTGTGCATAAAAACTGCGCCGATAATTCTGTATTACGGTCTTTTAAGTTTGAATTTAAATCTATTATCATATAAAATAGAAGCTTTATTTCTTTATCAATCGTTGGCTTATGCCAAAGTTTGCAAGGAAATGATTCACAATTACTGACAATTTTATGACTCAGTATCACTATACGCTGAGAGTTTAACAAGTATACGAATATAAGGAAAGCACAATAAGTAATAAAAACAGGAAAAAAACCGTAGATAAACTTAAAATTCCTAATTTTTGGAAAAGATCCATAGGTCTAAGGATAAATTGGTAGGGCTGGCAGCACCAGTTCAAATAGCGAGTATCAAACCAAACAACGGGGAACGAGGATTCCTTCACGCGCAACCTAGCCTCTACGGGTAGTCCTCGTTCGTAAAAGGAAACTTCAGTCAATGTTGCCAATATTTTCGTAATTTTCTTTTCAACTGAACCAGAAAAATAAAGTAGATTTAAAAATTAAGATAAATACTTAGTATACATTCTAAAACAGTCATATTAAACGATAAATGCATTACAAATTTGAGATTTAGTAGTTATGAAAAAAAACATGTCCCAGAAAAAAACGTGTTTTTTCATAGTTTTTTTCATGTCATAAAAAAAACGTTTTTATCATGTCATAAAAAAACCTTTTTTTTTGTATAACACTAGTCATATTCATGTGGGCATAATCTTGTAGAGGTCTTATCAATATTCCACAATATTCCAGTTAGTTTGTGCTGCGAGGCGCCCATAAGTTACATGCTCGCCCTTGTCATTGGCCCTGTGTGGAATGATCCGGTGAACGCATAACCATTTTGTTATGTAGCCAATTAAACATTGTAAATATTCACATATTCCATCAGACATTGCTCATGTAAGTAAAGGTGTAAATATGCAACTGCCGTTTACAGTAATTTAACCTCCATTCCTATATTAATATCTGAATGTACTGAGCAAAATAATCTGTCAGGTGTTGCAGTAGGGACCTACGACGAATATTCACATCAGAACCAAGGCCGAGTTCTACTCTCGGCCCTTATCCACGGCTCCAATGGGAAATTTACCCTGTCTGCTCTTATCAATCAGCTGGCAGGGCCACTACAATAGTAACAAAGTAGAACGTAGGTAGAATAAAGCAAGCCCCTTGGAGGTTTATCGGATCTACCAACTGAGGACGTAAGCCGAGCGACCAAAAAAAAAAAAAAGCACACACACGCACACACACACAAGGGGCCAGAACTCGCCAGGCTCCAGCGGTGCGGGAGAGTGAGTTACAGCAACGGAACTGTCTCCCATAGACGTGGACTGCCCAGAGGAACACAATGATACCATAGTCGATCAGTTAAATGCTTTTTACTTCCATAAACCTCCTCTGAAAGACGTGTTGTAGCAGTAAAGAACATAGCTGTGTTTATTTGTGTACCTAAATAAAACATTAACTTATAAACAATATATGTTGTTTCACAGGTTATATGACTAAACAAAGACATATCACGTTAACACTTACGGTAATACCTCCAAATGCTACTTACCATCACTTTTGTTTTAAATTTTCTGAGATGTCATTAATACATTTCTGAATGTCAAATAATCAGAAGCAAAAGTAGTGGAGTGAAATATTTTCTATGTAACAACTGGATTTAATTCTTAGATACCCTATGCTCTGAACTAAAAAAAAAAAAAAGGTAACTCAACGACTATATTGCATTTTTAGTATGAAAATTATAGTTTCTTTGATTTTTTCCAATAATACTCGTAGGGGGCGTCCATTAATTACGTGTGGTAAAATACGGGAGGGTGGGGTGGGTCCGACGTAATCTCACCAAGGGGGGAGGAGTCCGGAATAACAGTAGTGCTTAAGAAACAGGTCTAAAAACGACGCCGATACCGACTTTAGGGGGAGGGGAGCATAGTCGCTCTAGGAAGCAGGAGAGCAAAAAAAAAGGTCTAAAAATCTACGAGACTGGTGTGCATGGAGGAGGGTCCCCTCAAGAACCTACGTCATCACAGGGGAGGGGGGGGGTAGTCCGACCAAATCTCACCACAGGGGGTAGGTGGTCCGTATTAATTCCGGAAAAACACCTCACTTAATTAATGGACGCCCCTAAACATTAAGTGAATTAAAGTTAGTTAATAAGCTCGTTTACAACTAAGTACGAAACAAGAACATCAGAACTGTTAAACAATTTATGTTATTTGTAAAATAAAAGGGTAATTTACAACTTGATAACACAGAGTTACTTCCAAGGCACATACAACACGAAGCACATGATAAGCTTGGGAGCTGCTGTACTAGAATGGCGAAGAGAAAGAGGGGCCGATTTTCGCAGACCAGCGAAGCTGGATTTCTCAAAGTGTACAGAACGTCACAGGAAATGTGGCCGAAATAATGTTCCACTGAGTGGCAGCTGAAATGCGGGTTGCTGACTGAGGGGATGAGCGCTCGGCCTTCAAATCAGACCTGGCAGATCAAAACAAATAGTAGTGTTTCTTTCGAGGCAGTTGAGGTTCGCAGCGTGAGATTAACCGAGATAGAACTCCGCTTGGCCTTTCATAACTAAAATGGAGAAGATTTCGTCAGCACAACACTCTACCCGCTTCATCTTCTGAGGGCAAACCATAATCATTTAATACTATGCTGAAAGGCGACGGAAGTACTTATCTACTAGCAATCTACAAGTCGGTTATCCCCCTATAAAATTATTTGGAAAAATAATGTAACACAGTAACGAGAACAGTATGACAAGAAGTTATTTAACTTATAATACGACGAGACGGATGTTTAAACATTGTACTTTATATTTCTTTCCATACAGTTCTTTTTCTGGCTATGACCACTCTTTCGATTGAGTTACACTTACTCAGATACGAAGATATTGTAGAATAATTATAAGGATCACCTCATACATCGATTAAGTCCTGTCATGAGGAACCATGTAGAATAACCAGGCAAGTCCTGCATTTTATCCTTTGATAGCAGGTTATATCAGTCACCAGGTGGTTTATCTTTTAACCAAAGTACTGATGTTACAGGATACAACTTCAATGAAAATAACAGCCCGATTAATACATACGCCTTACTTCTATTAATTAGTCGAAACTTTTCGTACGCATCGGAGTCCCAGTTTCCAAAGACAAGCCAACAGCATAGTGAAATATTAAATTTATAGAATGATTAAATCTTGAAATTAATTCAACAGGCTTCCATCAGTTATTGCATATGATAAATGAGACTGACAGACTACAATAGACTGTTACGAAAGCACTACATGCTGTTGAAATATCCAGAAACTCGGCATGGCGGAAGGCCACAACGAACAATACTAATTTGCTAATTAGCAATTTAGTAAAACAGTGTTTTAGTGATTTTAAATATTAACAGGAAATATTTGAAACATTGTTATGAATTTTCGTAAAACGTCTCACTGATTCAGTTTTCGAAGGTTCGTGAGTTTTACGGTCACGGCGCTTTGTTTCTTCCGTCGTAGACACTAATTCAAGTCAAGTTGTTAACATTCATGTTTGTGGTACTGGGTATTTCCAAGGGCTACAAAGCGTGGCGTGCTTATTCGCGAAACGTGCTTATTGACCTACACAATGGTAATATTTACGCTAGTTATAGATGCAGTATCGATTCATAGTCTGACTACTGACTAGTTGTCGAGCTCAAATCACGCAGCCGTCCATTCCTTCTGTTTGTCCAGTTGTTAGCTACCGTATTCGTGTTATTCGTAAGTTACGCATTTTCTTCTCTCTGGTTTGATACTAGTAAATTGCAACATAGGGAAGAAATTATTTTTTACCTTTGCAAAAAAAGAACAGAAATGTCTAACCACTTGGAACTCATTTAATAGTAAGTTCACATGGGAAGAGCATGCCAAAAAATTATGCATTAGACTTGCCAGAGTTACTCATTTAAGTGAACGTATTGACTGTGTTTTAAAAGCATATTAAGACTTTTTTTAAATCAGACCTTCTTGTACTAATTCGCTGGTAAGCTTACCTTTATTCAACAAGATATTCTGAAATTACCGTGCATACCTTTTCACATTGCATTCATTGATGCACATTACAGAACACTACAGCATACTTTAAGGAGTGACAGAAATGAACATATAGGCATAAGCACCTCACTGATGGCCATTATATTAGGCTAAAAATGAAATAGCTAGACTAGTAACTATATTATTTTAAAAATATGTCTGAGAAATGGTTTAAGAAAAAAATCTTTTCATAGAATGAGGAAAACATGTTGGATCTAATTTTTTATTTTAGTCTTATAAATCTTTGACAAAGTCTATAGAAGTTTGTAAATGTTTTACGATATTAAATACTTCTATGTTAGCCTGATTTCCTGTTACTGTTAGTGCTTTAGGGCGAATCAATGTCTAGGTTATTAGCACATTTCCTCTGCTAATGCGGCACAGTTCACTGTGAAAGTGGTAATCTTCCAGACTACCTCTTCATACCACTGTCCAGGGGCGGATCCAGAGGGGGGGGGGGGCTAGGGGGCTCAAGGCCCCCCCAAAAGTATCTAGGTCCATCTCCGACATTGTAATTTCGGAGACTTCCTTTTTTTTTAGCTCTACAGATTTGAGGTCCGAGGAGACTATAAATACTACCTTTTGCCCGACTCAAGCCCCTCCCCCCCTTCCAAAGTCAAAATACATTAAAGGCAAGCTCCCACCAACCAAAATCCACTCAAGCCAAGCCCCCCCCCCCCAAAAAAAAAAGTCCGCTCAAGCCCCTCCCAAACCAAAATCCTGGATCCGCCCCTGCCACTGTTGTTCATATTTTTATCTTTTATTTGGCGTCTTCCGGCTTGCCGACGAAAAGGTAATGATAGGACTATGGACAAGGGTCGTGAGGGAATTCAGCCAATGTCTTTATCAAAATACCGTCCCGTAATTCGCCCAGAGCGATTACAGGAAAACACTGAAAACAGGAATCTGTATAGCCTGACCGCGAATCCAACCCAAGTCCGCAAGTTACCGCTCACCCATCTGGTTCGTTTCCACGGTACATCGTTTTGCTCAGAAAACTATTGCTGAACTTTTTCTATCTCCTAACAGTCTTTTAGCTTCGTATATCTAATCAAAATTTCACTATTTTTCTCTTTGTTTAGCACACAGTAATAAATGACCAGTAAGATTTTGTTTTTCCTTGTCTATCTGCAAACGAATCGTGTTCCTAAGCTCACACTTATCATCCCCCTCTGCATTTTTCAACCGCGTAACCAGTGATGCTCCAGTGCATATGCAAATTTTTATTACCCTTCTTCTCAGACTTTGTAAGAACTTTCCCAGCCCACGTATCTGGAGATATATGTTTGCAACTCATGCTACAACCATTACGATCTCAGCAGTTTGACCGAGGGTATTACGATGTGGAACAGAAAATTCAAACTACGTTCCCCCCATACACTTTAGGATACTTCAAGAAGGATTATAGAACTTTTAAAGCATACACAAATTAATCCAGATAACTTTCAAACACCGTTTCAAAGTAATTTTGTAGTAAAATACCTCGAGTTTTATTCAAGACGTGCCCTAGAACTAAATTCAGTCACCTCAAGCGCCACCGGGATGAGCAGATAAAATTACCACTGGATTTTTTTGTTCCCGGATCGAGCGTGGTGAGTGAACGGTAATGCTCCAGCCTCGCATTCGGGAGGACGCGGGTTCGAATCCCCGTCCGGCCATCCAGATTTCGACCTTCCTTGGTTTCCAGGAATCACCTAAGGCGAATGTCTAGATGGTTCCATCAAAAGGCTATGGCCGGATCACTTCCCGTTCCTTGCCCCCAGTCCTTTTCTGCCTCCAATGACCACGAAGTCTACGAGGCGTGAAGCCATGAGGGAAAAAAACAGGAAAAAAATGATTTCACGGCACAAACTCTGCAACAGCATATAAGAATTTTTCCTCATTTCATTTTCATGAAGATGAACAAGATGTAGCCCTTTACTACCAGCAAGATCGTGCACCACCGCATTACCTCACAGCAGTCCGAGATTTCTTTTTTTGGCTTTACGCCTCGTCGACGTCGAGGTCATTAGTGACGGGAAAGGATTGGAGGGACAAGGAAAGGGAAGGATTTCGGCTATGGCCTTTTGAAGGAAGCATGCCGGCATTCACCTGGAGTAATTTGGGGAAACCATGGAAAACCCAAATCTGGTTGCCCGGACGGGTGTTTGAACCAAAGTCCTCCCGAATGCGAGGCCAGAGCGTTACCATTCACCCTCCACGCTCGGTTCAGGGATTTCCTGATTAGCGGATTGGCCATGCTGCATGGCCAGTTCGCTCCCCTGGCTTGACACATATGTATTATCTTTTTATGGGATTTTAGTGAAGATTTTGTCTATGTACCACCTATACCTGCCAATCTCGCTGATCTCAGAAACAGGATCTACTCCGCCGTTTCAGATGTGATGCTCGATATGTTGGATCGATTTGACCAAAAATTTATTCCCAGTGGAATGTCTGTCACATCATCAGTCGCAGTCGGATCGGACAAAAATTACACTGTGATGTAAGACATTAGGTGTTTTGATACAAAATGACAGTTAACTGATTCTGTAGATTATCTGATAAAATTCCTATATTCTCTCAAAGCTGTGAAGTAATTTCTGAAGCGCCCTGTATATCACACGCTGAATGCCAACGAATGGCGTTTGTGGCGAGAGGGAAACAAATTCTCACAGACTGAGAAGTCTCCGACACATTCCTGTGATAAAAATAAAGGTGGATACTTATTGATCAAATGTCGTTTACATTACCACAACGCTTGCACGGCACGCAGCCAACTGGATATCACTTACTCCTCTTCCCAAGCGCAGATCCTTTTTAATGACCTTAGCTGTAAACAAAAAGGAAGATTCAGTAAAGAACTGCACTGCAAGTTCTAAAAAGCATTTCCGTTTGAACATTCAAATTACCGATCAAATGATAAAGATACAACAAGAGGCGTTCAGCGAACTGATAAAGCCTTGTTTAGCTAGCAGGGTAACGGAGTTCGTGATATGTCTTTCAGAAGAGAAGATCTGAATGGGCAGACACAGAGCGTACGCCTCTCCATTCTTTCAGCCCTCATGCACGGAACGAAAAAGACACTACACTTTAAATACAGCCATTACAAACAACTACATACTATAAACAACATGTGAAACCACATCAAATAAGGTAACGGGAAAGCAGTCAAAATTTCACTGTACCAAGCTTACTGAAAATCTGGAACTGGCATTTTGTAGGACATAGATTCGATTCCAGGTCCAGTCATCGAGATTTTAGGTTTCCGTAGTTTTCCGAAATCATTCCAGGCGAATACCGGGATGGTTCCTATAAATATTTGCGGCCCAATTAATTTCCCTTCCTTGACAACACTCCTCTCCAGGCTCTGATGACTTCGACAAGATATAAAGGTTTAGTTACAATGCAAAATAACAACAAAAGGAGGAATTTATAGGTTTGGGATATCTGGCATGTCAACAAATGCTTCGAATGACAGAGTGGTAACAAGCTGAAACTGTCATATTTGTATCAGTGTGTGTTTGTTTGATCGCAGCGGGGGAGATGTATGCGTGGTGAAGTTTGCATGTTGGTGTAACTGATGATGTCTGTGTCCATGTAGCTGTGTCTGTGAGGTTTGGATGCTAGAGAGATGATTACTGTGTGTTTCACGAGCGTTGCCTACATTTGTTTGGCTGTTGGTGGTTGTACGAAGATGTTTTGTGTTTGATGCTGGGAGATGATGTCTTTATGGTGGCCAAGTGTCTTGATGTTTGGATGCTTGTGAGTTGATGTCTGTGTGTGAAATCACGCGAGGGCATCAGAATCACTGTACGTAAGCAGTCGTGGTGGTGATGAAATATACAGGATGGTGTATCCTGAACGACTGCTGTCAAAAATCGTACGTTATGATTGTGGGACGACTCTACTAACATGGAATCTGCAGTTTTCTGATACTTAAAAATCCCGTGACAACTGAAACACCTAATTTAAACAGACGACGTCTTTATGCGGGGGAATTTACCCAAGTTTCAGAGAATTTCACGATCTTAACCAGTTTTAGTGATTTTAACAGACTTTGAGAGCTTTCCACAAAATTACACAACTTTTAAACTAATCCACAATGTATTTATAGGATAGAAAATGTGAATGGTTATAGTCAAAACCAAAGAGGTTTATGGAGACAATGTAATGGATGAATCATCTGTTCGATGACGGTGTCGAAATTTTATATAGGAGGGAGAGAATGCCCGTGATGATGAGCCAACAGGACGTCCGTTGCTCATTCCAGTTGCATTCATAAGACGAATTCATATAGAACGATCGGTGCATCAGATTGGATGAAATTAGTAAGAAATTTTTCACGTATTCACATATTACTCTTCAAAGATAATTTGGAGTATAGCAACATCTGTACCATATGAACACAAAAAGAAGCGTATTAGTACAACGTTGAATTTTTTTTTTTTTTTTGTAATTTTAAAGCAGTGAAGGAGAGACTGTCCTGACACAAAATGCTAACAGGGACGAAACTTGTGTTTCTTGTTCAACACCTCAGAACAAGCATCAGTCAATAGAGTGGCTCGCTCATTCGTCAACCAAACTCAAAAATTCAAAGAAGTATCCATGAAACCGACGACTCATGGCCAGTGTCTTCTGGGACCGATGTGGCGCTTTGCTCATGGATTTCATACCTCACGGAGCCACCATAACGCCGATATAGATTGTGACACTTTAAAAAGATTGCGGCCGACAATTCAAAATAGGCGGCAAGATCTATTATCTGGTGTAATCGTGCTTCTCCACGAAAATGCTACTGAAAATGTTTAAATGGGAAGCTTCAACCACCCACTCTGTATCCTAGTTCTGACTCCTGATTTCCATTACAAAAACAAAAAACAAAACAAAAAATATTGAAGTACTTTTTGGAAGGAACATGTTTTTACAATCAATGAGACCTGATAGAAGGAGTCATTACCATTTTCAAATATCTAGTGGCGGAGGAATATGAGGTTAACGCATTACACGGTATGACAAGTGTTTCAGTTTGAATGGTGGCTGTGAAGAAAAGTAGTATAAGTTATGTTTATGTAAAATAACAAGTTTCTTTAAAAATACTGTTTATTTTAGAATTATTAAACGGTTTCAGACTTTCCGTGCAACTATCGTATACCGCCAGTGCTTGGTAACACACATAGGAAAACTGCCATCTTTGTCCACTTCTTCCTCTGCTCCTTTTAAATTTTGTTAAATCATTCATCTATAATACTAAACTAGCTAGAAAATGATATAAAGCTCATTTGCCGTAGTATACGTTGTACCTTGGTTTCCCGAAATCACTCCAAGCGAATGACGGGATGGTTCCATCAAAAGACCATGGCCGAATTCCTTCCCGTTCCTTGACCCCAGTCGTATCTCGCCTCTACATCGACATCTACATCGACATCGAAGAGGCGTAAAGCCATATGCAAAAAAAAGTTTTTTCTTTCAGATCAAATTATTTATCTTACGGTTTTAGGTCTTGTCGATGTTATTAAAGGCAATAGAAGACAGGGGACAAGGAACGTGAAGGAAATCGACTATGGTCTTTTGAAGGAACTCTCCCGACATTCGCCTTGAGTGATTTACGGAAACCATAGAAACTGAGTCCGGATGGCCTGATGGGGATTGGAACCCGCGTCCTTCCTCAAGCCGGGCTCGGCGTTACTCTATTTACAAATGACATGCACCGTTCCAAATTCCAAATCCCTAAGGCAGTTCTCAGTAGGAACATATATGCGCCGAAATCCACGAATACGGAAGCTAACAACTAAAATATAACAACTATCTTATTAATATTAATCTGTGACTTTGAATTGATAAGTATTTGCAATAACCTAGTAATAAAAGAGAAAGAGACGACAGGGTAGATACTGCTGATACATATTTTCTGATGTTTTTAAATTTGTTGATTTCCTCGGTCGCTCTTATGGATCCCAGAAATGAAGAACGAATTGACCAAGATTCCCAGCTATCATAGGAAATGTCTAAATTTTGGAATCTGGCGTTACTATTGTGATGATGTCAAATGAAGGCGGGAGTTCTCAGATGTGGAAGATATAGGATGCAGGCTGGTTGGCGCGCAGCCAGTCTAAGCTAGAGGTGGGCAAAAGAATCGTGAATCGATTCAAAGAGTCGACTCGTCTAAAAGAATCGTTTGCGGAATCGACTCACTTGGAAGAGTCACGGTTCACTCAAGAGTTGTTAAGAGGGAGCTCAGGAGCTGAGCCGTTGTTGCGCAATCGCTCACTGACTCGTCCAGGTTTTGAGTCGACTCCGGAGTCGTTAACTCGATAATGTTTACGACTCTCGGCTCACTCGCTCTCGGCTCACTTCTGTCTTAATGACTCTTCCATGGATTCGGCTCTTTTTAACTCTTGATATCTGCGTAACTCGTGATTCCTTTTGATTCACAATCTTCGTCCCACGGCGTGTTTCTTGGTTTGGCAACTTATTTGTAAGGAAATAAAGAATATTTATCTTTGGAACACGAAAATTAAAAATATATTACAGAAATAAAAAGTATTTTTAAATTTAGGAATTTACTTTCTTAAATACACATTTTTCTAGTGTTTTTGGAACTAGTTATAAGTTTTTGGTTTCCTTCCAGACTGTTATAGATGCTACCACAACACAGATTTAGATTTACAAATAAATTATCAATGAATTATACGTCCTATAACTTTTATATTTTACCACAAATAAAGTATTTCCCGATTATTTGAGGACAGGGAAAAGTGTACCGATTTCAGAGCCATCTGCTATTCCCATGTTGCGTGGGTTTTTCAAATTGGGAATGCATCGAGTACTGAATTTAATTGCGATGGAGCGCGTCCGGTTATTATCATACGAACTTCATCAGTGTTTTATTTGTTCTTCAGTTCTTAATTTTGTAGATAATGCAAACATTTTTCAATAGAAATGAACGAAGTTTATGAATTGGACCATTACAAAAATTAGCAGGTGCTGAAGGGGCATATATACTGTTCCAGCTTGTGAGGTTTCTACGAGGAAAAAGGTTAAACGAAAAGACGTTGGGGAACAGTGCCGTCGATGAATATAGGGGAGCGTCCAGAAATTACGTGAGACTTTTTAGGGGGGGAAGGGGTCCGGAAAATCTCACGAAATCTCACCAAGGGGGGGGGGGGGTCGATGGATATCTCACGTGAAATTTTGAACTTGAACGAGTGTAGAACTAAAAAAAGCGTAAAAAATACCAGTTTACAGGGCCAAAAACCGGCTTTTGAGGGGGTATCATTCTTTCGGGGAGCACGACAGCTAAAAAAAGTCACGAAACTTCTCCTGGTCGAACAACTGGGGGGAGGGGGTTCCGTGAAAATCTCATGAAATCTCACCAACGGGGAGGGGGGGGGGGGGTCCGGCAAAACTCACCAAGTCTCACGGAGGGGGGGAGGGGGTCTAGATTTCCGGAAAATAGCCTCACGTAATTTCTGGACGTCCCCCAAAATACTAATACTGAAACCAAGAAAATAAATATAAAACTTAAATTATGCCATTTAAACAAACACTGATTTATTAGTTTGTAGGTAAAATGCTAGTGATACGCTGTTTAACTTAAGAAAAGCACCATCTGGCAAATTCAAAAAATTTGCCAAATTTATGGAGTAAAATTGGAGCATATGTAAGGGGCGTCCATAAACCATGTAGCTCCATTTTGGCTTCTTGTGAACCCTCCCTCCCCCCAAGTAACTCGACGTGACTTATGTCTCTAACCCCCCTCTCCCCACATAGTTTTTTTCCATGACGGAAATAAATATTTACATGCTGTTGAGTGTTCTGTATCTCATTTTAAGTGTGACAAATAATATGAATGAAAAGCTATTTGGCCTGGCTCGGAATCCCACCTTCCAACCCCCTCCACCCACCTCTCAAGACCGATCTACGTGGTTTATGGACGCCCTCTAGCGAGACGTGTAACAAACATGCCACCTACAAAATCAACAATCTAAATCAACAATCTCAATCGACAATTACAATCTGCAACAAGGCTTAGAATCAGTAATGAGGTTTGACAACAATTAGCTGGAAGCCTTGAAAATTTCACAGCGTGGCAATCTCACATTTTGTTGACCCGGTTCGGAAAATTCCCAGATCCACCACTGGTTGTAGTTAGACAGGAGGCAGCGTAATCGGTATTGCGCAAGGGCGCTCAAATAGTTAGTGGAGAGCCTGCTTTTTGTGCTTCACTACATTCAAGTCACCGGTCCAGTTTCACGTTTCAGGTATTTATTATTTACATTTACACTTATAATCTTGCCTAGTCTTTTTTATTGTAAAATTAGTGTTTTCATTTGTTTAAATAATAAAATAAATTGTTTTTGCAATAAATAACTTACAATTTAACTATCAAAAACAAATGTTATTATTTTAGTTAGAATTTGTTAATCATTTCCTTCTTGTTGGTTAATAACTCGTTATCTATTTTCGTCATTCAAAATATCATGTGAAAAGAATCGAAGAGTCGTTTAAAAGAATCGATTCTCAGCGAGGAGTGAATCGATTCCAAACGATTCATCAAAAAGAATCGGTTTGCCCATCACTAGTCTAAGCATTCGTATGATGGGGATAAATGATGACACGGGCGTGGGCCGCAGATGAACCTTGCCACAAAGGTCCAACACATGTCAGATTCGTATTGTTATTCCTAAGCAAACTCTGCACCAAAACGTCACAGCAACCCAACTGAAGAAGGGCAAGGACTCTATTAGGAATTTTTTTAAGCTAGTGAGAAAAATGTTCTGACGTACATGTTGAGAATAAATGTTGGAGAAAACCTTGCGACATATTTAAAGCACCACTCTCCGACCTGATAAGATTAGTAACTCAAATATCCTTCACCATACAATTATAATTTAGCGTTATTCACTGAGTATCTATTTTTTGGAGGTTTGGTAAGAAGTCTCTGCTTAACTGTTTGTGTTAGCAAAAACAATATACCGCGATTTTTCACGTTGATAATTGAACACGAACCGTTTCCTCCACTAGCAGAGATTTTACCACGGCGTTAATTTTTTTTTATCTAGAACTGATTTTATAATAGTTTGAGAAGCATAGGTTAAGATGAGAAGAATACGTGTAATTAACCTCGTCCCTCCCAACGTCAGTGTTTCGTACATAACACGCACCCTGTTTCTACGGCCGACAGAACAGATCCAGATAAGCGGGAAAGGACTGGGGAAGGAATTCGGCCATGGCCTTTTGAAGGGACCATCCACGCATTCACCTGGAGTGGTTTGGGGAAACCATGGAAAACTGAAAACTGGATGATCCCGACACGGGAATACAGAAATCAATCCTCTCGGAATAAATCACAGTGACCTCTTCCTAAGTTAAATATTCCAAAGTGAAAATAATACCCCATTCGGATCTCGAAGAATGGACGACTCAAACAGAATTTATTATACTGTAGACAAAAAACAAAGTACTGACGCCGTTTTAATTTCTAGAAGTTAAAAGAAATAGATGGAACTAATTCAGTTATATGATGGGATTTGTGATGGTAAATGGAAGTGCGCACAGGAGTTCTGATCTGAGGATTATAAATTTAACAACACACAAAATTCGAATGGGGTTGCTGGGGTGGGGTTATTAATAATAAATAGGAAAGCGGGTAGGTTATTACACAGAGTTTAGTTACAGAATTATTTTGCCTCATCCAACCATATTAGCACTTCGCAACAATACGAAGAACAGAAAACAGAAAATATAAGCAAAAACCCTAAAGCTAATAATGTTAGCGAAGAGTAAGAAAAATCTAAGAATCGGATATCAGAATGTAGTACTAGCGGAAGCATAAAAACGGAATATTGTTACGAATTTCCTTATAGTAAAAAGAACTGAGAGAGGAAGTAGACTACGAATTTCTTTTAAAGAGTTAGTGGTAGCAATAACGCTATGTAAGAATCATACAACAAGAATATAAACATGGGAACGTCCAGGTAATACAAAGAAAATACCACCTCAATCATCGCAAGGTTAAAGAAAGAGTCGAGAACAAAATTTGGTACTGTAAACCATTCAAATAAGCGGATTTTAAGCCTGGCAGCAAGGAGGTAATTAAGAAGTAGAAATCGAAATCACGAGAATAAAAAGAAACACAAAACAAACAGACAACAACAGTAAAAACTAAACGAACATCAAACGGAACACAAGATTGCATAGCAGATGATGCAGTATTATTTCAAAACTTTAAAGAACCTCCGTTAAAGTCGACCGATAAACCACAGGCCAAAGAAGAGATAGATAGAGTGATGCATCAACGGAGACAAAAAAAAAACACAAGAAGAATCGCTGTAGAAAAATGTGATTTATCAGGAAAAAAAAATAGTTGCAGCATACGGATCGAACAAAAACAATTTTTAAGAAATAAATAGGTGTACACTACTGTTTGTGAAAATGGCAACACCAAGAAGGAATGGCCTGAATCGCTCCAAAATCGTTGGGTGTGTAGTATACGTAGGTGAACCATAATAAGTAATTCAGAATGTTAGATTTTATCGATTAGGTATTAAGTGTTCATGTGTTTTTGTTTTGATTGCTATGTAACATATAATAAAGAATTTTACTTTTCATATTATGTTTTTCTGTGAAGAAATAAATACTAAACAAGATTTCAGATCACTTCCAAATACGATAATATCCCATCATCATTATAAATCAAATTCATCATAATAAGCAGATGAATAATATCTCCCCAGGAAAAAGCTTTTCTTCAATTGTTTTGATATTAAATGTTTCAAGATGAAGCATTCTTTCTATGAACCACTTTCTTTTCACGCAAAGGCTTCACCTCACCCATAAAGAGTTAGTATAAAATAAGAAAATTTCTTCCGAATACCCTCTCCATTTCATAGTTATTTAGTTTCCGGTGAAACCGTCAACATTTTAAAATTTGAGTGGCAGAATTCAGACTAGTCAATAAATGTATCTGGTCTGGAAGAAATCCATAGTTATTTGTACACTACACCACACTGCAGAAAAGCGCGAAATCCACATAAGGATGGCAGGCGTTAGAGCGCCTAAGGCGCGGATGTCCGGGGTTCATCCCCGATGAAGCCAAAGATTTTTATTCGAAGCTGAATTTCCGAAACGGATTCCCAGCCGAAATGGACTTACCTAAAAATGGCAAGGAGCAAAAAAGGATCAGTGCCGCCGCTTTTGCCGAATGGTTATGAAATAAATGACAGTAAACGTTGTGAATTTTTAATCTGGAAACATCATTACTACCGAAAATTTAGAGAATATGCTTTCAAGGAACACTTCGCGGTAGTGGAAGTAATGAAGTTAGCAGCAATCCTTAAAGTCGTGAGCGGTGTAAGACACGTGCACTACAAGAGATTTTCGTTAAGAATTATTTCGCGATACGCAGAAAAAAAACACGTCGTTTCCGACAGTTTTAAAATTTCACATATTAACTCATATCAAAATTCAACTTTAGATTGTAAACTCAACCAAATATCTGGGTTTAACATGCAGTAATAATATGAAATGGAATGACCGTATCTCTACAACTGTAGACAGAAAATATCAAACCACGTTTCCTGCAACGGATTTTAAGAAATTTAATTTATTTAATTGCGATGGAGCGCACGCCCCGATGGTAATTTCCTACACATACATTTTTCCTACTTCTTGTACCTGCCTAATGCTACGGCAGCATGAAGTAAATATTCTGCAAAAATGCAATATTTGAATACTTTGAGGGGGTGAGATAGTTTATTGAACAGAAATAGGGAACAGCAGACTGTTTTACAAGTAATAATGAGAACACTTCGATAGATGAATGTAGCGAAATTTGCTTTCACTTGCATGGAGTGGACGAAATATCAGGATACGCGAAAACAGAGGAAATAGGCCACAGATGATCACGAAAACGAATAAATGAAGCGAATCTTAAATACGGTGATGTCATACTGTGCCTCACATAGAAAAGAATAAAGGCAACATTTATTTTAAAGGCTGTTTGCATCAACGACGTTTCTCGACGTCGTGAAGTTCATACAGGGTCTGATAAGATTACTCACACACCTACAGACGAAGCGGAGACTCTGGAAGACGTTTGACAGTCCATTGGTCAGCAAACTGAAGTACCGTCAGACACAATTCAACCACCAAATCGTTGAATTGCCAAATTCGTTTTCGATTACATTCATCTTTTTTCCATTTGCTCCCCGTTTTTCGAATCACGTAAATAAGACGTATAAGATATTCTGCAAGATAGAAATGATCACATTGATCCCGCGTGAGAAAAGTCTCGGGGATGTGGGACATTATATACACTTATTAATAATAACAATAATATTGCCAACAACTACTACTTTAAAAAAAAACATTAGTATAATAAATTTCCACTGTAACTTGTAAATACAGTGTTAGTTACTACTTATGAGTGAAATTTGCAGATAGTGTAATTGCTGCATTTGTTAACGGTATCGACAGAAAAAAAAAAACATTATTTTTGTAATTGTGGACAACTTTGTCGCCTTATCCTTCCATACACCAAATATACAGTATTTTCTCAGTCATTCCTAGTTACCAAATTCCTAGAAGAAAATTCTTTCACAGAATAAAATGGGTTCTGAAGGAAAAACTCTTTCAGTTTGGATTTAAAGTAGTTAGAATTTTGTAGATAACATTTTATTTCTTGCGGTAAGAAATTGAATAAGGAAGCTCCGGTACTTGATAACAGATATGCAACAGACATATTGAAAATATTGAGGGTATTAGTGTAATACTGACAGAACGATAGCTGTCCGCGAAGCATCAAGTATTTGCCATAGAAAACTTGGTGGTATAAACTGTCCTTACTTTCGTTGTTGATGAATCTGTTGGCAGCTGCTGGATCCGCCTTCGACCGATCAACGCATGTATACACCGACCAGAGGATTTCTCTGAAGTATTTTCGGACGGCCCCTGCAAACATTGACGTCAGAACATCTGGGGATGAACTGCAAGAATAAATATATCCGTCGCGTGTTTTCATGCACGAAGTTAGGAGGAGCGTCCGCAGTCTGAATATGACAGCCTACCGGCGCTATCAATGTCAATTCATTTCAGTTGTTACTTCCCGATGAAAACAACCATTTAAGAACCGATTATCACGTTAACGTAATCGCCTTAATATGAGTAACCAAATGCAATTGCAAAGATTCAGTTTACTGTTGCTGCTACGACAAAATAGTGAGACTAAATTCCACATCTTCAAATTATATTTCTTCCGATTACATTTACAAGAAGTTCATTTTTGCTATGGTGATGTATCATCAGTCAGCGAACAATCAAGGGTTTGACGTAACCGAAAAAAAAGAGATAAAACTGCGCATAAACAAAGAGTTCAGTTTGATAATTTTCGTACATACAAAATATCCACAAATGAATTGAACATAATGAATATGGAAGAGGTATCAATTAACGTACATGTAACAGCTGTCCTACAGGTGAGTTTGACTTCCTGTGAACTGCAGGCGTTTATTTACTTTTATAGAAAAGATTGTTGAGAATGATTAGAAGGGAAATCGCCTTGTGATAAGTATCCATTCTCTAACTCTCCTGAGGTGGTTTCAATGATGAAAAAACATGAAGCAGAAATGTGGATGGTAAGACCAGTAATCAAAAGCTGAATACTATATCCGAATGATACCTCTCACCTGCTGGGTTCGGTTTATTTATTCATGACTGAGTAACTAAATGCAATCACAGAGTGTCATTTTACAGTTGCTGTAATAACAAAGTAGTAAGATGAAACCCCACATTGCAATGACATTAAGCCGTCAAATTTCTGGATATACCAAATTTAACTGATATCCTAGAGCAGACTGGAATATTAGAAAAGGCCAGAAAGATATCTTGATCATTCTAAAACTTACATTTCTCTTGCTCTATCTCGTGCTTCAATTTTACAACGAATTTATCCACCAAAAAATTAACTTAGTGAGTACAGAGTCGTGCAGAACACTAAACACATGACCGAGTCTGGTGTGAGCGGTTAACACTTGGGCTGGTATTCTGGGGACACGTGTCCGATTCACTGTAGGGCCATCCAATTTCTTCTTTCCAAATTTTCCCGAAACAATTCCAGAACAATGCCAGCATGGTTCCTCAGAAAGGCCATGTGCCAATACCTTCCCGTTCATATCCCCTCCTTCCAAGATTCCTTCCGCTGCTTTAATATAATCGGAAAGACGTAAACCTTAAAAAGAATGTATAGCAGCATATCCAGGTCGACAGTGTTAATGCCATGCTTAACTCCAGGAAGGTCGTTATCAATATCTTCTATCCACAGCAAAGTTTACGTTGTCTAGCACGATTCTGGGAGAAACCGTTGTACTATGGTTTTTCCGAAATCTGGTTTTACTACACGCGTACGTGTATTTAATCATCTGGTATTACGTTATGTATTCGAGGACTCTGAAATGGCTGTTAACATGCTTATATGTGATCAATAAGCTGGTTTAATTGGATTAGCTTACTTTAGTAACTGTATAATTAATGACATCGTCCATTCGAGAGGAGGCGGGTTCAGTGCCTGGTTCAGTCATACAGATTTCATGAAATCACTCTAGGCAAATTCATATTCCTAGTCCCCCAATACTCAACGAGCCGCACAGTCATAACAAAAAGAAATCTTCCAAATATTTGGATATGACATTTGGACATGACAACAGCACAAAAGAGTAAATAGCAATATCTTTTTACTTATGCTCCGTCAATACGACGCAGAAATTTCCACAGAAAAAAAAATTAAAGGTTGACTTTTAGAGTTTAGGACATAATAAGATGGTTCTGGATGGTAAAATCATAAAACAAGTTTAAAATTTCGATTATTTGGGTACACATCTAACATGTAAATTATACAAAGACACAAATTCCAAATGCACTAATCAGTATCACAGTACGTTTAAACAAATAATAAAGTCACAGAGGTAGGTATTGTCGTGTCAATATTATTAAGAGGATTGCATCAAACGAATTGGGAGACTCATGACAAGAGGGGAAAAAAACCATGCAGTGGTGATTTGAAGAGAGGAATTACTAGCTGCTTTCCTTGATTAGTATTGCACCGTCTGAAAGATCTTGAGGCGTTATAGCTGGAACTAATAGTTTTCATTATAGTGCAATAAAACTGGAGACACAAACGACGTCAAAGCGGACGGGTCATTGAGCTCGAAAAAACAGCAAGAATAAAATTTCAAAATCATAGCTTTGACACTAGTACTTCAAGAATTTGAATTTTACGGTTTTGTTTTTATCATCTGATTGTCCAATGCATTAGTAAGCGTATGATACCTGCATGAGTAACCCAAACTATTGAAAAAGGAATCTCACTAACTATCTGAAAATGGTGTAAGGTTATAACAATGGTTGTGTGTTTTTGTATCCATATTTTTTATTGATTTATTTCTTTTTTCCTGGTGCAGGAGAAGCACCCATACATTTACTAACAGATATAAGGAAAGTCGAAATAGGGATGACCAATGCGCAGTCTGAAATAAAATCTGTGCTGGACGCACCTTCAAAATTGCGCTAACCCACACAGTCACACTGTATAAAATCAATACTTTTGCCACTGCTGCATTTCAAGTTATGTACCAATTATTAAACAAGCTGTCCCCACAATTACAAAACAATACTTTAACTGGGGACAACCAAGCGTGATTGGTGAGGGGTATCTGCTTGGTCTCGCATTTGGCAGGGCGCAGGTTGGAATCCCAGTCGGGCCATTCAGATTTCGGTTTTCTATGGTTTCCCAAATCACTCCAGGCGGATTCCAGTATGGTCCCTTCAAAAGGCCATGGCCAAATTCCTTCCCGTTCCTTGCTTTCCATCCTTTCCCCACTCTCATGACACTGATGTCGACGAGGCGTGAAGTCATAAGACCTTATAAAAAAGCGTCCATTAAGGCGGGTTTACACGGTTCACTTTTCGCAATCATTCAGGACGAATCACTCGCAGTGAAAATGAAGGTGATTTCACTTTTCGTTTACATGTATCATCACAAATGAACCATTCAATTCACTTCAAGATGGCAACAAGCAAACTTGTGCGTGTTGGAGTGGATTTAATTTTCAGGAGCCTCACCTGAGGAATTAAAAGTTACATCGTGCAGAAAGTTAATTGAAAAAAGAGAAGATGATAGGTGAGAAATATGAGCTTGCGACGTGGCAGAGTGGGTATTGGAAGACAAAATGACATTTAAAAATCATCTTGAAATGTGTGAATCACAAAGGTTTGCTATCAAAAAGTTTACCACTAATTACAAGACAGGACACTAGTGAGAAAATGTCTTCCGGTTAAACAGAAGTTAAAAACTAGTCAGGTTTCTTGCAACTGGTAACTGCTTTGAAACACATTCACGCATTAGCATAATTTACACCACATTTTTCTTGTTTTAAAACTTTAGTTAATTCGCTAGAACAACTGGTTCGAATAGTTTTAATTTTGCACTTGATGTCTTTTATTGTCAAAAGTGGGAGATACAATCTTTAATCATGTCCTCCATAGCTCCATCACTTATGTTTTTATTTTTATAACTTTCAAATCGTGTTTTATATAAACACTGGTTTTAATGAAAAGATTTTAAAAATAAAGAAATGTTTCTTCTTTCCATTTAAAAAAAAAATAACGTGTTGGAAACAACAACAATCAGAAACAAACAATTGCGAATGATCCAGGAAGAGGTTTCACTTCGATATTTTGACTATTTACACGCGTCACTTTTGATGATTCATTCGACTGAAACACCGAAAGTGAACGAAAAGTTGAACCAGATCCAACTTCTTTCATCCGTCATCTTGGATGATCACTTTGGATGATTCTCTGTTTACACAGTTCACTTTCCTTTCACTGCGAGTGTGATTGCGAAAAGTGAACCGTGTAAACCCGACTTTAATTATCTAAGAGATGAACAGATGAAAAATTCTTATATCATGGAACTACAGAAACCACTGGTGTTTTTAAGAATAATTGAGTGTCTTATTGTGTCGAAAATGAAAATTGTTCACCTTCAGGGGACACGTACACTGAAAAAGGGAAAGAAATTTATGTGCATATTTCGTGCTTCATTTTTCATTACTTTTAAAATAATTATAGAAGGATTTTGAAAATTAAGCGGAGAGGTGAAAAGAAAGGAACACATTTAGAAGTGATGGGCGAAGAAAGAAGTTTGATAAAAAAAAAACTTACAAAAAGAAGAGGTAAAGTACAAGGCCAAATTTAAAAAAACATAAAATTCAGCAATCATTAATTTGATAGTAGTGGGTACATGAACTGCGGAGGAAACGATGATCAGAATATAAACAAGCAGATAATTGAGAACACTGGTGCATGGGTATATTATGATGACTGAGACCTGCATCAAACTAATCGAGAGAATAAAACTGAATTGGAGTTCTATCGTAAGCGCGCCAATTGCCAACGGTGAATCTATAGTTGAAATTGTATCAAGTTCGAATTTAATGAAATACAAAATTCTGTATAAAAACAGAAACACTATCAGTTGTACTCGTCGATTTGAACGGGTTCACATGTTTGGTGACGGTATCGTCGGTGGGTGGTGAATTTTTTGCAGAGCGTGTGTTTACTGTAGCCGGAAGCGCATACCTTAGCAAAATCGTTAGGTCGGGAAGTACTTTAATTATGAGTTAATGTAACTTTGCTTTACTTTCTACTGAACGTGAATATTTAAATGTGATCACGGTGAAAAAAATAAGACTATTCATTCGTAGTTTAAACGATAATTCTCACGTCTGGGCGAGTTAGAAAAATTGCTACTAACTTTCTTAGTACAGTAGGATTGTCACTTTGTTCCCGGAGTATGCAAATCGCGAGAACATCCATCTTAGACTACTTCCTTATCAGGACTTTCCGGCTCGACAAGATCGAAGTCATCGGAACAGGGAGCAAGGAACAGCAAGGAATTCAGTTATGGCTTTCTGAAGGTACGATCCCAATATTCATCTGGAATGGTTTCTAACAACCATTGAAAATCAAAATCTGGATGTTCGTAACCGAGATCCAACTCGCGTCCTCCGGAATTCCAGGCCCCAACGATAACCGCGTATCTAGCACGCTCGGTGCTACCTAGAAAAGTTTCCACAGTAAACACGAACTGTTTAATTTCCGGTCTAAATAGACTACAAAACGATATAGCGGCAAAGAAATATTTAATATTCAATACTGTGCTAATTTAAGAACTCGCCAGTGTGGCTCAAGTGGATATGGGAGGTACAACAGGACCAGGCACGAGCACAGAGTTCCAAATAGTGGCCGTCCCGACTGCAGATTTTAGGCGATTTTACGCAGTTCTCAAATCGTATGTCAGGTCGTTTCCCAATCTCCGCCTCATAAACTACACATTTCACAAATAAAAAATACACTTATCACACACACAAAATAAGTACACATTTTAACTTTCTCCATTAATACTGTACGTATTGCGTTCTGGCAGTAGGTATAAAATGCTTTTCGTCAACAAGGGCATGCGACCGTAAAATCTAAAGCTCTAAATCTGATGATGCCAATGATGAATAAAACTCATCAAAGGTAGCTAGCCGACCACTAATTTTGGGACAAGGTGGTGAAGAAGACGAAAGAATAAGATTGTGCGAATTTACGGATCTGAAAGTTCTATTCCATATTAAGGAGACTGGCAATCTGAAAATAAAGTAAAGGAATGCACATTCCCCCGTTTTAGAACAGTGATACAGAAGTAATGCTTTTCCAAGTTAAAATTATCTACTACGAATCTTAAGCAACGTACGTTGGTTTAACGACATTTAAGATTTTTGCAACATTTGTGTACACACTATTTTTGTTTTCGGAAGCATATTAGAGAAGAGTTATATAAAGCCTTCTGTTTTTTAAATATACAATTCTCACCCTAGCAGGGCCACGGATGTGCCAAAAGCGCCACAGTCCACTTCATGAATACAATACTGTTTATGAAATGTTGTTAGAGCTCTATAAAGCAGCCCAGTAATGTAGAGATAGAAAACATGGCACGCCAGGCACGTCTTGGTGGTGCGGTAAGCCTTATCAGAGCAGCTCGCTATTTTCGTATACCCTGCGCGTCAGAGCCGTATTCTTCTTCCCCCTTGCATTCGCTGTTTGTGCCTCAAAACATTCTTTCACACAGTTGTTGCTTTCCTCTCACCCCACAATCCCTTCATCACTGATATTCAAGAGGAAACTTTACAGAAAATACGAGTGTTCAATAAGTTAATCAGCTTTACTTAATACAGTCAATGAAGTATTATGCTATGGATAACTATTTAAGCGCTCCATCCCCGCTTCATTAATACAAACTGTATATACTGCACGTATTTTCGTGAAACCAGAAATTATGCAGCAATACAATAGAGAAATAAAAAAATCCATAATATTTAAAGTATACATTCAGAGAAGCACACACCGAGCGTGGTGGTGTGACGGCTAGCGTTCTGGCCACGCATTCGGGAGGACGGCGGTTCGAATCCCCGTTCGGGCATCCAGATTTGGATTTTCCATGGTTTCCCAAATTACTCCAGGCAAATGGCCATGGCCGAATTCCTTCACATTCCTTGCCCCCCATCCTTTCCCGTCTCTAAAGACCTCGCTGTTAGAGAGACGTTAAGCAGATAAAAAAAAAAAGAGAAGCACACGCCCCGATGATTGGGGGTTATCTGGTTTGAGCCCAGGGATTTGGCCAGCGAGGTAGGAAACGTGATGGTGCATGACGCCTAGTCACTAGATTGTGTACCGAATGCTAATTCGTCCGTCGAATGAGAACGTTTAACTTGGCTGCCCTCTTTAGTGTCCTTCGTTAGAATAGGCTTAAGTGGCCGGCAAAGGTTTCGCCCTCTCCCTTCCTTCATCTTCACACACATAAGGGAGCGTCCATAAACTACGTAGCTCCATTTTGACCTCCTCTGAACTCCCCTCCCCACACGTGGCCCTACAGGGCTTTTGTCTCTACCCCCTACCCCCGCTACCCCCATGTAGCTCGTAGCTTTCTTCCATATTGTTTCCAGAAGACATTTTGCACTGTTTTCTGTTGTCAGACTATTGTAAATTACATATGGAGATAATTAAATGATGGAAATAAATATTTACATGCTTCTGTGTGTTCTTTATCTCATTTTAACTGTGACAAATAATTTGAAAGAAAAGCTACGTGGCCTGGCTCGGAATCCCCCCTCCCACGTAGCCCAGCGTAGCTTTCCAGCCAACCCCCCCCTCTCCCCCCACCTAGACCGAGCCATGTACTTTATGCACAATCCCTAATAGACTATAGTTATCTAAATCTCTGACACTTAACGAGAGAATCTTATCAACTTTCAGTATGAAGACCATTCTGAGAACTACCATAAAGGATGAGGGACAGCTTAAGTCGGTAATAATTCTGGTTTCGCTGCTGTAAGCTAAAAACTCCATATGGTTAAATACGCCGCAAACATCTAATATCAGTTAAAGGTGGCTGTTACTCAAATTCACGTGATTACATAATATCGACAGAAAAATTTAACTTCAATACATATTGTTATTTAAACGCGATTCTTAAATTTTCGGAAGAGATAAATCATAATTACAACCAAAATCCATTACAATTACCGGATCGGATTGGGGTATGGAGGGGGAGGGGGAGAATTGAAATATGAAGACAAACTCTCTAAGAAGCTGCCAACCAGCCAGAAGTCATTCACAGTCCAACGTTATGGAAGCGCACACCTAAGCAGATTTCTTCGTCTTGAAACTGACCAATGACAGCACTCAGAACTTCGAATGTTCTGGATGCCTCATCTATACATATAATAAAACAGTAACCGGGAAAAAAACTGTATATTTAAAAAAAAAAAAAAAAATAGTTTGGACCTCTACTAGTAAGCTACATGGAATGAACTTTTTACAAAAAAATCTCTTTTTGCCTGTCTGTGAGACGAACGGGATTCATATAAAAACTGGTGATCGGATTTTGATAAGTTCTCTATTAATGTACAGCCTGTTGTCCGCGAGTAAAGGTTGTTTTGTTTCATTTTGGTGTGTTGTCGAAAATCTGAGAAATTTGATGTAAGGCGTCCACAAATTAGTATTAATTTTTCGTTGAACGCTATTCACACAAAAAATACTGGTAGGATTTTCATGTAGTTGTCAATAATTTATATGCTCACAAGGGTAAAATGGAATATATTTCCTTTTGATGCGAAGTCAGAAATCTGAAAAAGATAAAAGTGCACACAAATTAGAATCCATTTTTCGCTGAACAAGATTCACGCACAAACTATAGGTAGAATTTAAATGTGATTTCGATCAATGTACAGCATGTAATCCCGTGAGTAGAATAAGGTATGTTTCATTTTCATGTTACGTCGGAAAGACGATAAATTAAGATGAAAGCGTCCAGAAAGTTGTATTCAATTAAAGATAAGTGACTTATGTTTATCGTGATTTTGGAGGAATGAAGTTACAGTTTGTTGTCTTGCAAAAGGAATGTGGGTTCAGTAAACCACAGGGGCACTGGTTCATGTCGCTCTTGATGACGCTGGATTAACAGAATTCTGTACATTAACGGTCCTTCCAAAAGAAGTTGCAGGCAACGGCTAGTTGACAATGTATTAACTACAATAACATCAACAATTAAATATAAAGTACTGTAGCTAGTGTTAAAGAGTTCAGAACATTTTAATATAATTTAATCACACGAAAAAATATTTATACTTGAGAAAATAAGGCAGTTTCATTAAAACTTCTTTGTTTCTTAAAGGGGAAAAATAAAAAAAAGCAGTACTTAGGATAAATTTGGTAGGTGGTTTTGAGTATTTACTTCACTGAAATTACATTCAGTTACTATCTTACTTTGTAATGAGCAGAGAATATAATATTTTAGGGAACCAATGGGCATGACCGAATTGATTTCAAGGGTCGACAGAAAATATATTTGTGAGTGGTCAGGCCGATATTTGAAATAACGTTGCGTTTGAACAATTTCTTTGCAGCTACATTCCGATATTCGTAAGCCATACAGAATTACGGATATTAGTGTTTAAATTATTTGTCATTTATTCCCCGTTTTCCTGCAAATAGTAACAGCCTAATTTACGCAAGTCCCTCGACATTCATTACAGAAAAAATTAACTCTAATAAGACTAGCTGGACGAAACATTGATGCGAGCCTTTCCGAATAAGAATGTATCAACTTCTAAGCTGCAAGTTTGTCGAATCGACATACGATATTGATTACTATCGGATTTATGTCTTCTTTCTTTTGTTTTGATGCATACCTACTTTACTTTATTACAGGTATAAATTATACAGTCAATTAGAGAGATTATAAATATCAGCATGTCGAATACAATTCATTTATGTCTGCTCTTGGTATTCGTTAAGGTTAAAAGCTAGTGTCCCCGCTTCTAATACAGATCTCAGCCTACAGTTTTACATGCTCTTAAATTCATATCACCTACGTTCATGGTTCGTATTTCACGATAAATTATAGTTCCCCTTAACTATGGATGATAACCGGGTTACGTTAAGCGACACGAATCGAGTCGAGTCGAAACTCATTAAGGCCATATGAGATTTATATGCTAACCAGGTAGACACTGACTATTTCTCTATAAATGAAATCGTCCAGTTACAAGCAGTCTTAAATCTATTTTACTAGTCTCTTTTACGAGTTATTTAATATGTCAAGGAATATAGTATGAAAACGATATTTAAGAGAGACAGGCTATCATGCAGGTGTTTTATTCCTAACACTGTCACATAATTGTTCTAATGAACCGGCTGTTTCTCTGAAAACTTTCTTCCACGATACCAGAGAACATATTAGAGACAAAATAACAGGTACATTTAACAGAACCGTTATCTTCCCAGACCACCTGTGAGTTCACGGCCAAACGCTTCCTTGGGAGAGATTTGCTTAGTGGGTACGGGAGGCAAATCGGAGCCAACGAAGCGGTTGGCCTTGGTTGAAGTTCGGGCTACTGGCGGTAACATCAAAGGGTTGGCTTTGGGACACGCTCCTGGTATAGACGCCAAACTAACAATGGTTCATTATTTAGTAATTTGCCTTCTTGACCGGGTGTGTGTTTGCGAATTTCTTATAATTATGTTCAAAAACACTGGAGTTTTGATTGGAATGATGAGACCGCAATAAAACTGGTCGATTTTTATCGTGAACGGATATGTTTATGGGACCTTACGAACTATGTATATAAAAACAAATTGAAGAGATTAGACTCTTGGAGGGAAATAAGTGAACTTTTAGAAGTTAATATACGAGATGTGATGAAGAAAATGGAATTTTTGTTGACATTTGGTATCCAAATCTCCAGTAGTTAAATATCTCAGAGTGACAATAGATCTTTCTGCTGAAGATACAGATCTTCTAAAAGTGGTATCACTTTTAAACGTTTTTGGACCGACACAATTCAATAAAAAATCGAAATATTTTTCATTTGGAAAAAGTTTTGAAAGATTCCGCATTCCAATTCAGCTTTAAGCTAAGACATTGATTTTGTGCCACCACACCCCTTCCTACTTTAGTAATGAGCGTCTTTTTTCCTGCTTCTCCTGATCAGGTTCTTACTAGCGGTGGGCAAAGTGACTCACTAAAAAGAGCGGCGCTCATTTGATCCCTCTATGAAAAGAACTAGTTCTTTCCAACGGTTCACCAGTTCACTAGCTCAGTTTAAAGAAAAGGGCAGTTATATCTATTTTGAGTGTAGAATCTGTTCTTTTTATTTACATTTAGACTGATTTCTTAGGTTAATCTGACATCGGTTATTTTCATTTATTTTAGTATTTATTTTGTAACATTTTTGTTTCTTAAATACTACAGGATTACTTTCACGCAGAAAAGGCCATTTCAAAGCGTCAATGAAATATTGTTCGGATTGCTGGGAATATTTGAGGGATAGTTTGAGGATAGTTAGTTTTACATTAATTTCAATTTTAAAGACGTTTTTGCTTTAAATGAAATGTAGGTTACTGTTCACAAATAAAATTTTACTTATTTGGCCATTCAGCAGCCTACTTCATTTTTCAGTGCGAATTTGTCGAGCATTTGAAAATAATCTTTCACAAGGCACGCTTGTAGTAGGAATACACAAAGAGAAGCAGATTCGAAAGAACTAGCTCCCCAGAGGCACTGCTCCGCGCTGTGCTGAGCGCTTGGGATCGGAGAACGACGCGAACGAACTAGCTCTTTCCGCGCCGAGCGCTTGGGATCGGAGAACGTCGCGAACGAACTAGCTCTTTCCGCGCTGGGCGCTGGAAACGGAGAACGTCACGAACGAACTAGCTCTTCTCGATCTTCGGGATTTCTTATTTTTTCAGAGTGGAGTGGATAAGCAATGAACGGCGTGGAACAGAATTATGTCCAAGACAGTATGTTATGTTAGAACCATCATAGCTATTAACTGGTTAGGTAATAAGTATTGAAATCTGGTAATAGTATATGCTATGTTGTAAACCTAAGCAATGTAATATTTATATTACATCTGAAAAGCACGAATTCCTTACAAGATGGGTAGTCCAAGATAGAGTGATTTCTGACATTAATTTGCAAATTTTCCCTTTACTAAACTTAATATGGAACATGTAAACTGGATTGTAGAATTAATATGTATAAATTGTATATCTATAAGCAAATGTGAATCTTGTCTAAGTTAGTATGGTATGGCAGAAGAATCATAGATATAAACTTGTCATGTAATATGTTATTAAAGTCTGTAATTGTATATGCTCACTTGTAAAGCATATACAACTCTGTATGGTATTAGAGCCACATCTGTAAGTCCAAAATGTAAAAGTATACATGGTTTGGCTGTACGATCATGAAACCCAAAGCCAATAAATAAATAATATAATAACGGCGTGGAACTAAGAATAAACACGGGTCGGGTCGCGGGCGACAGTGGCAAAGCCGAAACCGATTTATTGTTGGCGTACACTCGATTGAAATTAAGATCAATTGAGACCGACACACCACCGTCATTACGGCCTCCAAGAAGAACTACCGTTCGTTTTTAGTAAGCGACTGCTCACTCGCTCTTTCAAAAGAACTGTTCTAAGGAACTAGTTAACTCGCAAACGACCCACCTCTAGTTCTTACAGTAAAATAAATGCTGTACATGCGACAACTTACAAATCGGCTTCTTCGCTCATAATATCAGTCGATTAGGCTGGTCGTCCACTGCAAGCGTAATTGAGCGATTAACAACTCAAGCAACTATAAACGACTTTGAATGGGGTGACAAGGACCGACTGAGGCCGTCCACTGTAGCCGACTAAGTCATGCGACTGTGATTGTTGCAGCAGTTCTCGACCGCGTCTCTCGCGGGCAACAGTTGTGCAGCTAGTGATTTCGTGCGAATATTTTAAGAGTTTCAAAATTATGTGAAATGGATGCAGAGACCACTTATTTTTTGGAATGTCCCTGCCTGACGACGCATCGTAGACATCGTTCGTGTTGGATTAATTCAATGTTAGAAAAACGGAATTTATTAGGAGAATTCCACCTACAAATCCTCGTCCGGCCATCCGGTTCACTCCAGGCGAATACCGAGATGGTTCATTCAAAAGGACATCCAGATTCCTTCCCGTTCCTTACCCCCAGTCCCTTCCCGCCTCTAATGACCTCGACGTAGACGAGGCGAAAAGCCAGAAACAAATAATGATAATAATTTAGTTTAATAGGTCTATTTGCAAATAATAATAATAATAATTTCTTAAACTTTTTTAACTAAACTATAATAGAAACAAAACTGTTTACATTCCTTACCAAATACTCGACAAACACCGTGTTTTTTTTTGGCACGTTTGAAAGTTTTACAAATATTTTTTACTGGGATAGGAGTGAACAGCGTCGTCGGGTTCAGGTGGTTAGTAATCTATTGTTCTGGGCGTCAGAGATGGAACTGGAGTGTTTCATTGAGCGGACCTAGGCGATCAATATGGAAAAGATGGGTTTGGAGATGTCCTTATCGGTGAAAACTTGCTCAGTTTATTACAAACTGCCAGTTACCTATGAAGAGGAATGTTCTTTAGAAGTACTAAAACACTGAAAAAACTCAATATTACTATCTCCCTAAGCGGCCCTGCTAATAATTGTAATTTTGCCCTCTCGATTTCAAGAAAATGTTTGTCAGAAATGCTATGATCAATTTGTTTGCGCTTAGTCAGGGTAGGGTGGAATCCAACTGTTGTTGGTTGAACCGATGGGTTGGAGCGTTGCACATTTATTGCACCGGTGCTCAAAGTTTCAAAGAAGGTGAATTGACGCCATGTTCCAAACTATCTTCCGTGTCTTTCCAGTTATCTTGTCCAGAAGCCCCTTTGGAGATTTGTTTCTTTTTAGTTCCCTCGGTTCAGTAATATACCTGGTATTTGAATGATTAATATATTGAATCGAATTAATAATTAATTGCGATGGACCGTATGCTCCAGTGGAAATTTCAAAAAAAAATAAAAAAAATCCTTATTCCCTTATGCAAGAAATCGAGTGCGGAGTGCCAGCTTGTACTCATGGTCATATTTTCCCTTCCATGCACTCTTCCTAATTCTTTGACCAATATCCCTCCAAGCCCCATCACCAACATATGCCCTGTACATTCTTAGCACTCTCTTCACCCTCCTCCTTTCCTCCAATGACTCCCAACCCAGCTCCTTCATCACATCAATTACGGACTGGGTCTTGCCGTAATTTACACAAACAAATTTTGCTGCTCTCCTTTGCACTCTCTCCAACTCCTGTATTTGATACCAAAATCTTGCTCCCAAACTACACCACCATATTCAAGCAACGGTCTGCTAATGTTTTGTAATCCAATTCCCTGTCTTCTTTGGTACATTCTTTCCTCACCCTCTTCAGCAAATGAAGGATTTTATAAACCTTTCCTGCTACCTGTCAGTGTGTTCTGCCCAGCTGAGTTTATTATCAAACGTTATGGCAAGTTATTTACACTTCAAGCTATCAACAAACAGTTTTGTACCATCTTATAATCATAAGGAATCTTTAGCTACTTATCTGTGTACCTAATATGTTTGCAGTCTTCTACGCTGTGATAGTATGGAAGAAACGTTAGTTAAACCACAAATATGCGAGTGCAGTTACATAATGATACAGCATCAGGCAATATGCGACTGAACTTCTTAAAATAAATTAAGACTGGATTGTGATAGATGCGAACGGAATGATTACATCAAGTTGTGAACTCTGTAATCTTGTCGGAAATACTTTCTAAAGAATACAAATATTCATTCAAGAAATACAAATTTTATAGATATTTTCTATCAGGTGTGCTTGATGTAATAATGCAGCTGTTGAGTATACTTTATATATGTAATTTAAATGTAACTGTGGAGTAATCGTAAATATCGCAATCTCAAAAAGTATCATTAAAGTATACAGGTTATAAATTTTAAAGTACTTATGATAATAAACTTGTCAACATTACCAAACATCTTTACTATCCATTTATTCTGCAACTTTTTCCCCACAGTTTTCGCTAAATATCACGTGTCTCTCATACACAGACGGAAAAAAAAATCCCAACACCAAGAAAAAATTATTGTAGAGTAATGAAATTTGGACAATGCATTTGTCAAGTTAACATGTTTAATTGATTAAATTTTCAAGATCACAGGTTAATTTAAGCTCAAGAAAATGCATTTCAAATGTGAAATACTGTTAAATTAATAGCCGGTGTAACCTCCAGAATTTTGAATGCAAGCCTGCAAACGTGAATGCATTGTGTCATACAGGTTTCGAATGTCACTTTGTGGTATGGAGTTCCATGCTTGTTGTACTTGTGCTGTCAATACTGGGACGGTCAGTGCTGGCTGTGGATGATGCTGGAGTTGTCGTCCAATGATATCCCATACGTGTTCAATTGGAGACAGATCTGGTGATCTCGCAGGCCAAGGTAACATGTCGACACTCTGTAGAGCACGTTGCGAGACAACAGCGGTATGAGGGCGAGCGTTATCCTGTTGAAAAACTCCCCCTTGAATGCTGTTCATGAATGGCAGCACTACAGGTTGAATTACCAGACTGACGTACAAATTTGCAGTCAGTGTGTTTGGTATAACCACAAGAGTGCTCCTGCTGTCATAGGAAATTGCTCCCCAGACCATGACTCCAGGTGTAGGTCCAGTGTGTCTAGGCCGCAGACAGTTTGGTTGCAGGCGTTCCCCTGGCCTCCTTCTGACCAACACTCGGCCATCACTGGCACCAAGGCAGAACCTGCTTTCATCAGAAAACACAACAGATCTCCAGTGTTGGTCAGAAGGAGGCCAGGGGAACGCCTGCAACCAAACTGTCTGCGGCCTAGACACACTGGACCTACACCTGGAGTCATGGTCTGGGGAGCAATTTCCTATGACAGCAGGAGCACTCTTGTGGTTATACCAAACACACTGACTGCAAATTTGTACGTCAGTCTGGTAATTCAACCTGTAGTGCTGCCATTCATGAACAGCATTCAAGGGGGAGTTTTTCAACAGGATAACGCTCGCCCTCATACCGCTGTTGTCTCGCAACGTGCTCTACAGAGTGTCGACATGTTACCTTGGCCTGCGAGATCACCAGATCTGTCTCCAATTGAACACGTATGGGATATCATTGGACGACAACTCCAGCATCATCCACAGCCAGCACTGACCGTCCCAGTATTGACAGCACAAGTACAACAAGCATGGAACTCCATACCACAAAGTGACATTCGAAACCTGTATGACACAATGCATTCACGTTTGCAGGCTTGCATTCAAAATTCTGGAGGTTACACCGGCTATTAATTTAACAGTATTTCACATTTGAAATGCATTTTCTTGAGCTTAAATTAACCTGTGATCTTGAAAATTTAATCAATTAAACATGTTAACTTGACAAATGCATTGTCCAAATTTCATTACTCTACAATAATTTTTTCTTGGTGTTGGGATTTTTTTTTCCGTCTGTGTATATCACAGCGGTATTTTCTCATTTGCGGCACTGATTAATTTCTCACTACCCATATTGATGAGTAAAACGAACAAAAACGGAGATATACACGAAAAGGAACGTGGAGCGTAGAATACGTAACAGCTGTTACAAGCGATTAATCCAACTCCAGTAGGACCAGTCGCTCGTCGCCTGTCGTCGGCTACAATCGGTCTCTCAAGATCGCTCGCAGTGGACGCTGTTCAGTAACGTACCGTGTGTTGGGATCAGTGGCATCAATACGCGCGACTACGCGAGACCTGTTAGTCGCTCAAATACGCTTGCAGTGGACGACCGGCCTTAAACTGTAGTTAAAAAGACACTTTATAACATAAAACGCTAGGAACTTCGACGAGTTTTCAGAGCCAACTACGAGTCCACATGGCCGAATTCCTTTGGCGCCAAGCCCTTGGTTTGATGAGGGCAAGAGGCCTAACACCAATTGGCGACCGACGTTCGACCCAAGGCATCGTTCGTTGGACTAGTCAACAGGGTGGAGTTGATCGTAGGGGGTTCGCGACAAGATTTACGTTATGGCGGCTGACTGGATGTCTCGAGTTTCCAACACGCACAAAGGTGAATTGAGACTGAACATGAGCAAAATGCTGCTAGAATTGACTCAACCTGCTGGAAGAAACAAGGCCATCAATCACCTTAATTAATAACGTTGCGCTCTTTGTCACTATATTGCTTTTGTAAAATAAAAATCCTTATTTAATAAAATAAAATAAACACCCAGTTTTTTTAAAGGAGGTTCGCCAATGCATAGAAGATTTTATAGCGGTTACGCGGAGCTAAAAGTTTGAGAAACCCTGGCCTAGTGTATACGTACCTTTAGGCATTGTGGTTTATTTAAGACGTACTGAACTCTAGTTTAGTACCCTAAGCAATATAACGAAGGTCATTACACCTAAAGGGTATTGATTCCAGCGTTTAGCTGAAGAAATGTAACTATCAATAACACTTCCGAAAGCAAACTTCTCCCTGCTAATAATAATGTCTGATAGTAGAGGTACAGCTGTTACATTGGATTCGCATTAAAATCTCCAATCCGCAGACACTCACGACTTGAGGCTAAACACATTAAAAACTGAAGCGTAAATAAAATTCCTTCATGTTCTTCCCTTCAATGGCGTGCTTGAAGTTAAGAATTCCGAAACTGAAAGAATAGTGCGCGATTACGTTCTGATTCACATCTATCGAGGTTGTATTTCATCAACTTCAACCGTAATAACACATTTGAAGAAAGATTTCGCCCTCAGTCATAATGGAGCTACAAACATAGTTAAAGAATAATGGTTATAAAATCTCATTACTGCTTTTCCTGATACACCTGTTGCTTCTTTGACGGGTGCGGAACACGTCATGGTATACGTTCATTACGGTTTCGCTATTCAACAGGTTAGCGTGACCGATAAAATTTACTTCTGGTGGTAAGAGCACGCTATATGCCTAACATCTTTATGTTACGAGCTGCTGAAACAAATAACCCGTGTTAGGATAAAACAGAAGCTATGGCCCGTCTACGAAAATATTCAGACCCAACATGAGCCTCGAAGTTCATCCACACAGTCATACTTAAGTCAGAGTTTGTTTATTCCAGTTATGAAAAACACGGCATCCTCAGTAAATCATTCACTTTTTAAAAGCATTTCGCATTCGAACTGCTTTTCTTATTTGAAGTTCTAGTAACTTCCAAGAGATCTGACATAATTAAGAAATTACTCTTAATGGTTGAAAACAATGTACTTGATAACAGAACTTAAACAGCAAATTTTACAAAATAAGTAGTGTAAAACTGCTGAAAACAAGAAAGTAATAAGGACAGTTAATCATGGCAGAGGTAACCTACAACTTTTATTTTTCCTTTTTTTACTAATGGCTTTACGCCTCGTCGACGTCGAGGTCATGATACCAATTCCAATTAAATAAATAAATAAATAATTATTAAAAAATATTCAAACTGTGGTCGCATAATGTATAATAGGGACTGGTTCATTTCTCGGTCATTGGAGACTGTGAAGGTAATCCATTCGCACGCACGACCACACGGCATTTCTGGTAACGCCAGATACGGTAACGGAAAATTGTCAAATACGGGGGTGAGAAATTCAAATGTTACATAATTCAAAATGGCGTCCACCTGCCAACAACGTAACCCAACGACGCTCTAGCGTCACACTATTTAGTTCTTTTGGTAAATAGGAAATCTAACCTCTTGGAAACCCAAATATGTCCCCGTAATTATAACTGTTAATACTGTTACTGTTATTTTTAACAAAAACCGTTCCCGAGTAATATATCTCCTGTGATCCTGGTTCGACTACAGTGACCCTCCTATTGTTTTTTAAGCATCAGTGATAGGAACACATCCTCTAGTAGCTCCTGTGCCCTGGATCGATGCACCCCAATTTTTTTTATCCATTAGGTGATAGTGGTACACAGCTCTCAAATGTTGGGGGCTTTATATGCTGAACTATTTTTTTCCTTGGAGTTTAACTTACATTTTTTTGGCGTTCATCCTTCTTTCCTTCAGTTTTTTCCTTCCCTCTGCTTTTCTTGGAAACCCCGGTGCGTATCAAATGTTTTCTTATGGAACTCACGCTCTCTGAAATAACTGTTTCATCCAGATGTCTTCAGACAGATGTAAATCGTATTTTCCTAAATTTCTCCAGCATTTCCATGCACGCCCCTTTTTTCCACATATATTTACAAATGCTTGAAATAAAATGTTAATTTATGAACATCTTCCTCTAAATAATACTTCTAATTCGCCCAAAAACCCATCAAAGCATCATCGACTAAATATTGCCTACACACACCTACCACATTCGTCATATACTTGGTAAGCGAGATTTAGACGGGGTAGAGGCGTATATTCACCGCGCAGGCAATCACGAATTCTCAGCGCTTCGTAGTTTCCACGAGAATTTAACTTCTCTGAGCTTTTTAAGTGTAATTCACACCGAATAACACTTCCTTTGCCAGCCATGTTAGCACTTTAACTGTTCTATTGGGCTGCACCTTTGTTTCCCAGTCTTCCTGCTTACTGTGATAAGTTGTTAAGGCGGAATTCAGCATTTTATTTGTGGTGCTAACAATAAACGAATGCTAAATGTTATTAACGTTAAAGTTTTCATGTCCGCCATTCAGTATTCACCTGACAGTTATAAGTCTTTTGAAACTAAACGGTGTCAGATGTGGGAATTCATAGGCAAAATCTTAATGAAAAATATTTTCCGAACCAGAACATTTTTTTATGTTTTGAAACGCAGTTTGAAGTATGCATGAAATTTAACTTTTTTCAAAATTCTCACTGCTTCATTCTTACTGTTCCATATAATGATCACTGGGATTAATGTAGTAGGGGTAAACCCTTCCACTGTTTTCCTTTTTTCTTCTTCCTTTTTTACCTATGGCTTTAGGCTTCGTAAACGTCGAGGTTTTAAGAGGCGGGAGAGGACTGGAGACAATAAACGGGAAAAAATTCAGCTATTGTCCATTGAAAGAACCATCCAAGCATTCATATGATTTCGGGAAACCACGGCAAACCGAAATATGGATGGAGGACGAGGATTTGAACCGCCGTCCTCCCGAATGTTACGCCAGAGCGTTAATGCTCATCCACCACGCTCGGTGTTTACAATGGTGGTTGTTCATAATCACAGCGTTGGAGAATAGGCCGATGAATGAGGAAGTTTCCGACAGTACTGGATCGGCTCGTGAAATAATCCGTATGCAAACACACAGAACATATTTTCATGGTTTATAAGTATGCGTGTGCTGTTAGCCGTCTCTTTAGAATCAGAGTAACAGAGATGCTGTTCTACCTACGCAGATAAGGAACATGAGACAGAGTTAAATCACATATTCTTCAGATGCGGTAAATATTCCACCCACAACAGAAATCTGCTAACTACTATCGCAACAGTATCTCTACCGACGTCGAACCCAACCCTCCTTGAGACGGGCCACCCGAAGATACAGAGAAGCCTGATAAATTTCTTACGCGATGCGCAAATTAACATCCGGCCGAAACTAATATAAGTAAACGGACTTAATATACCAAAATTTTATAGTTAAAATACCATGTGTAAAATAAGTAATATGTAAAATTATATAAAATAGTTAATGTGTAAAATATTTAATATGTTAAATATGAAAGATATTTAATAAGTAAAATGATCCCGGCAACTATAATATGTAAAACGTTGTAGGAGGGCTGGTGTAATGGTCTTGGGACCAGAAACCAATATTTTTTTTAAAAAAACTGTTCTACCTTACCGTGATAGTTTCGTTCGTCTTTCGATACATCCACCATCATAACAAGACATATAAACATTACGTGTGCTAGAACTCGCTCCTTAAGGAAGCAAAATAATTAGAGCGCCGGTACTAGGAGTATAATAAGTACACCAAAAGTGGATTTTAACCACAGCTGACATTTTTCAGCCTCATGTGATAGCTGTGCGTAGTGAAGATTTCACTAGCCGTCACGATATTGGAAACACAAAGACTAGATTTTTTTAGAACTCATCTATCAGACCGTGAATCTCAAGGGATAAAATTCACAGACTTCAAACGCAAAGAGCGTCGTTGCGATACAGAGTTGATAAATGGACGCCATTTTACATTATGGAGTATTTAAATTTCCCACCACCTCTTGTAACGTCACAGGAAGTGCTCAAAGAACTAAATTATCTCGCAGTTGTGTCATCCAGTTTATGCAAGGTTTAGATAAAATTGAACACAAACCAAACAAATATTTTTATTGGTATTAATTCAGTCCATGGTAAGTTCCATCAAAATTGCCTATTTTTTTCTTTTGTTTCTTCCCTCGGGCTTTACGCCTCATCGATGTAGATGTCATTAGAGGTAGGAAAGGGTAGAGGACAAAAAAAGGGAAGTTATTGGGCAATGATGTTCTTGAGGAATCAACCTGGCAATCGCCTGGATTTTTTTTAAACTGCTTTACCTCTCTCAACAGCGAGGTCTTTAGAGACGGGAAAGGACGGGGGCAAGGAATGGGAAGGAATTCAGCCATGGCCTTTTTAAGGAAGCATTCCGACATTTGCCTGGAGTAATTTGGGAAACAATGGAAAACCCAAATCTGGATGCCCGGACTGGGATTCGAACCGCCGTCCTCCCGAATGCGAGGCCAGAACGCTAGCCGTTACACCACCACGCTCGGTGCAATCGCCTGGAGTTATTTCGGGAAACTATGGAAAACTGAAATCTCCGTCCTCCAGAACGCCAGGCTGGAGCGTTACCGGTTCATAATTGCTATTTCTACTTGAGCTATTTGTGTAGCCCAAGTCTGTTATGTAAACACTGTCTAACAGTATTACTGGATCTGGTACAGCAGCTGTACTGGAAAGCTCAAACCCCTGAAGCCTCTACGATAAGCAAACTTTCCAAATACAAATGATTTCATAGACTAGATATTTATCAGTGAACGTAGTACAAGTGACATTAAAATATATAAGATAAAAACTTAACAGTGAACAAGAATAACAGCTCTGCGAAATGTGAAAGGGGTTATTATCGTCTCCATTTTTTCTTTCTTCTGGTAAAAAAAAGAAGGAGAAGAAGAAAATACAATTGAAAACAAAACAGATTTCACCTTAAAAATAAAAAAATACACGTCTCATTGAAAACACTCTAAATTGCGAAAGATAATCAGGTATTATAACGGCAAAATTAAAACGACTGAATACCGGTGAGATCATTAATACACTAAATCGAAAAAGGACATGATTTCCGATTTATTTCCAAATAAACATTGTACAACGCGGATGGTCATTTTTAATGAGAACATTTTCAGCTATTTTTGAAGATAGAGGATAACTTGGAATTAAAGTCTTCTCTCTTTTCTACAACGGCAACCAGAAAAAGGGACAAAGGGGGGGGGGGAGTGAAGACGCCTCTGCCTTCAACCAGAACCTGTTGCTTACATTTGCTAATCGCTGCTCATATTTCTTTTTTAAAAAAAAAAAATTAAAACACATGGCACAGAAATCTATGTACTTGAACGAAATCCGCATGTCCAGGGAGCCATTCGCAGTACAGTGCTGATAGTAAGGTGCTTCGATGGATCTAATTATGTACAGCAAGTGTTTTACTTGTGTGAATACACAGAATACGAGAGACAGACCGAGCGTGGTGGGTGAGCGGTTAACGCTTTAGCCTCGCATTCAGGAGGGCGCCGGTTCGAATCCCCGTCCGGGCATCCAGATTTGGGTTTTCCATGGTTTCCCCAAATTACTCCAGGCGAATGCCGGGAAGCTTCCTTTAAAAGGCCATGGCCGATTGCTCCGCATTCCTTGTCCCCAGTCCCATCCCGCCTCTAATGACCTCGACGAGGCGGAAATCCATAACAAAAAAAAAGAAAAAAAAAAGAGAGAAACACAATCAAATTAGACGGGTTACTGCGCTGGTGAGATAGGTCGCTAGTTCCGAGTCCCACAAATATTATATTAAAGCTTAAAACTTCTCATCGTGGCTGACTGGAAATATACAACCGTCGAATTAACGAGAACATTCCCTCATCCCGAAGTAAATTTATGCTATTATGCACCCTGAAATGGTTGATGTTTTATTTTTGTGGGAGGCTTAAGTTCGGTGACCGATGAAGCAGAATATTTTTCTTCGAAGCTATAAGTCCGTACCGGTCACCTAGACGCATTCAACCTTTTGTGAGATTAACAGCAACGAGGAAACTCTCTGGGTGGAAAAATGACTTGATCTCTACTGACGAGTCTTCAGAAAGTAGCTCTAACGTCAAAAACCATGGCCTCCAGGGCCCAGAAGAATGAATAACTTAACTTCACTTTCCTCTTTTGAAGCAGTATTCACAAAGCCCAGCCCTTACTGTTCTGCAAGTCAGAAGATTGAGTATCCTGATGATAGGAAAGTAAAACGTAGGCTGCCATCTACATCCAGAGTACTTCCTCTATAAACCCAATGGCTTTTCACCAAACCCGAATCTATTGCCGTGTTATTGCTATCCGAAGGCTCCAACTGCTCGTATAGTTTCATAAACGAATGAATGATCGAGTCTGTGCAGGTTATAACTACGAGTGTTAATGCAGGGAACGGGTCTATTAAAATTATGAGGATATTATCCTTCACGTTTTAAGCATATTAATGTCCCTCTAAAAGGGCAGTTATAAGCTCCGCAGTATTGACCCAGGTCTGTTCTGCGAGCTCCATATTTGTTTAATCTTCATAGACTACGCCAGAGAGGCAGTTATATTTAGATCAATCTGTGTATTATAAAATCTGCGTTTTCGACGACCAAACGTGATGGTTTTAAAACCATCGTTTATGTGCGAGTAAAATATTGTTATGTACCAAGCGATAAGGAAAACAGCCTGAATTGACACTTCCCTTCATATCTAATTTTTTATAACAAGTAATATATCGGATAGCATCTCAAAACTCATTTTTCTGTAATTATTCATATAACACCTAGTTACATATAGAAAGTTAGTACGTATTTCATTATTCACATGATATGTCTTATGCAATCACCTTTAACGTAAATTGAAATATCTGACCAATAAGTGAATGATTTGACGTAAAGGAAAAATTATTTTAAAGATTTTGTTTTTTTTTTTTGTTTTTTTTTTGTCTTTACCATTTAGCTTAAAATATCATAGTTGCCTTTCTCTCGGAACCGGTAAACGTCCAACATATGTCATAGATACCCTAAGGCTGGGGGAAACTTAGAATAGCCATGGTTCTATCGAAGTTATCACGTTATATTGATATCACGATACACTGCGTTTGTTAGGAATCTCTACGATGCCATCTTTTTGAGTAATCCGACCACAAACGAGCACGGTGGTTGGCGGTTAACGCTCTGGCCTCGCATTCGGGCATCCAGATTTGATTTTTCCATGGTTTCCCCAAATCACTTTAGGCGAATGCCGGTATACTTCCTTCAAAAGGTCATAGCCGAATTCCTTCCCGTTCCTTGTCCCCAGTCCCATCCCACCTCTAATGATCTCGACGTCGACGAGGCGTAAAGCCATAAAGAAAAAATACAAAAAATAATCAGACCATGAAACTTGTGTAATTTAGCAATCGTAGTGTGCTCTCAGTGACTAGCAGGCAAAAGTATTTTACTTGAAGTAGCGCACTATTAAATCCATAACAGGTAGTAGAGTTCGATTATCCCGTATACTGTATTCCTCTACGTACAACTCAACAGCACTGTAAGGAATGAAAAGTGGAGTGAATTTAGCTGACGTGTGTCAATGCGCTGGGTCAAATTACTTCCACAGTTAATTTCCAATTACAACACAAATTGCATAGTACTACAAGATGAAAGCGGCGATGTTAAAGACAAATCAGTACTTTAACAGTATATAGTCGGATCAAGACTGCCACTACAGCAAAGTTCAAAATTGGTGATCACGTTAGAATTTTTAAGAGAGTGAAAAAAAAAACCTGCCAAACAATGAAAGACAATTCAAAAACCAGTGATTTGTCTGGGAAATTTGAACTTGCGTATTTGTTCAAGACTTGATGATGAAAATAACGGCAAGTCTTAAAGACAAATAATTAACACAGTAACGTTTAATATCTCTGCCGGAGCGTGGCGCTGACCCCATCACATCAATTCTAGTGCCGAAGGTTGTACAGGGAGTGCGGAGCTCTACCTCCGTGAATCCTACGGGATGCGGCAGGAGCCGTCGGAACCCCGTGACCTTTAGCTTTACCTTTTACATTTAATATCTAAATTGGTTATTGCTTATAGAATATTTGTGTCGATGGTCGACGATATTTTCCAATACCACCGGATCACCTAAGCAAACACAGAAAAGATTATAATTGTTTTTAACTGTTTGAGCCCACCGCCGTGACTTAATAATAATAGCAATAGAGATTTTGTTATTACCATACCGCGATTAATGTTATAAGCCTTTCGAAGTGTCTGCCAACATAACTGGACATATAAACGATAGGTGTGTTAGAGTTTATTTCCTAAAGAAGTAAATTAACTGCAGCATGCCGTCTATGAGTGTAAAAAGTACATCAAAAGTGAATTTTTCATCACAGCTTTCACTTGTCAAGACTCATGAGATAGTGAATGTTGCATTAACTGTCACGATATTATGATGCACAAAGACTAAAAGCATTTAAAACTGATCTGTCAGATAGTGAGGATTGCATGTACTTCAAAGGCAAAGAACGTGTTACCACTAAGCCCCGGATTCTTAGGTTCGAACCTATTTTGTTCCTAACCAAATATTCTCGAAATTTTAATTTTCTTTTTCGTCTTTTGTATAAACTAATAATATTCGTAAATTTAATAGGAACTAAAAGTACCTAATTTTTATGTTATGACCTAAAATGACCTAATTCGGTTTTCAGAACCTAAAAGGACCTATTTCGATGTACTGATCCGGTCCGACTGTAATTTTGTTACTTAAATAAAAGAAATGACCGACCGGATTAGCTCAGTGGTACGTGCCATGGTCGAGTAATTTGGACTCGGGAGACGCCCTGGATTCGAACCCCACCGTCGGCTGTTCTGAATTGGTATTCCGTAGTTTTCCTTTTCACCTCCAGGCAAATTCCGGAATAGTGCCTTATTGACAGGCTACTGCTGCTTCCTTTTCCCTCCTCTTTCTCAAAAATTTCGTTTCCTTCTTCTACATCGATCCAAGTTGATGTCACCTGGGCAATCCGGCCAGTCACCATCCCTAGCTGTATCTATTACTATGTGAATCCTAAGCTCCAAGACACTGCAAATGTAAGCGGTGTAGGAATGATCCTTCGCAGAGTCCAAGGATGAAGACGAACTTGGAGGGTAAAACAAATAGATTTATTTTAAAATTGGAATAACTATTCACAACAATATTAAATGATATGTTTTAACCTTATTGTTGACGGTAACATTGAGAAATGGTGTAACAATGCGGTGCGGCAACTTTACAAAGGCTTACATTCAGTAGAAACAAATCGACAAAGCAAGTTTAAAGCCTCGTTTCCTCGGCGCATCCCTCGGCGTGTAGTTGTGGACGCCTTTCATCTTTGACGCATATGCTAGCAGCTACGGCGCGCCTCGACCCACCGCCAGGCGGTAAAAGATGAAAGGCGCGTACTGCCACACCACGCGCCGTGGGAATGCGGCTTTAAACATAGCATGTTAAACATTAACAATCTCAGGAACGCAAATACTTTCTGAGAAATTAACAGTTGTATACCGTCATCGTTCAGTGTTAACACGGAAATTAAAACATTGTATAGGCCTACATATTTTTAGTTCCTTCATTAAAAGCATCATGCCTAAACAGAAATCCTCCAGAAATAGTCTCCTGCGAGAGTGGATTGAAACGGATAAGAATTTTTCTACAGATGGGAAAATTATATATTGCCAAGCATGTGTAAAACCAGTAAGTTTAATTTGTTTTATATACGTATATCTTTTATAATTTTATAAATATATTAGATTTGTTTTCATTTCTAAAGTAACATAGTGGGAAAGTCGAGGCTGCTGCATAAAATTTTATAATATTAACTAGGTATTACGCGGGGTGCTATATTCAGGTGGACTATTTTTATTTTTTCCTTCTTATAGGTGCATGCAGAAAAACGATCCCACGTACTACAGCATAAAAGTTCAGCAACTCATTTGGCAAATGTTACCAGGAGAAATGCTTAAAAGTTAAAAGCTGGGTACAGAAGATTCGTTTAACCTGCGTCTATGCGAAGCTCTCACAGCCCCTAATTTACCTGTTGCAACCCTCCAGAATGCAGTCTTAAAAACCTTTTTGGGAGAATTTTGTAACAGAAAAATACCAGATTAATCCACTTTAAGAAAGAATTACTTGCCTCAGCTGTATGAGAAAACCATTGAAGAAATACGGGTGGACATTGCTGACCACTTCATCTGGTTAAGTGTAGATGAGATGACAGATGCCTGCGGCAGATACATAGCCTACATGGTTGTGGCAAGCTCGCATATGAGGAACCTAGTATACCCCATGTCATTATGCGCAGAGAACTTCCAACAACAAACCACTGTGGTAGTTGCTGTAAGGGATGCATTAAAGGTGTTGTGGTCAGATCCACAACACGAGGATAAGTTGCGGTTGTTGGTGACAGACTGCAGCTTATAGGATAAAAGCAGGGGAGTGTTTGAAGGCATTCCATCCCCGACTGGCATATGTCACCTGACTAGCTCATGGGCTCCACCGGGTAGCTGAAAAAAATCGGGAACAGCACCCTGTAGTTAACGAGATAATTTCTTCAGTGAATAAAATATTCCTGAAAGCGCCAAGTCGAGTAGTTATTTTCAGGGAAAAGCTTCCATCAGTACCCCTCCCTCCCGAGCCAGTAGTGATGCGATGGGGGACCTGACTCTCAGCGGTAATATATTATGCAGAAAACTATGAGAGCATCACGGCTGTCATCGATGCATTAGATGAAAGTGAAGCTACTGCTATAGTAAATGCAAAGAAAGCGTTGCACTCAGTACCAGCTGTACAGGAGTTGACATATATAAAGGCAAATTTTTACAACCTAGAAATTTCAATCAAGAAGTTTGAAGGAGGCACTCTATAGTTGACGGAAGCCATTCAAATCATCCAAAAAGTAAGGGTCAGAGTGGCTCCTGGACCAGTTGGGTTATCTGTAGCTAAGAAGCTGGAGGCTGTTTTAGCCCGCAGTCCTGATTTCAAGAGGATGGAACAAATAGGCCGTGTTATCTCTGGACTAAAGAAGCAAGAAATACTGCTATGCAAATGGAGACTTTCCCGGCGTATTGATTCAATGAAAGTTTCACGGGTGTCCAGCCGGATGATGTCATAAAATGACGACGTTTCGACAACCTGCTCGGTTGTCTTCATCAGGTCTATTTGTGATTTCGAGAAGAAACGTCTATTTAGATGTTTCTTCTCGAAATCATAAAGAGACCTGATGAAGACAGCCGAGCAGGTTGTCGAAATGTCGTCGTTTTATGACACCATCCGGCTGGACACCCGTGAAACTTTCATTGAAGAAATACTGCCTTGGAATCCTAAGAAAATCGCTGATATGAAGTTCTCACCTCTTAGGGAGCGTGTATAAACTACGTGGCTCGGTCTGGGGGAGGGGGGTTGGCTGGAAAGCTACGCTGGGTTACGTGGGGGGAGGGGCGGTTACGAGCAAGCCCACGTAGCTTTTCATTCATATCATTTGTCACAGTTAAAATGAGGTACAGAACACGCAACAGCATGTCAATATTTATTTCCGTCATTTAATTATCTCCGTATGTAATTTACGATAGACTGAAAAGAGAAAAACAGTACAAAATGTCTTCTGGAATCAATAGGGGAAAAAGCTACGTCCTACGTGGAATAGCGGGGGGGGGGGGGGTGTTTTGACAAAAGCCAAGCCTTGTCGGGATACGTGGTGGGAGGGGGGGGTTCACAGGAGGCTAAAAGAGAGAGCTACGTGGTTTATGGACGCTCCCTTATCTCTTGTGACGTGGAATGTAGTATTTCCACATTCAAAAGAATTTTAACGGAAGAGAGAAGAGGGTTTACTACTCAAAGTCTGTCAAAACTTTTCATTGTTCAGTGTCATATTAGAAGTTTTAAATGAGTGGTTTACAATCCATAATAAAGACAAAATGTTTTGAACATAATAGTGGTTTATGTCGCATGTTTCAATGTGAACGAGCAATTTCATGTTAGAAGTTTTTAAGGAGTGCTTAACAATAAGTTCACAATATTTTTAACACTGTGGCAGTATGTATTGCGTGTTTTAAATTTTATTTCCCTTAAAAATGTGTAAATTCCTGAATAAGAATTTTAAAAACCTATAAAAGCCTAAAACGTGAATTGAATAAATCTAAATTTGGTTTTTTAGATCCTAAAAATCCGGGGCTTAGTTATCACCAATAAATTCATGAGTTCTGTGACCTGATCGAAAATGAAATAAGATAGTCGTTTGCACGTATTATCACAAAATTCATGGCATATACATGTGTTTTTTACGTAAATATCTCCTGTTCAGGAATGACATATACAAGCGTTGCATTCATCTCGTAATAGCAACCGAACAGTATTAAAACTATTTGTCAGCATAGTGTAATTTTTTTGTCTATACATCCATCAAGATGTTACAAATGTTGAAAATTTCACGAGTACGCGAAATTGGCATTACTCTCGTGCGAAGAGTGATTCACCACGTGTCCTATATGATACACATGGCGAGGAAAAGGTGGGGTTGTGTTTCACCTACAAGGGACACCTTTGACCTCGAACGCTCTGAACCGCACGAAAACAAGCTTAGAATAACAAGCGATCATAAACAAAACAGTGGTGTGTGTCATTTCCATGCAAAACGTTGCATTCTACCTCAAGTAACATTTTAATAGAGAGAAACAAAGTAACAAGATATCAATACCATACGAAGGAAATTATACGTAATTCAATGACGTCAGTGTATCATTACATTTTCAATCAACAGCGCCAAAAACTCTCTGCTTAAAGTACTTAATATAGCACAAAACACACATATACAGCAGTACCACACACCTGTGCTTATACTAGTCCTCAAAGTGCAGACCGAGCGTGGTGGTGTAACGGATAGCGTTCTGGCCTCGCATTCGGGAGGACGGCGGTTCGAATCCCCGTCCGGGCATCCAGATTTGGGTTTTCCATGGTTTCCCCAAATCACTCCAGGCGAATGCCGGGATGCTTCCTTCAAAAAGGCCATGGCCGAATTCCTTCCCATTCCTTGCCCCCATCCTTTCCCGTCTCTAAAGACCACGTTGTTAAAAAGGGACGTTAAACTGTTACAAAAAAAAAAAAAAAATCAAAGTGCAGATGCGGGATTTCGATGAAGTGGTTAAAACAAAGTGGAAGAGAACAATGTGCATACCTCACTAAAGCCATGTTATCACATTCCAAATCACTTTCGCAATCACGCAGCCCAATATCCAATTAAATTTTCAAATGATGATGTTGGTATGTCAATGTAATAACCTGGCTTGGACTGCGTGAATGCGAAAGTGATTTGGAATGTGATAACGTGACTTTCGTGAGGTATGCATATTGTTCTCTTCCACTTTGTTTTAACCACTTCATCGAAATCCAGCATCTGCACTTTGAGGATTAATATAATCACTATCAGGTGTGTAGTACTGCTGTATACGCGTGTTTTCGCTATATTAGGTACTTTGAGCAGAGAGTTTTTGGCACTGTTGATTGAAAATGTAATGGTACACTGACGTCATTGAATTACGTATAATTTCCTTAATATGGGTATTGATTTCTTGTTACTTTTTTTTCTCTCTATTAAAATGTTACTTGAGATAGAATGCACCGTTTTGCATGGAAATCAAACACACCACTGTTTTGTTGATGATCGCTTGTTATTCTCAGCATGTTTTCGTGCAGTTACGAGCGTTCGAGGTCAAAGGTGTCCCTTGTCAGTGGCTATTAATTAGCTAAAAGACAATTTTTCCAAAACACCGGTAATCAAATATCGGAATATATATACGTACAATCGTATAGCATAACGTGCTTTGTAAGTAATTCTCTGACGTTTTCCGTTAATTATAACTGTCCCTGTTTATTTTCAAATACTAAAGTTTGGGCCTTAGACAAATAATGAATTGCTGACTTGATGAGAATGCGGAACTTAAGGTTAGTACCACATGACACTTAATGCGAAAACATCTCAAATAAAATACTGAAATATGACATACCAACTTCTTCGTAATAAGCAGAAAGACTAGGAACAAGACAGCTTAGTGCAGTCAGGGAGGAACAGGAAAAATTCCAAGATGGCTAGTAAAACAAAAGTTTTTAGTGTGACTTACAATCTGACTCGTTTTTCTACACCAATACAAAAATGATTAATGAACATGTCACAATATATTTTTGGTGCCTGACGATAAATTCCCTAAGCCGTAGAAGGATCTAAGAGAGAGTGTATTTCCGCGATAATGTCTAAATTTACGTGCGTATGTTTATGGCGAAGGTATTTTTGGAGAATAAATGATAGTTATATTGTCTTGTTAGCAGACAAGGGTGGGAAACCATTAAATGACGTGAACAGAATAATCGATGAAAGATCTGGACTATGAAATTCAGTAATGCAATATAATATCGTAAAGGTTTTTATAGCCTGATGACAGAGTTTCTTATCAGCTTCCCAATCAGCATATACCATAGTCGCCTACCCTAAAGCAGTATTAGTGACATGGCATCTGAACCATGGAATCCTTTTGGCGCACTTCATACAAACATAGAAAAATAACTACTGAGCTATTATACCGCTCTATGAAATTTACTAAAAATCCATTAAAGATAGCTTTACAAAGGAACGTTTCGCCATAATACTAGTCAAGGATTATACCTTACAAATGCTTAGCAGTGAATGGTGAAAAACCTGTTTAATTATAGCTACAGGATGTAACATAAAAGATTGTAATTTTATTATATTAAATAATGTTTCCATCATTTTTAGTTCTGAGATGAACGTACAATGTATTACAATTTCTATACACATGTTTGGAGCAAAATATTTACCCGTGATGGCGAAGTGATATATTATAAATGATTGTGTACTATGTTTGATACCAAACAGACTGGTGTTGTAGATGTATGTATGTGTGTGTGTGTGTGATATACAAGTGTCTAACGTTGCTGGTTGCTGCAAAAGGTGTTTTGGGGGATAGCCCAGTGATATAGTATAGATGTCTAATCTTTTCTCTGACACTAAATAAAGTACTCTGAGTGGTTTATTCCTAAAGATAAATCTAAGAATGTAGGAGGAATGCTTAAAGGGGTCTTTATTGTCAAAAAGTTACTTTTAATGATGATCAAATGAGGTTTTATGAGTGTTTGAAGTTTTTATGTAGAGAAGTGTATTTTTGTTCGCTGGTCGAAATTGGCGAAAGCCAGGGACCACTAAAATAATAATAATAAAAATACTAGGAAAGTTAAACTTTTAAGAATGCAATGCTGAAATGAAACTCATCGTGTGTTTAACGATGATTGCGGTAGGTGCTAATTAAATGTGCAATAATCAAGTTATTTTTAAAAAAGAAAATGAATGCGTTCACCAGATAGATTCTTTGTGATATTCCTAACTCGAGTTAGTTATGGTTCTACCTTTGAAATCATCCACAACAATTTGCCTGGAGTGATTTGAGAAAACCATGGAAAACCCATATTTGGATGGCCGGGCAGGGATTCGAACCCGCGTCCTCCCGAATGCGAGGCCAGAGCTTCACCGCTCACCCACTACTCTCAGTCAGAAGCTACAGTTTGAGGTACTCGAGTATCCTCTATATTGGCCTGCCCAAATACGCCGCAGATCTGAAGGAAAGGAAGTGAAGGAAACTTGAACATGCGTAACTCGTTATTTAGCTGAAAACATTTTATTTTCTATGAGGGCATAAAGAACATTGTACAACGATAGACCAAGAACGCTGATAACAAGAGGACTTATGTTGATAAATGACACTCTTTTAAGAGTTCTAGGGCCGATGAGATGTATTTTATAACTACATTCCGGATAATGGTTGAATTACTCTCGTAGAAGCAGGGTGGCACGTGTTCAAGTGATCTACAGCGTGCGTAGATGGCTGTAATGAGTTTGGTAAGCATAGCGTGTCGTTATGCGTTGTGTATATGAGGATGAAAAAAAGGAGAGGGTGAAACCCGGTGCCAGCCCATTAACGACGAAGGGGCGCAAATGATCAAATCAAACACGCTGCGTTCCTTCAGTAAAAAATCTGATGATTAAGAGATGTACCCAGCCACCTCTTCTATCCTGTGGCCCTTGTGTCTAATGATGAAGATTTGTTCCACCACGGGGCAACAGAACAGTCACGGTTTTTTGGCCACGAGGCTAACTTCAAATTATTTTTGTTGGCAAACCCTAATTTGTACCATATCTTCACCTTTCTCCTTGAAGTTAATAACACCTTCTCAGGATTGGAAACAATCCTCAAAATACGTCGGTTTTAAGCTTTTAAGAAACTTCACTGATTCTACCTTGCTCTCTGGTAGGCAAAATAAAGCCATTCATTAAAAGCGTGATACTACGAAAAAATAAAAGGAACAGTTACTGTGAATTTGTCTGCTAGGAAAAGTCTGAAAAGAAGTTTTCTAACAAATATTTGGTAACGTTGCGGTTCCACCACAATTGTTCCGGTGGAGGAGACAATAGTCACAGAACTGCCGCCAAAATAAAGCGCTGCTGTTGCTAGTTTGTCTCAAGAGAACAGAGACTGGATGGGGTTTAACGTCGCGTCTACAGCTGAGGTCATTAAAGACGATTCTTGGTTAGCACGGCATCCATTTGCTAATAGCAAACTATAGTCCGTTCAGTTAACAGGGGCGACTCAAGGTCAGTCCGCTCTATCCCCATTCCACTGCCCTTACCCATACTTACGAAGGGGAAATTTGACACTCCGCTACCAGGACACAGCATTCAGCTCTGAGAGGCAGGAAGAGAAGGGGCGATGTGGTGAGGAGCGGGGCTAGGCGAAAATGACCTTGAGCCGTCAGTTGAGCGTGAACAAGGTATAATCCAGCATTTTTCTCGCAGGATTTCATCAGGATGGGCTATACGCAAGGGACAAAGACATTTGAATTCTTGAAACTAAAATACTGTAGCGCAGTAAAGCTTTCACTCGAGGAGCTGGATCTCCAAAGTCCAAAAGAAGATTTTTTTTTTACTTATGGCTTTACGCCTCGTCGACGTCGATGTCATTAGAGGCGGGATGGGACTGGGGATGAGGAACGGAAAAGAATTTGATCATGGCCTTTTGAAGGAAGTATCTCGGCATTCGCCTGGAGTGATTTGGGGAAACCATGAAAACCCAAATCTGAATGCCCAGACGGGGATTCGAACCGGCGTCCTCCCGAATGCAATACCAGAACGTCAACCGTTCACCACCACGATCGATGCAAAAGAAGAGAAAGGGTTTGTAGGTTCTCTAAATATGTTGCACACAAGATAAAGAGTGGAGATACAAATATTTCCCGTTAAAGCCTTGTCGCGCTGCGTGTACCATATTAACATTGTGAGATTGTTTCTGCATTTATACAATATCACAACGCTAATAAAAAAATCACTAAAATACTTTAGTTTCGTTTAATACCTAGCAAAAACAAAAATGGCTGCTTTTAACAGCTAGTAAAGTTGTTCCAGTTTTGACAGCCGAATCTACGTTAAATCCAAGTTTATAACACCTCGGCGTCGAACCGTTGACTAAACAAGCAACAAACAGAAACATCACGTAAATTAAACCCCCGAATTCGGAGCGCCAGGGCACCGAAACATGGCATTTGCTAAACCGATTCATAAACGATTCCCCTGAGGCAACAGGCGAAGCAAACCGAAAATACAATCGATTCGCGCGCGTCGTAAAAATTCTCATGTTGCTCAGTGATGGTTCGAGCATGCAGAAGGTCGAGAAAAATCACAGAATATCATACCGAAAAAGTCCTCATCTGACTCTTAAGTATCTCCAGTAACATCTATATGTTTACTTATAGAGAAATGGTTTTGGCTTCAGGAGTTTCGCAAACATTGTCTAATAGGTTTAGGAATCACAGCAATTACGGAAGTGATATAGCAGTTGAAATGTAAACAATATTATCTTCATTATCTTCTACAACTGATATTAAGAATTAACATTAAGTTCCCCAATCACGGAAGAAAAATCACCAGTCAGGATGTATAGCAATTTGTATTACACTAAAAAATAATTATTAATCAGTATGGAGAAATAAACGGTATGCAATAAGACTACCAAAAACTGGGGTAGCCAATCCGGGCCAAAGACACTAATTTTTATCCGAATTCGTCCAGAAGTGGAAGAAATAAATATGAGGTCTTTCTTTCGTTGGTTGTCTAACATTATTTCACGTAGTACAGGAATGGAGCAGTCTGGAGGTATACTAGTTTCTAATGCACTTTAGATCAACGCACGTATGCTCAGAGTTGCACGTAATCTACATTAAATCTAGATGTCATAAAGTAAAAAAAATGATTTACTTTTCGTGATGTCAAATAGCTCAGCAGCAGAACCAAAATCGTCAGTGCAGTATATTTTCTCCAAACACGAAGAGATAGTTCCAAATTTAGTCAGTTTGTTTACTAAGTTCTTGATGCAAACATGTCATATTTGATATTTTTACGTTAAGTCAGCAACTAGGGAAATTTTGCGGCACTGACAACCCAAATAACTCAATCAGACCATGTGACTGTAAGCTATGGTCGTGTCTGTTACGAAATTCTACTAATTGGGCATAACGCATGGTACTCGGGGAGTGAAAATAATGGCGTTATAGAGCCTGTATTGCAAATAACTTCCACATCTACTCCATTTAACGACATAAACACGATCCAGGCTGTATGATAGAATTATTGCATTTTTCGAAACACAAAAATTCTATTTTCGTAACGCTGGAGTTTTCAAACATGCGGTGTAGAGGAATAGACGTTAAGCGCTTATTTCACGTCAAAATGTCCCAGTACAATATATATATTATCATGTAACCACTTGATACTATTTCAAAAAATATATATGACACAAAATTCCGGGTATAAGTAATAATGTAGCTAATGGCTCAGCTAAATGTTGTTTCACCTCTTCAGGGGTATTGGCATAAACATGTACGTTTGACCCTAAGTTCAACTTCTCTGTTTATAATAATTCCTTTACCGCACAGTGGTAACTGTTGTGTACAGTAATCCACTCTCGTTAATACAAGTTGCAATAGAACTTATATTTGTACGTGTTGCTTCAATAACAAAGGATACAGTTTCCTGTATTTTTCATCCGAAATAATTAGTCCTTGAAGAGGGTAATTTTTTGTCGCTTTCATTGGTTTTTAACCGTATCAGCGTCTGTGGAAGAACATATATCAACCAAAGAAAACGTGATCGTCAAGATGTATCAAATAAAAGATGTATATCAATAACTTGAATTTCCGCTTCTGTGGTTAGTCCACTACTTCCTGTTCTATTTCTGACCGTTACTCTATGATTCTTCCTCCAACTCCCTTCGCCTCTGAGTCTTTCTACGCCTGGTCCATCCATCTTGTCCATGGTTTTCTAATAGCTCTCTTTCCCATTGTTCAAGAGCGTTAACTTCAGCATTCACCACTCCTCCATTCTCACGACATGCCCTAGTTTTTCAATCTTTCATTCGTTATCATTTCTTCTAATGGTCCGACTTTTAACCCTTCCCTAGTGTTTTCGTTTCTGATTCTATCCTTCCTTGTGACGATACAGTACTCAGCAACCTCATCTCTGCCGCATGTAACTTCTAAGATTGCTTTTTGCCAATGTGCAGGTTTCAGAGCCATAGGTTAATATTGGTTGGTAGTATACTGAATAGAGCAAGACTTTTGGTGTCTTCGATATTTTTCACCTCCATATCGTATCCTTGATCACATAATAAAATTTCCCATTCTTATATTATTCTCTGTTCGTTTCCTCCTCCATCTTTCCATTATGAGTTACTTTGCTTCACAAGTAAACAAACCACTCTACCCAATCTAATTTCTTTCCCTCAAGTGATACCTCCTTTGATGCACCAGTTTTTCTTGATATCTACATTTCTTCGGTTTTTCCAGACTCATCTCCATTCCATATTTTCACGTTGCAGTCGTCCATTTTTCTAGTTCTATTTCGTCTCCTCCCGTCACCTGTATATGCTATCACATTAAACAAAACAGATTAGTCCCCTTTCCGTTTCAAACCAATCCGAGAGTCTATTAACTATCCGCATACATCTCATACTCTGATAAATGTTTCTTATAAGTTCCACAATTTCTTCAATTATCTCCTTGAAAAAAATAGCTTGATAATATGCTCTCTCTTCGTACTTTACCAAAGGCCTTTTTTTGTCTATGTGATCCACCATTTCTCTATGATCTGCGAGAGTATAAAAATTGTATCTACCGTTCATTTTCCTTGCCTAAGTCCACACTGTTCTTCTCTGGCTGTTTCTCGAGTTCCTCGTTTGATTTTATATAGTACAAGTTTTTCTATATTTTCATGCAGTGGCTCAACAATGTAATGCCCTTGCATTATGATTTACACGCTTTTTTTTAAAATTGGCATTATGACCCACTTCCTTCAATTCCTTTCTTTTAAACTGCCCTTATAACTCTATACAACCACTGCATTCCCATTGCTCATGCTGCTTTTACCATTTCGGCTATCAGTTCATCTATTCCTGGTGATTTTCGGTTTTGTAGTTCTTTAATGTCATCTCTAGCTCCAGCATGCTAATGTTTTCGATTTCCTTTTCTAAAGCTGATGTTTCACTCCTCTCTTCTTTGATACTTTCAATCGTCCAGGGTTTCTTTCCGTTCCTTCCAACAGGTCTTTGAAATACTCTTTACCTGTTTTCATTATGTTCTCCTCTTTCCACTGCACTTCACCCGTTCTGTCCAGTACTTTGATCAGCATACCTCTAAGTTTTGTTTTGTTTCTAGCCACCCCACAAAGCATTTTCTTATTTCCTTTGCAGCTCGCATTCAGTTTCTTCGTAAATTTATCCGTAAATTTTTCGTTTGCCATTTTTATAATATTTTCTAGGCTTTCGATATAAGTTTCCATTCAGATTATTTCTCTTTTCTTCTGTCTCGAAACTACAATCTCTCCGTGCTCTACTCTTTCGAATGTTTTTCTGCTGCCTTTACTAATATTGTTCTATATCTTTTATATGCCTCTTCAGCTGTTCTTAGTTCATCCTTGGGCAAACAGACATTTACCTCTTAATGAAATGCTTCCTTCGTGTCCCTATCTGCCAGCTTCCAACACCTGATCCTTTGGATTCCTTAGTTTGGTGTTTTACTAAGGAACAGTTTCTTAGTCTCCCATTATAAATCGGTGACCTCCTCCTAGATTCACATTTGATATGACTTTTACGTCTGATAGTTTCCGGTGGAGACATTTGGTGAACAATATGTATATTTATGAAATGCTCTCGGGTAACTAGCCGAGTTAAGGAAGTGTCACTATCACTGTCGCGACAATGATTGTGATCGCCGAAATACAGTGTGATAACACTTCCGTAACTCGGCTAGTTACCCGAGAGCATTTCATAAATTCTTCGTTCTTGTGTAATATGTAAAGTAAGCTTCTACTCTGACCATCCCAGCTGTATCTGGTGAACTTGTGGCTATCTCTCTTCATGTGGCAGGTATTCCGGCTACAAATTAGTTCCACAGACATCTATACTATTATTACAAATGCCAAACTCTCTCTCTCTCTGTCTGTCTGTTTGTTTGTTACGTCTTCATGACTAAGCGACTGAACCGATCTTGATGAAATTTGACAAGGAAATACTACGTATCATTAGGAAGGATATAGGATACTATTTTCATGATAAATAACACATTTTGCTATAAAATTTTGAAAAGTAACCTATCTGTGACAGACAGAAGGATAGCGTGTGTAAGTCTCTGTAATGTTATACCTATCGCTCTGGCTTAGTTTCTGTCAGTTTGTGTAAGATCTGTTCATGGACAGACACAACTTATTATATAGACGTTGATTTGCGTTGCACCAGACTATTATTTTGTGTTTATGTGTACCTATCTCACCGGTTTCCAACCCACAAAGGGTATACACCTTAGGAAAGAATAACAAAATCAAAAACGCTGTGCACAAAATGATATTGACATAAGATGTCCCCTGAAAGTGACATAATTTTAAACCACAAACAAAATCTGCAGGAGGAACTGTAATAAAGTAATCTCCCACAGATAACAACCGTCCTCCCCCCTCCCCCAGTTTGTTGCTATTTTTAAACATTTGCGAATTGGCTCTCTTCATGAGACAAGTACAATGGTAGAATGGTGTGGTGACGGATTCCCCGTCATATTATCCCGACACCTTTTACGCAACTTACATCTTTCTATATCCAACAAATTCTAAATCCACACGTACGAAATCGCGGAGAACAGCTGGCAAATCTATAAATTTATTAGAGATAAGCAAAAAAAAACGAAATACTCGTAGCTTTTAATTATACAGATCCACTTGAGTACCAAAAAATCGCTGAGAAATTACCGGTTCGTGAACTCCATTATACCGCCAAGAGGCATCAGGTACAAGCATTATACCAAATGCACTTTGGGAACAGCATGTAGCTCATTGCAGCTTAAGACTATTGGCCACAGTACTCTCAGTAAGAAAAACGTAGCCCAATAACTACTGTATTTCGCCTTGGAGAGCAATTTCTGTTTTCAACTAGATTAGTTATATTTTGGAAAAAAATAGCAGCTATACGCTAGCAACACATACTCTTCACAGTTTTATTTACAGAATTTTTTGAGTAATGAGACATGCTATAAATGCTGATTTGTTGATGTAATTGCAAACATATTCGCGAAAGGGGCACTATCTGTTTACACATTATTATTCGCGCCTTTGTTTATTACCTTCTATTAGTCAACCAGAATAAACCAGTTTGCTGAAACAGATAGTGGCTGGAAATAATTCACAGACCCATGGAGGAAAAAAAAAACCTGTCTTACACTAAGTAAACAAGTCCACAGGGTGAGATTATCTAAAGTACCGTTCCTCATACACTTTCAATAAATCACTAGACTGTGATGGAACTAGCGCTGTTCTGTACGTTCAGAGAAGCAGAAAAATCCTCGGCTACATCGGGATTTGAAGGAAAGCCATCCAGTTCGTAGTCGGTAGATCTAACGAACGAGCTACGATGTCACGCCTTCTTTCATACAAGGACTAAAATAACGTTGTAAACGATTTAGCAGTAAAGAATCAGAGAATTTAAGTTATAGAGTGTGTGTCCTTAAACAAGTTTTTCTGAAAGATAAAAGTAAACTGTTATTCACGAAATGGCTTTCCAGCAGAGCAAGGGGAATTATCAGTGCTGTCTGAATATCTATTTTAAGTTTCCAGTTCAAGCAAACATTTTCTAAACATACACAAACTGAACTGACAATCGATTCCTGCCGAGTAGTTTCTGATTAAGCACATTTCTACCACAAATATTTAGTCAGATACATTTCGAAGGTTTTACTTGAAGCAGCAGAGGATGATGGGTTTATTTATCAAAGGAAAGTGATTTTTTATACTTTACGCGTAGTCGATATCGAGGTCATTAGAGGCGGGAAAAGACTGCGGACAAATAACGGAAAGGAATTCTACCATGACCTTTTGGAGTGATTTGAGGAAATCACGGAAAATCAAAATCTGGATGGCCGGACGGGGATTCGATCCCACGTCTACCTAAAAAGTGAATTCTGAACCCAACAAACATATTATATTCATTTTTTACTGTCTCCAGTAGTTTGTTAATGACTAATTTGTCAAAAGATATAACACTGTCCAGATAAAAAATGACGTCTGTTGCCAAACTGTAAACTATTGTTAACTATCATCTGTAAGAGTTTTTTTGCTAATAGTATGGATTGGTACTAGCAAATTTCTGACGGAAATTAAAAGCAGCTTGAAAAGATAACATACAAAACCTTAGGAATCTTCCAACGCCAGTCCTGGCTGATTCGTTTAATGGCCGTCAATCAAGGAAATAAAGGCTCGCAACTCGATCAGTAGTGTTGTAACACAGCCGAACACTCGATAGCAGAGTAGGGAGAGTCGCGCTGAGGCAAACTGGTAACCATCAACATTACTTCTACCACCATGTTACTCTGCGATTTACTATGTCTCGATGGACGAGAGTGGGGGTCTGCGATTCAACACCTTTCCATTTCGTTTGAATTTACAATCGGCCACCACTGGCTTGTTTATAACAGGGTGTAAACAAAAATCTTCTTTTGCTTTTATTATCATTATTCAGCCGCTCACGCCTTGTCACTAAACGTGATGCTTTACCATCTGCCCGGAAGGATATAAAAGTGTGTCTTTTTAAACACCTTCAAAAATTTCTGTTTTTAGTCTGATACAAAAAATTATTCCGTACGTCAAGATGCATTCAGTGACCACTCTAAAACAGTGCGCAGGATGTTGATCTGAAACTAACAAAAGTTTCTTTCCCGTTCTCATGCCTTCTTAACTAATCAGAATGATCCAACTAAGTAAAATTCTCTAAATTCTGTATATAACTTAAGGACCATATTATATTTTTCAGGTGTTAAAGCGTAGTACTAAAAACTTGTACATGTGGCTAACTTGTTGCACATTCCATTTATCGTCATTGTTTTTACGCAGTTGGAATGTATCGCAACGAACCTGCACCAACAAAATCGTGGGTCCTTAATATGCAAAGCGTAAAAGTTAAAATGTTCATGAAATTTTTTGCTATGCGAAATAATTCAATCACATCTATACTTTGCAAAAAAAAAAAATTATGGCTTTACGCTTCTGGTAAGTCAAGGTCGTCAGAGGCGGGAAAGGATTGGGGAAAAGAACAGGATGAAATTCGACCATGGTCTTATGAAGGTACCAACCTGGCGTTCGCCTGGAATGATTTGGGGAAACCATGAAAAACCCAAATCTGGATGGCCGGACGGGGATTTGAACCACAGTCCTACGGAATGCGAGGCCAGAGCTTCACCCGAGACGCTCGATAAACTTTGTAACTCACAGAAAACTGTGGGTCGTGGAAGGTATTTTACAGTAGAAGGAGAAGGCGCATGCGAAAATAGTTTGTTTACATTTTACTGACACCATGTGCTCGCTACGAGGAGCTTCCCTACGCCCATACCCCCTCCACTCCCCCCACTTCCTAATCAGCAACCGAACTCTGTCACGCCGCCCTGAATGGGCCTAATATGTACAACAAACGACACGTCATGAAGTCCTATTTAAGTTCATAAAAGGTCATGACACTGAATGATAGAAAAGGCTATGTTTTTAGAAAATCTCCTACTATCCGTTTCTGTGTGTCAAACAAATTATTCGCACTGCAAAACGTGTCAAAGGCGAGCCATATTTATAATATGCTCGTTCCGACTGTTGATAACAAATCAGATGTTCTAAACCGTAATTATCGGAGAACTTAAAAATATTTTGGTGTACTGAACGATCAAAATGTAAATGTGTGAAACATTTATTCATTTTTAAGTGGAAATTGAATTTTAGTTTTGGTTTCTAACATATACGTGGAACACATTAAACCAAACCATGCCAAGGAAATTTTGAAGAAAGTTTGCTAACGAATAAGCATTATGATATGTAAAATGAAATCCAACCATCGATAGGCCAGGCCTACATTTTAGTCGCAGACTTCAGGCTTGGTTTTAATTTTCCCTGAACAAAGCTTGGGATTACAGGAAACCGTTTATTTTCAAATGATATCCTCCTGTAATGAAGGTTACTTCAAAAAGAGCTTTACATATTTGAAATCGTATGGAAATTTAGTAAGATACCTTACAGAAACGACTAGTGTCATTCTGTTGCGAAACATCTCAAGTTTTACTCAAGTAATACCGTAGTACCAAATACAGTCGCTTCAAGCGCCAGCACCATGAGCCGTTAAAATGGCTACTTTCGCTGGTGCTGAACGTGGTCGTTGTGTGGTGAGGCTTCGTTTATCTGGATATGCTTGGAAACTTCCTCACCCCACAATTACAGGAAGACTAAAAGACGAACCCCTTTAAAACCAGCAAGATGATGCACCACCTATGCACGTAAAAACAGTTCTGGAGACCCTTCATGTCGGTGGATTTGGCAGTGCACTACCTATTGCATCGTCACCTCGTTCCCCAAACTTGATACCTCCGGAATTAAACGCGCGGCGTGTTGGTTCGAGTTTGCCAAGAACCTGATTTCCAGTGCGATGTTCGCCCCTTCACCAACGACAGTCTCACTGAACCAGAATGACACTTTGATATAAAATTTGATGTACTGCTACAAAACCACACTTTAACAGTTTCTGTAAGTCATCTAAATACGTTTCTATATGTTTTAAAAATTGTAAAGTCCTTTTTGAAGCACCCTGTATAATAATGAAAAACACGATTAAATCGAACAATACGCTTCTTGTTACTTGTAGATGAGCGGTCTGGTGGCTCAGTGGTTAAGGTGTCTGATTGGGGATCGAAAGGTTCCCGGTTAGAATCCCTGTCTCGGCGGGGATTTTCAAAGGCCCTTAACCTGACCTTCACCACTGGCATAGTTTGCTGTGTAATGTAAAGTACGCCATAACGCTTCCGAGGTTCGGATTACACGTTAAACTGTATGTCCCCTGAACCCAATAGGTCTATCGGGTTGTGTTAAGGTGGTTACGACAGGGGCGAAACGCGCAGCCAACAGAAACCCTGTCACCAGGTCATTACGACCACACGAAATTATTATTATATTACTTTTAGATATTGCTTCATGCATTTCAAATATGAACAAACTTCTCTCCAAATTCTTATATCCAATACCGCCAATCTTAACTGGCAGAAATAAATCAAGATGGCATATCTTATAATTTATTAATGATTTCACTTGCAGCTGATATTTAAGCTGAACAATACGCATTCCACGTGAAGCTACAGGTGCAGCCACAACACAACTGGAAACAACGGCAGCTCAAACTGTCACCAACTCTTCAACACCACACAAATTTAAAATGTAATCTTCGCTAGGCTCCATTCCGCTGAATAACTGCGAAGATTACATTTCATCACCACGCAGGGAAAATCTCCATTCACATCAGACCACATTATACATTTATCTCACTAATGACAATCAATAAATTTTCTTTTTGATAGATTAATATAAGTTTTTTGTCATGATAACATATATAGAAGTATTTCAAGCTTTAATCTAAATTTAGCATTTCTACACCAAACTTAATATGGAAAGTTTACAGCAATGAATCAGATACTTGTTTTAAATCTATTTTAACCATGAAAAAAACTGAATTATTCATTTACAACAGCAGCCTCTTCGAGTCAAATCTCTTCGATTAAAAGGCAGCGCTTCGGAAGCTAGATTTTACGAAACCAGAATACTACGAAGGCAACATAGTGACGATCAACAATGTAGTCACAGAGATACTCACTAGAATGAAGCCCAGAGGAAGTAGAGTATGAGCAGCAAGAGGATTAGGATGATGTAGTTGACTATTAGCGCGTGCGACTCCGTACCACCCTTCATGTTTGCTGGCTGGCGAAGCGACTGGCTGCTAGCCCGCCGGCTCCACAGATCTTCTCCCACGCACTCCCACTCCAGCAGTCCAGCTCTCTAGTCGCGAGCCTCCAACAAACCACTAATATACACTCATTTGGGTGCAGTTGATTACCTTCCCTTAAGACAGTTACAGCAAAGGAATTGTAAACTGTAATGAATAAAATACTAGTTTCTGTTAATCGAGATAGAATCTGTTAACAGTTACCACCAATTTTCAACCACAATCAACGACACAATTTTTTTATTTGCTCAGGGTTTTGCGCCTCGATGACGTAGAATTCATTACGCCAGGAAAAAGGGGGGGAGCGAAGGGGCAAGGAACAGTTAGGAATTCAGCCATGGCCTTCTGAAGGAACCAACCCGGTCCCCGCCTGGAGTGGTTTCAGGAAAACCATGAAAAAAACAAACTCTGGATAGACGGATGGAGATTTGAACCTACGTCCTCCTGAATGCCAGGCCCTAAACGTAATTACCCACCCACCAGGCTTGGTTCAGCGATAAAATTTAAATTGGTTTTACATAACGGATACCAGGTGTCACAGTGTTTTTCCCACCCTTGCCATGTCATTCTTCTTTTTTTTTTTACTTATGGCTTTACGCCTCGTCGACGTCGAGGTCATTAGGGACAGGAAAGGACTGGGGACGAAGAACAGGAAGAAATTCGGCTATGACCTTTTAAAGAAACCATTCCGACATTCACCTGGAGTGATTTGAGGAAACCATGGAAAACCCAAATCTGGATGGCCGGACCAGGATTCGAACCCGCGTCCTCCACTCACCCATCACTCTCAATAAACGAATTCAACTGATGTATGAATTGCTTGTAACTAATTTTATAGGTCCACAGCAAGCCAAGTTGTGTTAAAATATACGCCGTCATTTGTAGACGTCTAAACTCAAAAAATGATTGTTTGAAAATTATGTTTTCCGATTATGTGTTTATTTTTCAGTATTGTGTGAAAGTTTTAGGCTTTTAACTCAATTGGAAGTATTTTTAAAATAATGTTTTACCTGTTGCTACAAAGTACACCAAAAGCAAGCAAAAAATCTTCCTAAACTTTGGGTGCCATTTTCTCAGCTGTCTGTTTTTTAGTAGATACGTAGGAACAATTTTCTCAACATCTATAAGTGAAATTTTCAGGGCGGGGACAAATATTTATGAAGAATTTTGAATCCTTTTATCCATTTGTAGGTTTTAGGGATGTTTATACTGAAATTTTTAAAAGTTTACAGCTTCCAAAATTAAAATTAAGGTATAAATTCTATTTGAACTCGTATGTTCTTCATTCTTTATATGTTTAGAGATATCTATATACATTTAATGGTGGAAAAGAATGGTAACAATATCTCTTCTAATTTTTCTGAAACATGTACCTCAATCGCGAGAGGTCAAAAAAATATTGGATGTGACTGTACAAGGACCATTTTCTCAGGTAGGGTCAGTGTACTACGTCATAAAAAGGAGTTGACAGACGACATTAAGTGTACAAAGTTTGAGTCTTTTATGTTGTACATGGTGACCTCACAGAAATTTTGAAGCTAGTTGCGCATTTTCGGTTACATCCCTCCTTAAAAAATTACACGCACGTGAAAAATGAGTAAAAATAATTCAAATCATCTTCCAGAAGAAAATGATTCTACAGTGGAGAGAAACAATCTGTTAAACACCAATAAGGCAAAAAGGAAATATTAAGAAAACCAAATACAGTTGTAAATTTAGAAACTAAAAATTCACAGTATAATTCATTGAAGATAACAGAGAAATGCGTGCAATTAAAATTTAAAAGTAAAACTGCAATCGTATATAGAGTAGTTAATAATCAAAATTCAGTTTAGTTTTAGTAGATTTGATCGCTACAACAGCGTTCAACATTTTTAACATTTGCGGATAGAAGAAAATAGAAGAATATTACTTCGATCAGCTAGCGGGTAACGCAGTAATAAAAACCAACGTAGATAGTATAGTCATAAAATAGCAATTTTTGTTACTGTGGCATCTACCGCTACTTCTTTGTTAGAAAATTCGATATACGTGGCTGCAGCACCGTTTCTGAGATAAAATCCATACAATCCATTCGATTTCTCTGTTTGGATTCTACTACTGATATGACAACTTAAAGAGTCAAAAAGTGACCATTGACAGTATTATTATTGACATCAGCAGTAACTACAAATATGGAAACATTTCTACATCTTATGCGCGAATAACCCAAACAACCAACCACTTTTTTATTCATCCATTTTATTTTTCAGGGTAAAAAATGTGTGTACAAGATACCTGAACAGAGATATTAATCGATTAAGAAGGCTAAATTAGTCCGCTCAGCTGTCCGTTCCTCATTCAGCTTTTCTACTAGGTCAGATCACCTTTCTCGTAACTACTGCTTTCCTTGTTCCATTTATAAACGATCCACAACCACCTCACTTCTGCATGTAGATAAGAATGCTGGCGGTATGTGTCCATATTTTCATGGAGCTTCGTGAACTGCCTGGAATTCACATCTCCACTACGAATTTTTAGTGACCTTCATCACGACATTAATAGTATTGTTAGTTCAGTAGAAAGCTTCTTTCTGTGGATCATCCAGCGAATGGAAAAATCGCTTTATTTCACATCTACTACTGAGCGTAGTTGAATCATGCTCCCATACACACACTGCTCTTCAAAATGGACAAGTGTAGTAAATATCTTTCAACTAATGATAACTCCAGTTAAAGCAACAAATTAGTTGCCTTGTATCTCGATCTTCACCATATCACACAAAGCACGTTAGTCGATGCAAGTTTTTTATTTTTTTATTTATTGACATTCGGTTATGTAACCATACAGGCATCACTTGTAACATGATTCATAATTGTTAACTATTAATATGTTTGATTATACTCATTACAATCTTGCTTCTGTTAATTATCGTTACTTACAGTTTTGATTATATTGATTACAATTTTAAACAGATCTTATCTAGTGGTAATTAAAATCTTTCAGGTATAAAGCCGAATCGCTGTAGCAATTGATACAATTCGTTTTATGTTTATTGATATCTTCCTGCGGGTATACGTGAGACAATACCAACATTGTTATTCATGAGTCTAAATTCTTATTTTCTTCAGTTGACATTCGATTATGTACCCATACAGCCATCAATTGTAAGATGATTCATTATGATTAATTATTTACATGTTTGATTATACTAATTACAATTTTACTTATGCTAATTATCGTTGTACTTATGCTACTTACAGTTTTGATTATATTGATTACAATTTTAAGTCAGACTTATCTACTCGTAATTACAATCTTTCAGGTATAAAACAGAATCGTTGTAGCCATTTGTACAATTCGTTTTATGCTTATTGACATTTTTGTTTACCGTTGGCAATGTCTTAGAGTTCTATATCTCCATTGTTTAGAAGTCTAATAAGGCTGTCGTATACTGCTTTGTCATCACTAGCTAGGAGTAGGATTAGGTTGGTAATGAGAGGGATTTCTATGTTCACTAATTCCATGATTATGGTATCCTGGGTCCGTTTAAATTTTCTACGAGAAATTATAATGTGGTTGATGTCTCTGTAACCCGATCTGAACAGTCACAGAGGGGAGATTCTCTCAGACCTAGTCGAAAGAGATGGCTGGGGAATCTTCCGTGGTTGAACCGCAGTATGGAAATCATTGTTGTTAGTCGTCTGCTTGTGATCCATTTATAAAAACCAAGGTTGAGATGGAATAGTTGGTTGGATGCTCCCATAGTGCGAAGCTTTGGTGGTTTTGGATGTTCTCCATTCTTCTTTCCATTTTTCTTTGGCTCGTTTTTTGATTGTGTGAATTATATATGCAAGTTGAATAAGGAAACATCTCGGCTTATCTATCCCATCTGCAACATGGCTTTCAACATCGGTGGCCATATTACCAATGCTCCAGTGAACTAGTCCCAAAGTGGTGTAGTGTCTCTATATTTTTTCCTGAACCAGAATTTTTAAGGGTGCAAAATTTTTCGTGTATCTCATATGCAGAATTTTGCTAACTGCTCATAAACATTAAATGATTCTTTTTTCTTTTTAGCTATTCTAAATGCATCTGAATAAAACCATTGAAGCAACGACCAGCTTCTAGTCATCATCTTCATTTGACTTTCCTCAACTTTGACCCGGTCACGTAATCTTTAAGAAAATCCAGTTTCGTATCAGTAAAATATCTGTGCTTTTAATGCAGGTAACAAGCAAGTTTGGAAGTTTTTATAGCATCATTTGCCAAAAATTTGGAAAAGTCTAAGTCGTGGCGATACTTCACTGCCAAAGGTTACGATGGAACGAAGCTTTATATACGCTTTATCGTAATACCCAACAGATTTTTTTTTCTCTTTTTTGTTTGTATTGCACATTCTGAAGTATCAACATATTAGTTTTTTCTTCTGAGTTTTGAAACTCAGCATTTAGTAAACTCACGGTATCATCAATACTTGTTTCCCGAATATTTTCTTTGCTCGGCTAAAGAAGTACTAAAGGTTATGCTGCCAGAGTTTGGTTTCATTTTATAGTATTTGAAGTTTTATGAAAGCAATAACCAAAACATAATATTATTGACCGGCAACAATGTAGATCCAGAATCACGAGCGGCTAAAATGTAGCGGCAACTTGATTCAGGCAAAATCTTTCACAGGCCGGCAGAAAATTTCGGTGGACGGTTGGCTGGCCGCGGACAACCGGTTGAAGAACACTGTACCAGAGAAATGCAGACAGGTTTAGGAAACATGCTTGTAGGAACATAAAATATATTGACAAATATGCGGTTAAATAGTTTTGTAGTTCTACGTAACCAATGTTCCACCTTAAAGACACACTAGTTTCAGTATCACAGTGGTTTTCATTCCTTTTTTTTCATGGATATCTTAGTCAATGTTGAAGAAAACATAACGAAGAAACACCTGAATGAGACTTATGTGACATGAACTGCCAGAGCAAAAACTAAGAACGGTTGAAGAAAACAAAGATTCGCAGTGTCCAGAATATGAATTATCCACTCGTATGCAACATCTAACTCTAAAGACTATTCATGTTTACGATGTGACGGGTTTCAAAGCAAAATAAATGGAAAATCGTGGGTGATTTGTTTGCACAATTATTGAATCTGGTGGATCATGAATTTGGGTTTGATTTAATTTTTGTCACAAATGTATATGCTCTAAAATTTTAACAACTTTTTTATTCACCGTTGTGCCTTTAGTTCTAATCGATTGTTAGATCATGAAAGGTAGTTCTATCTACTCTTCAGAGATGAAATGTGTGGCCATCTTTCTGCTAATCGTGTAAGCTTAATATTAATTTCTGATGAGTTATATTGTTTCTGATATGTGTATCGACTATACGGAAATAGTTGATAAAGCCAGCAATGCCTTGGATGGTTATCAAAAATCTTGTGAAGGACGTCTTGCATACGTCACCTTCCCAAGTATAATATCGCTGTGCCTCAACGTGTAGAGAAGCTGACGGGGTTCTAACAGTTAAATGCTTCTGGTTATAGTTATGAGTCCTCCGTCTGGTAACTAAACGATAATGCTTTTTATGGCATTCGCGTTTTGTCTTTATTTAAGCGCTCTTTAGTTCCCTAGGGAACATATACACAATAGTAGTAATTGTAAAGAAGGTTATGTTGAATTACATCACTATCTACTAACAATTTTGCTTATGATCAATACGAGTAGGTTCCAATGTGTTCTATATCAACTGTATATTCCACTGTATTTTTCTCATAGTTTTTTGTAAAAAGACACACCATTAATCATAACCAAAACTGCAAGTAGTCTTATTCACAAACACAAGTAAATGGCTACTATATATCTGTAATGTGTTTGTGTGTCACTTAGAGTTCTCAAGATCTCTTACAGACGAACGTGTATGCGAGAAAAAGCATTTTGTTCAGGTACAAAACGGAGGATCTATAACAAAAACAGTTATCATAGCAACTAAGAAATATAGACCAAATACACCAACAAGTTAACTGCTTCGTTTCCAAACACTGAAGAAAATGACAATACAATGACAACCGGTAGTAAAATTTCTTTGCGCAACTGTCGTCCAGCAATGGTACGTTTACTGGAAGAAACCTTCAGATGACAGTTTAGTGTAATTTTAATCGTTAACAAAGCTGCTCATTTGCAAGCAGAGCAGTGGTTAAGGTTGCTTAGGCACTGTAATAGTGCCTGGAGTTCCGTGGGTCGTCGTGTGATCTCAAGTAACCAGCAAAAGTGACGAGAACGGAAAATATGTTATTAGCAACCAAACGTCAGTGATACACGTAACGACTGGTAACAGAACCCTGTATCTATGCAGATGGGTGCGTCGAAGCAGAAATGTAATGTAGGGAGATTTTCTGGATCAGTTACTACTTTTTAGCGAAGTAATGAGATTAGAATTGGTATGTAAAGAACTGTTGTCTAAAAGTTGCACCTGGAGTATCTGAAGTACTGGAGAGGAAGGCTAGCACGAACTTCATGTTACCCAATCCCTAATACAACAATATATTTCGGACGCTCTTAGTAGACAGGATACCGCAACCCCAACTGGATATTGTAATTTCCTTGAAAAAATAATGGAAAAATATCCTAACATTTCTTCCAAATGGTAAATAGGATCTCAAGGGTCTATTTCTGTCTACATGCCGATCACTTAGAAACCACGAGATTCTATTCAGTATCCGACATTTTGCACGGCTGGTTGTGGTAATGTTAATAGGGTACAGAAAGAAGTAGCACATAGCCTAAATAAGGAACAGAAGAGATAAACAACCAGAAAATAGGGAAAAACAACTCTGTATAATCAGAGCGGGCTGTCAGTAACAGAGAACGAGCGAAAGATCCTTTGAAAAACCTCACATGATCCCCGGGTAGGATGTAAGTGAACTATCTTCAACGAATACACCGTGAGAGCAGATAGATGGGGCGGGAAGGGAACCATGTCCTGCTCTGGATACGCAAAGACACTGAAACTGGGTAGCACTATATATCAGTGAGAAGCCTGCCTCATACCGGAAACAGCTGATAAAAATGGCCTTTCCTACTGTTTCATATACCAACTTATAAGGGAATATCCCGGCTACATGTATACCATCAAAATGGATTAGCATGTCAGGCGTTGTTTCGTCACCACAAAAAAAAAAACGCGTCGACAAGAAACTAATCATGCCTTCCTGACGAGACCTTCTGTTTTGCATGTTTTTACACTGCCACTAGTCATTCTTCGCTGAAAGTCAGCGGGATTACATTGAATTACAAGGGATTTTACGTAATCAAGTAAATGCTTGGATAGTGATTATCATTTGCCTATGAGTGCTGTTCAGTCTGCCAGTAAAGGCCCCTGCCAGGCAGACCTCACACACAACGCGCCTGCACGCCGGGATACATATACGACTCCAAACAGGCGCAGAGGCATCAAACAAACCAGGAAAATAAATAGAATCATCTAGAGGCTAAGTGGGACTATTTCTTACAGAGGTCGCCGTACTACCACACAACGGAATTCCTGCGCCAGGCCGCCTATATAAGCGTAGCCGGCCGCTCCACCGCCAGTTCCGGCCTGACCGCGGAACCAGCTTCATACTACAGAAGACCACCGGAAGTTCGCGAGAAGTAGAAGCCGTCTCTCTCTACCCCGGATCAGGACCAGGCTAAATTTCTCGACGGTCATCCGCTAACTGTACCACATTTGTTATTGTTTACCAGTGTTTTGTGTACATAGTAATAAACCTCAAGGAACCATTAAGTGTAGTTCACTTCAGTGGCGACAAGGTTGGGATAAGAACTCTCGACCATCATGGCTACGCCAGCAGCACCTAGGAATGGCAACAGTTCCTCCAAGGACTTCTACATCAGTTCTTCGAATCTCAGAGACAACTGATTGCGGAAGTCAGGAATCTCCGCCAACCCACGGCCCCGCCTCCGTTCCCAGCATTCAACGACGACGTCGAAGAATGGGAGACCTACGAGAAGCGCATAAAACAACACTTCGCAATTCATCACATATCCAAAGAAGAAGACCAGCGTGCATATTTCCTTTCCTGGAACCAATCGAAGATGTATGTCTTGCTCACCAAACTTCAGCCACAAGACCCCGACACCCTCACCTTCACGACCATCTGTACGACACTGAATGCATACTACAGACGCCGGTACCATGTCGTCGCGGCCCGCGTCGAATTCTATCAATGCCGGAAGAAGCCCGATCAGACGTATCGCCAGTGGGCGGCCGAACTCCAAGGCCTTAGCAGAAAATGTAAGTTTCAAACTCGTTGTTCCCACGAATCCTACGCCGACGACATGGTGCGTGATCACATCATACAGGCTGCACCAGATGCCGCACTCCGGCATGACGCCCTCAAGTTAGAGGACCCATCCCTGGAGCAGGTCATCGAACTTGCCTACAAATTCGAAATATCTACGGCCGCAGATCGCCGCCTGGAGTCCTGGGCGGATGTGGCCGCAATCCGAACCGACGTAGAGGACACACAGGACGTCGCCGCCATCCAGAGCTCCCAGTCGCGCTCCTCCCGACACCACAACCGGGGACCGCTTCCTCAGAAGGACATCGAACCGGCCCGTTCCGGCAGGGGCACCAAGTCTCGGCAGCAGCAGCAGCGGATCCCGCAGCGCCGACGCCGCAGCCCGCTCCGCCTACCCTCCTGCCCCGCCTGTTATTCAGCACATGAGAGGGAAAATTGTCCGGATCGTTGGGCTGAATGCTCACGTTGCGGCAAGGAAGGACACCTGGCGTCCGTCTGCCGCACCAACACCACCAATGCCAATCCCGGCTCTCGCCGCCCAGGGTCTTACCAAGACAGGTTGAGCGGCGCACCTATGGATATCAATCAGGTAGACACTTCCACAGCATCCAAACTTTTTATTGACGTTACGGTCAATGGCAAGCCCCTGCGCCTACAAGTCGACACAGGAGCAGCAGTCTCATTGCTTAATTATACTACTTATGTGCAAATTGGCTCGCCCCCCCTCTCGCCGGCCCCCAAGCGCCTCCTGACATACAACAAACAGGAAATAGCACTCCTGGGACAATTCACAGCAAACGTCATGTATAAGTCTGTACATCGTTCAGTCCCCTTTTTAGTAGTTAACAGTTCTCTCACAGCAGACTTATTTGGACTGGACGCTTTCCGCTTATTCGGATTTTCAATTGAGGATAACATACACCTCGTATCTCAGCATGTTCCTTTTCCTGAAGTGGACGCCCTTTGCACCGAGTTTCAGGACCTGTTCTCACCAGGCGTCGGCTGTGCAAAGGACTTCGAAGCATCACTCCAACTCCGGCCGGACGTACGGCCTCGATACTTCCGGGCACGCCAGGTACCCGTAGCGCTTCAACAACCACTTCAGGAAGAACTTCAACGTCTCCAAGACGAAGGGATCCTCCAGCCGGTGCGGTTCAGCCCCTGGGCCACGCCGTTGGTCATAGTTCAGAAGCCAGGACGCCGCTTACGTCTCTGTGGTGACTTTAAGACCACCGTCAACCCGCATCTGCTGGTAGACGACTATCCACTTCCGAGACCGGACGACCTCTTCCGTAAACTAGCAGGAGGTACCTACTTTACAAAAATTGACCTGGCAGAAGCATACCTTCAAATCCCTTTGGATATCCAGTCCCGACAATACACAGTCATCAACACTCCCTCTGGCCTCTTCCAACTCAACCGGCTCATGTTCGGCTTGGCCAGTGCTCCAGCGATTTTTCAACGGTATCTCGAACAACTTCTCCAGGATATTCCGGGATGCATCAACTATCTCGACGACATAGTCGTCACGGGACCCTCCGCTGCCGAACACATGACCAACCTCCGCCTACTCTTCCTCCGCCTCCGGGCAGCAGGATTGAAATGCAACCTTTCCAAGTGTCAATTTTTTCAACAATCCATTTCCTACCTGGGTCACATCATCGCTCAGGAAGGCATTTCCCCAGCATTTTCCTATGTGGACGCTATTTCCAACTTACCTCGGCCTCAGGATCTACATCAGTTGAAATCTTTTTTAGGCAAGATTTCATACTACAGAAAATTTATACCCTCAGCAGCACAAGTGGCAGCACCCCTGTACCACCTCTGTCGCAAGAATGTCCCGTTCCGTTGGACCCCAGCTTGCGAGACCGCATTCCACACCCTTAAACAGCAGCTCAAGTCCGCAGCATGCCTCATGCCATACACTCCAAACCTCCCCTTGATACTTGCCACAGATGCATCCGATTACGGTGTGGGGGCAGTTCTGTCTCATAAATTACCAGATGGCACGGAACGCCCCGTAGCTTACATCTCCAAAGCCCTATCGGCTGCTCAGCTTAAATATTCTCAAATCGAGAAAGAGGCGCTAGCTATTGTTTTTGCCTGCTCCAAATTCTATTCCCTTTTATATGGGATTTCTTTTCATCTCATTACCGACCACAAGCCACTCCTATCACTATTTGATCCGTCCACACGTCTGCCTACCAAAACATCCCACCGCATCCAGCGTTGGGCACTATTCCTGTCCCAGTTCAGATATACCATGCATTTCCGTACCACCTCCAGGCATGCCAATGCAGACGCCTTATCCAGACTACCGCAGGGACCAGACCTTGCCTTCGACAAGTCGGAACTTCTGGTGTTCCAGATCGACGATGACATACAAGAAGCACTGAAGACATTTCCAGTCACGGCCTCAAAAGTCGCGGCAGCCACAGGGGAGGACCCCCTCCTCCGTGTCATCCGACACCACATCCAACACGGGTGGCAAACACGTTCCCCTCCACGCCATCATCAAGACCTCAAGTTCTACTACTCCATCCGCCACCAGCTCTCAGTAGTAGAGGGAGTGCTCCTCCGCACAGAACCAAATTCCACCCCGAGGGTCGTCGTTCCGAGATCCCTACAACCGACAATCCTCCAAACTCTCCACCAAGGACACTGGGGAATTGCCCGCACCAAATCCCTTGCCAGACGCCATGTATTCTGGATCGGCCTTACCACGGATGTCACGGAAGATGGTGCGGCGCTGTACCATCTGTGCCCAACAACTGCCCCGCCCCCCTCAAAAGTTCCTTTCCTGGCCGGCACCGTCCGGACCCTGGGAACGCATTCACCTCGACTTCGCTGGCCCATTCCTAGGCCACCAGTGGCTCCTAGTGACGGATGCCTTTTCCCACTTCCCATATGTCGTCCGTTGCTCCACAATCACCACAGAGGTCACCATTTCAGCCCTCACGAAGATCTTTTCCATCGAAGGATTACCATACGCCTATCGTCACAGATAACGGACCGCAATTTCGAAGTCGGGAATTCCTATCCTTCTGTACCGCCAACAATATCCAACACCTCCTCACCCCGCCCTTCCACCCCCAATCTAACGGGGAGGCGGAACGGCTAGTCAGAACATTCAAAACCCAAATGACCAAATACACCACAAGTCACAAACTCGAAGAGGCATTGACACTCTTCCTCAGTTCCTATCGAACCACTCCAGTGGGGGCCAAAAGCCCGGCGGAATTGCTGCATGGCCGCCAACCTCGCACTCTCCTCCATCTCCTCTTACCCCCGCCCAAAGTACAGGTACCTTCGGGCCCATTCCGTTTCACCCCGGGCTCCCTAGTCTGGGCCCGCGGGTTTGGCTCCCGGGCCGGTTGGCTTCCGGGGGTCATCCAGCGGCCCCGGGGCCGCCAACTGTTCGACGTCAGCCTGGATGGCCGGATAGTGCGACGCCATCGAAACCAACTACGTCCCCGCTACCCCACGGCACCGTCCTCTTCCACCACGGCACGGCCATCCACTTCTTCCTCTCCTTCCCTGCCACCTCCACCACTCCTGCCGTCTAACCGTTGCTCAGGGACAGTTACAGCGCCACCAACGACGCCACAACCTGTCGGTCGCTCCGACACCCTTCAGCCGCAGCCTCTCGACCACCTGCGGGGACCATCTTCAGCGCCCCCCGTACAGCCCCCGGCCATCGACGCCGACGAACCGATGCCGTTAGCTCCACAAGTACCTCCACCACAACCTGCACCACGACGCAGGTCGGCACGCATCGCCAGGGGAACAGCTCCGTACTCCCCTGGAGGTAGCCTTCATAGTCTGCTCCAGGGCGCCGCGGCAGACAACCTCGCAGACGTCGCAGACATCGCTTCCCCCCCCCCCCCCGGGAGGGAGGTATGTTCAGTCTGCCAGTAAAGGCCCCTGCCAGGCAGACCTCACACACAACGCGCCTGCACGCCGGGATACATATACGACTCCAAACAGGCGCAGAGGCATCACAACAAACCAGGAAAATAAATAGAATCATTCTAGAGGCTAAGTGGGACTATTTCTTACAGAGGTCGCCGTACTACCACACAACGGAATTCCTGCGCCAGGCCGCCTATATAAGCGTAGCCGGCCGCTCCACCGCCAGTTCCGGCCTGACCGCGGAACCAGCTTCATACTACAGAAGACCACCGGAAGTTCGCGAGAAGTAGAAGCCGTCTCTCTCTACCCCGGATCAGGACCAGGCTAAATTTCTCAACGGTCATCCGCTAACTGTACCACATTTGTTATTGTTTACCAGTGTTTGTGTACATAGTAATAAACCTCAAGGAACCATTAAGTGTAGTTCACTTCAAGTGCGAATGCGTTAATGGCCATAATGTAAATCGGCAATATCTATAAATAAAAATATCAGGTATCGGCTTAGTGCCAAAGATCAAGGAAAGTTGGTCACATCCGATATAACAACATAGGTTACTCCTTTTCTAAAGGGTACATTTAGGTAGGTTATGGATAAAGATGATTTAGGGAAACCATGGAAAATCCAAATCTGGATGCCCGGGCGGGAATTCGAACCTGCGTCCTCCCGAATGCGTTTACCGTTCTCCCTCCACGCTCGTTTCAAGGATTCTACTCGAGAAAATAAAAAACGATCCTCCTTGGTTCGGATACGAGCATTTGTTAGAAACTTTAAGGGGAAAACAGGTGAAACAAATAGTTCAAAGCACTAAGTTTTTTGTCACAAACTCGGTGTGAAATGATAGGTGCAAGGTTTACAAAAAAACCACTACGCAAATGTACAAAATATAATAGAAACAAATGATAGCAACTGGAGAAACAACTCAACCTAACTAAGTGTTGCCCACCCGTCTAGAAGTCTAATTCCATCTACTTCTTGGGCAACACTTCGAGGATCTGCTTCCGGTAGGTAAGGTAACTGTGCTACAAGATTCTGGAAGATGATATATTGACAGAGAATATAGCGTTGCACAAGGGTTCCCCCCCCCCCTAAACCTCTCACCATTTCACTATTCTGGAGAAGGGCGGCCTTATCCAATGGTAAGATGGATCGATGCAGCCATTTTCCGTCCCCTAGTCGTTATAATTAAAATCTTGTTAATTGTCGGCTACAAACTGGTTTTTACGGCTGTTGAATTGAATACATGATGACGGTCATCACTAAGCTGAACCGTGGTCGTATGTCTGGCTGGTGGTGCGCATTCCAAACTGACTTCCAGATGAATTAAATCATAATATCCCCTTAATCTGTCTAGAATGCGGGATGCTACAAGATGCACCTTTCTAATAAACAAATAACAGTGTTCCTAATTGTGATGCCACATGAAATGTAGTTTTAAAATTTTCTGTTAAGGCAGCAATTTTTTAATCAAGTCTCCAAAAATGAACATAAAGTTTCTTCCTGTAGGGATTAACTTTCTTTTCGTGTACACAATTCTCTTGAGCAGTAACAAACAATTCACCTAAGGGGATGATTTGAAAAAATACTAGTTTCCAAACAAGATTACCTTATACATTGTTCTATGCTATAAAGACAAATAAATTTCTAGAAAGTCGTCAGAAATATTTGCTTGTAGAGACTGCTGATAACCAATTTTCTAGGACTAATTTCTTCCGGCATTTCCCAGTATTAAGTTAGCAACTGGGGCGCCAATTCGCCTACCGAACGTACAGGGTAGTCGTTAGAAAAAAGATTAACTGCAGCTGAGATTCGAGGAAATCCGGGCAGCAACTTTGGTAAAGGTTAAGCTTTTGTTTCCAATACTGCCCCGTCCGGGAAGTTCTCGGCCTTGCCACTACGTGGACTTTGATGGCCTACACTCTCCACACACAAATATATGTTTTAGGGGTATTTTGTAGAGTTATTGTCATTATGACTGAGCATATCCCGCTATGGAAGAGACAGATACATTTATAGACAATGTATTACAGACTCTTACAAGAAATATATAATGTGTCCAGAACACAAAAGAACAAGATCCTCAAGAAACAACGGTTCACTGCAATCCTATCAAACGTACCACAGATCGTTCGTAAAACTAGGCGGTGTAATAAATACATTAGAAAAATCTGATATTTTTAAATATTCTAGCGCAGAAAAGTTTTATAGTCAAAATTAACCAAACAAATGTCAGCATATTGTTATTAGTAACACAGCTGACATTGAAACACATCGCAGCAAATCATCCGAAACTACAGCTTGACTGAATAGCGTTGCATTATAACGATACATTAAAAGATTTAAACCCGCAGGCGACGTTAAAATAAGATGATCTGAGTACTTGATATAAGTAGACTATGTTGCAAATCTTTCTTCTTCGCTTATCTTATTCTTTTCCGTTTTGGCCTCTATGGACCACGTGGTTATTAACTCTGGTGAGCTTTCTTTTTGGCCCAATATTCTTTCATCCTTGCACTGTGTTTGTCTTTTTTTTTTTTTCTTGGGTCCATTTCACACCAGATCCGTAGCGCAGTGTTTTGGCTGTTGGTGTCCGGAGAGAATCGGATGCTTTAGTCAACGTTCTGTCTTTATCCCTGTTGTAAATTTCATCGGGGTCAATTTCCAGTTGCTCGAGATCTTTTCTGACTAGCCTTGTCCATTTTGCATTAGTCGCTTTCCCTCCAGAGACGGCGTTGAAGAATTTGGAGGTGAGTCTATGACTGTCCATCCGACTGTCACCATAGAACATTAATCTCCTTTTTCTCATGGTTGTGGTAATGCTCTCCAGTTGTTGGTATAGGCCCTAATTATGCCTTAGTCTGTATTTTCCTTCTTCTTTGACAGGTCCCATGTTTTTTCTCAAGATCTTACGTTCCTTTAGTTCCAATTTTCTGAATTGTCCCTTTCTAAAAATGTTAAAGCACTCTGATACATACAGCAATCATGGTCAAACTACAGTATTATAGTGCCTACGTTTGAGGTTAAGGGAGAGGGATTTAGATCCATACATGTTCTTAAAAATGTGGTATGTTCTCTCCAGTGTGGGCAATCTGCTATTCATGGCTAAGTCCTCGTTGATGTTTGGAGTTATCTATTCTCCAAGATATTTGAAAGCATTAGTCCTTAGTATCATTTTCATTTCCTAGCAAGATTAAGTTGTATGCATTTCTGATGTTGGTGATGAACTCAGTTTTGTTTACAGAAATCTTCAACCCTACTCTAGCTGCTATGTTGTTGAGGGGGAGAAGTTGGTGAATAGCTTCCTTCACACTAGATGCTAGGAGAGGGTCATCTGCGAAAGCCAGGAAGTTGTTTGTACTTCTGTAACCGATTCTCAACCCAGAGCCATCTGTTAGTGTGTTCATCCATTCACAAATGACTTTTTCCAGCAGACAGTTAAAGAGGATTGGCGACAAGTCGTCTCCTTGTCTAACACCTCGCTTATTTTATACGGAAAAGTGAAGAATTTCTTCCCATTAATTTAAAAAAAAACTACCGCTACAAAACCTTATCATTCCTCACCTCAGATTCAGTGACACTGCACACAAGAATTTAAGCTTCGGAACCACAGCAAAAACCTAATTTTTGCTGCGCGGCCTACAACTGGATGAACACGCCTCTCCGTCATATGAAAGCTTATACTGGCTGCGCGCCAACGATCGCTGACTATTTCACACTCTGTATCTCCTTCAGCACCACATTCACTCCCGCCTATCTTTGTTCCAAGTTCTCCGACGTACGACGTCATTGGAGCAGAAACACCAGATATCAAAACTCCAGTACGATAAGCACTCCCTGTCGAAAACTCTAGTCAGTTTCTTTTCCATTTCTGCAACTCATCTGTAGACAAACCTCCTCGCAAAATAAGAGCGACTGAGGAAATTAGCACCAAACACGAATTATCTGTCCCAGCAGCAGTTATTTTTTCGACAGTTTTAATTTTCTTATTTCTCCTCGTCTAGTACTATTTTGTACCAATTGCTTATTAACTCATTAGTTAGATGTTAATATTAACTATACACAAGGTACTACATTAGCAGCTAATATTAGTAATGTTATTATGTCGTATGTTTAGTACACATATTGTACTATTACTTGTCAGCAAAGAAAAATAAAATTCTATTCAAGCTGGAAGATAGAAAAAGTGTAGGTTAGAAGAACCTCGAAGTCAATAGGATTTCGCGGGTGAGCCAGTTTTGAGGAACGTGCAGAATTACGCTGTGTGGTACAGACACGTGCAATAAGTACGTGATTGGGCGTACAATTAATGTTTGGCTGGTTTTAGGGTTCCTTCAATAAGAACGCACAGCTGAAAACGCTTCCATACATGTATTGTTTAAAACTACTTAACTGTCTCTTCAGTCCAAATTATTTGGGTCACTATCGAACAAATCATGTCCCTGTAAAACATTGGATTTATTGATTGTATGGTATACGACAAAATCGATACATTATGTTATCTGGTATAAAGCTAAAAGAATGAGAGTAAAAAATTACCAGAAAGCGTCATTCGTGTTTTCACTATAGTTGTTAAAATATTTTATTTTTTTTATTTTGGGGAAAAGGGGGTGGGGGGTGGGAGAACATTTATATCCTGACATTTTTTTTCTTCACAGGTGGTTTTTCCCTGAATGAGAAACGTGAATATGGTTGTAGGTCTCCAAAATGTGAAAGGCTTCACGACCATATACTTAGTTAATCTTTAGACTGCGCTTTCCCCTGTAAAGAATGGTTGGGCGTTAATGCAAGGGTAAATCCTAGTTAGTATTCGGTTGTAGACAAGTCCTCGCTGTCAAGATGAGGAGATAAACATAAATAAGCGAACCCTTTTTTAAGCTCCGTCGATGTCGAGATCATTATAGGTCGGGAGACTACCGGGGTCAAGGAAAAGGAAGGATGGCCTTCTGAAGGAACCATCCCAGCAATCGCCTGGATTACGGGAACCATTGGAAAACCGAAATCAGGACGGCCGGAAGGGCATTTGAATCCGCGTCCTCCCGAGTATCAGGCCCGAGCGTTACCGCTCGCTCACCGGGCTCAGTAAAACGAATCAGATTTATTGATCTTTATGCAGGATGATAAAAGATAGAAAGAGGTGAGGAGTGTGTGTCAAGTATTCCCTAGACTAACGTACAAAACCAAGAGTAGTGAGTGAGCGGTAACGCTCAGGCCTTGCATTCCGGAGGGTGTTCCATGGCTTTCCAAAATCACTCCAGGGCACTACCGGGATGATTCTTTCAAAAAGGCCATGGCCAAATTCCTTCCCGTACCATGCCCCCAGTCCTCTCCCGCCTCTAATTAGCACGACATCAACGAAGCGTATTTCATTGTTCTTTGTATTCTGTTTATATTCAGCTTGTAATACAAAGTAATGCTCATTGACGAGAAGGGCATTACAGTCGGTAATCTGTAATTGGGAATCGGATTATATTAAGAAAGCTTACCACTTGTCAAAAGATTTGGCAACATAGGCATTACAATATTCTCAAAAAAGAAGTAATTCTGGAATATGACGTCTTTCACATTAGATTATAATTGAAAGCCGTAGTACACGAAAGTTGCTTCACTCAATGGTTCCATATTAAGAGAGAACCCTTTCCTTGCCAGACGAAGGAATATAGTCTGGCATCGTTTATTGGAGACAGCCGAAAGCGACTTGAGTTCGGTTGTTTAGTGATGTATAGGGAATATTAGCAGATGAGCGAATGGAAGCTGACTATTGCAACCTTAAATTCACACTCAGACAGCACAGAACATTACGGAAAAAGATTTCCTGCGGCTGAAGCGCTTACCCAGGCACCGAGTTTCTTCAAAACAACAATGGTTTTCGACTACAAAGAATTTCTTCCATCCCAGAAAGGAGTAGAACTGGCGCTCACCAAAAAATGAAAATTTGAAGTAACTGGTAAATACGTCGATATAAAAGGAGCCATCGACGAACTGTCACACCTGCATTTACCGGGATGAAGTTGGAAAAACTATTGCAAAGCGAAAATTCGGTTGCTTGACAGGGATTTGAAATAAAGTCACGAAACAACCAGTGCATTTTTCTCGTTCATTCGCTTTCAGTTTTCAAATCTGTTAACCTGTGGTTGACACTAGAAAATAAACAGTATTCTTTCGATTAATGACGACGAGCATGAAACGGAAAATTGAGTAGTCAGGTGCGAGTTGTGGGATTTACAGTGTGCAGCATCAGGTGGCAGTACGAAGCTGAAATTTAACAACGACAGATTCTATTTTGACTTACAATGAAAGTATTGATACGATTATGGATTGGCTTACTCTTGTCCCCTTCAAAAACGACGGTGGATTGAAGGGTTGAATTAAAACCCCTCGCAGGAGTCAATTCACTCTTATTCTTAGCCTATCCAGATTGTCGCAAGCATCACACATCAGTAGTATATCGTCAGCGTCACAGAAGAAGATAGAACAAACCTTGTAAGAGACGAGCTTCAATGTGGTTGCAAATGGTTCAGATTCCTTGCGTTATTCAATAGCGAATATCAGCTGTTTGCTTATGAACCGTTGTATACACGTCTGTGAATATTTGTACATCAGTTTATTCACGCTGATTCGTGTAAACTAACGTATATTGTTAAGCATCATTTCCCCTAATTCCCCATTAATGTCCAACCGCGAATGCTCAGATCCGCACCATGATCGTCTTACAGTGCTATTCCGTGCAGAAGCCCCAGGTTCGACCCTTACCCACTTTTTACCTCCTTGCGGCTCGGTTCCGACTAAGGTTTAATAGAATCCGGGTCTCTCTTTAACAGCTTTCGTTGTTAAATTATTTCTATTTATAACTACAGCAGAAAGTCATCCTGGCAGGCTAATAGCTAGAAAGGACACACAAACAGTTTCTCCACACTTGTTTGTACTATTGTCGGTATGTATTTCTTTTGTAGTTCTTGTTAAAATACTCAACCATGGAAACCAAGTGGTTAATAACTCGTTCATTAGTTAACATCTCACAAGTTTACTGTAGTTATTTTGCATCACATCATAAATACATACTGCTTTATGTATTGGTTGTGTTAATTACACTGAACTTGTTTACTTTTCTTCCGAAGACTTAATACGAAAATTGTAAAACGACTTGTGACGTAATTGGCGATTTTCTAAAATAATAATAATTGTACGATTCGTCACCAGCGAAGACATTAGAACAGGCATAGTATTATAGTATTTTTTGCCATCGCCTATGTTAAGAAACCTTCCCGGTTTCTCACCTTGTGTGATTTCGGTAAAACAAACGGAAAACTGAATGTCCGGGCCGGAAATCGAAGAAGGGTTTTCTCCGGCTCCCAAACGTTATCGCTCACCCACCACGCTCGGTGTAACTGGTGCGCAAAGCCGTTATAACATTTTGTTGTTTGCGAATGGCGATTGATCCAGTACGGCTACAGTGGATACTGTCAAACAACAGTATTAAAATGAAAACTCACAGGATTATCGAGTGGTTTTGTAATGGGGACCCAGAATGACTGGTGTTAGTGTTTTGGAGCAAAAGTAATGCCAAGCGTCTTGAAAAGCGATGTTTTATTTCAACATGTTAGAACATATGTCACAGCAAAGGGTCATCAATGCTAAAGAAAACTCTTATTCTTTTCATTCTAAGATTCTTCTGAAATTTCACTACTACATTTTTTCCTTCAGTATCTCGATTTATTTGATGCACTCTCCAGCCTCTATTTTTTAAGCTGTTCGTCTCCGTATACTCATTACAATGCACGTCCTGTTTCAAATTTGATGTCTTTCTCTGCAATGCTATTGACAAAATATCTAACATCTTACGTCACACAATGTGAAACAAAACCCTATCCTATCACCATAACACACACTCATAGTTTCCTGAACGTCTTCATTTCGTACTTTAAGAGGCCCACAAAAAATTTTCTCCTTCAGAAGAATTCTGATCCCTTGTACCAAATGTATTCGAGTTTTGTTTTTACTGTTATGGCTCTAGTATCTATTGCACTTGTTCACCCCTGATTTGCTTTTATTTCTCTCACAACAGGTTTTTTATGCCATTCAGTAAATTACCCGTATCATCAGCCTCATCAGCTAGCTCATCATTAGAAAATCTTCTAACACAATCTTGTAATATCTCTGAATACCAATACTGATAGATTACAACCTTATCTTATAGAGTTTCCAACTGATGTTTTTTATGACGATTTTACTATCTAAAGCCACCTGATTCTTATACAGCTCAAAATTTACTCTAAATGGTTGGTATTTTAGGACTTACTTCTTTAAGATTTTAGAAAGCTGGTCCCTTTCAGGGAGAACTTTTACAAATTCACGTACTACAAATGTATCCTTGTTTCTGCCAAATCCTTGTTCCAATATTAATACTAATGTCAGAAATATATGTAATTTACCCCATTACTGATGAATAGGGTTCAGATCTTTAGGACAAGTCATATTTTTCTCCTGCCTTCTTTTTTAGCTTAAATGCTGAATTAAACACTGATTCAACGTTTCTGATTGTAATTGAATGTATTTTATATAGCATATAAATGCATATTCAGACCATTTTACTAGTTTTGGTCATATTGTGATAATATTTATGGCCATATAGTTATATTTTGACGAAAAATCTGGTAATTTTTTAATAGAATCGGGAAGTCGCTATATATAGATGAGAAGAAATTAAGATAATTATTCACAGAACTATATTCCTATTATACATTGGAGGAAAAAACAAAATTAATAGTCAGTGTATTGATCAGAATTCACCAGTCAAGAATTACAGTTATACCTTATAGTCACTGTCTAAATGTAATGTTCCGTAAGCCTTTTAATTTAGACAATGCAGCAGAGGCATGCCTGTGTTGATCCGCGTCAATCAATATCTCAATGAAATATCCTCAGTCATCGTTAAATCTGTAGTGGATCAGTGATCTGAAAGTGCAAAGTTACGTAAGGGAATTTAGAGAGGAGTATTTTAGTAACGATGAAAGAGTTCTATTCTGTAAATTATCTGAAATTAAAGTGACTTCAACAAAATAATTTAAAAAATTAATTTCCCAATGGTGCAGCAAATTCTCGGAAGCAAATTATGCTGTCTACGTGAAAGTGACACTACTAGATAAAATAAATAATGTACAATTGAGCATGTTTTGACGTATAGTAAATTTAAATGTTTGGTCATATTTTGTCATTTTAGGTCATATTTACCCATTTTTAAGGTCATATTTTCCTGCATATTTCTCTATTTTTTTGGTCATAAAGATCCGAACCCTACTGATAAACCTAGTTTTCCCCAAAAAGATCAAATTTCGTTTCTGTTCGGTATATTAGTTAATATGTGATACGAAAAAGCACTACAACAATTTCACAATTGTCAGACTGAGTTTTCTTCAGGAGTGTGAAGATGAAAATGTGTCAGAATATCTCGTGTCTCGTAATTTTTTATCATCGGTTTGAACTATCTTTTATTCACTACAAGCATTTGAAGTGGGTAATGTAAAGAGGAAGATTGAGTATTATGCCAACCGCTGGTTTATATCGAATTTCGAGTGAAGCAAATAAATGCGTTTGAGCGTGTAACTGAATTTTACAATCGAAATTAGATATAAATGAGCTATTTCCAGTATTTGTAATCCTTTTGTTTACATTACCAATTTCAGACGCTTGTGTTTAAGCCCAAGAATACGATCACATCTAATTTCGCATTGTGAATGGACCTCACCGCTGGGTGGGTTGGGCTGGGAGAAAGGAACTTGTCATTGTTTGCCAGAAGATCGATTAGCGGCCCAACTAAGTCTGTCCTCGTGCCAACCGCCTGGCAAGGTTCCTAATTGTCATCGTGTCTTTTGAAACAATGATGCAAAACAATTTGTAATTTGGATTACATTTCAAGCTGACAACACTTGTTAGCATTGATATTATTCTCTACTCTGTTCAAGGAAATGTCTTTCCTTGAAGGAACCTTCATCATTTTTTTTTTAATATATGCGTTTAAATCTTTAGTCTTAACAAAAACTTACCATTGTCAGATTTTTTTTTCGCAGGTAATTTGATCCCCATAATATGGAAAAGCCTCTGTAATCATTCCCGGTTAGCTAAGTTCTGTAAGCTATTTTGTTTTTTTTTTTTTTTTTTTAATTGTAAAATCTTTAAGGCGAAATTGGAGGCCATACCAAATTTCACTTTTATGATTAAACAAAAAAAATCATAATAAGTGTAATAGGCTTTAATTCGCATGGAGACAATGACGAACATTTTCCACATATACGTGACATAAAGCATGTAAATACAGACATAAATTCAGTGCTAAATACAATGTCTCAACCGTCTGGATGGTTAGAACTTTCTGAAACAGAGCAGTTCATAAAAGTGAAGGACTGTTACTATTCCAACGACATGTTTGTTGAACAGAGATGTAGAAGGGAAATGTGTTTCATATCATTTTAGCCGTGTGCTGATGTTGCCAAGAAAGAAAGTGACGGGCAAGTAAAGTGAAGATAAATAAACCAGACATCGTTGCTGTTACATACACATTAGTGGGAGCAGTAATAAAAACTGGTTTATTAAGAAACGAGAGAAGATTTAGTACCACTTTCCATAAATTAAAGTAGCTGATATCTGCAAGCACTACCGCCTACTTTCTGCTTCTGTGAATGCTATACCCGTATCCGAGTGTAGGCGGTAAAACAATTGGGGAGGTGGGCGTTTACCCCTGCACGGTGACGTCACGGGGAAGATGTATTAGGGTGGTTTCTTCTTGCCTTCCCAACTGACAGTGTTCGTAAGTGCTATTTTAAGTGTGTATAACTGTGATGATTATGTTCAGTGTGTACAGGTGTTGTGTTGTGGATGAGAGATGAAAGAAGGGATGAAGTGAAACCAGATGGCGTCCCATTCAGGCCCACTCTTTCGAAAGACACCTATCGGGCCATCCGACGGACGAATCTCGACCAACAGGGTCGTATGCCCTCTCTCCACGCGCACATACTAATCAAATGAAACGTTTTAAAAAAAGAGATAAAAAAGGTCGCTTACGTTTGATCGAGATTCGTGGCAGTGCAGCGGCACAGAGGCAAATACTACGTGACAAATCCAGATTTGTTTGTTCAAACACGCAGCATGAAATTATCACGTTATCTCAAAATATTAATTTATCCATTGAAAATATATATAAAAACAAAATATCAGACACTCTACGCATCACGAAACGCTCATTAGATAATCATAAAGTCGTAAAGTGGACTATTTCACTATGGTACACGCTTACCAAATAGCGGCTAGAAAAGCAAGACTTAAATGTAGAGATCATATTGTAACATGCTGCTCGTGACGACGATTCTGGAGAGAATTACAGGAAGCTTAACAGGACCACCAGTGCGCAGTACTATGTGTAGTTGTCGTGTTCCGCATAGTTCTTTACCACTTTAATTATATTTGTGTATGTTACTTCCTATACATAAAATCACCTCATCTCTTAAAGTTTCCAGCCAATACCCAGGTCTGCCTTTTCAGCGTCTTCTGGTCTTCAACCGTTAATCTTCTTCCGTCTCTCCCACCACTCTCCATTTCTCTCCTCTAACCTGCAATTTTTCTCGCACTCCCTCCATCCATTTCCCTACCCATACCATCACCTGATTTAAATTGCCACCTACATTATTATTCCATATGTTTTTTTTTTCGTAAACACACACTCAATATTTATGAATAATTAATATCACGTCAATACAATTGAATTTATTTATTTTTCTTATTTATTTTTCTCATCGCGTTTCACTTCATTCTCTGAACCATCTTCAACGGTTCTATTTGTTGAGTGTGCATACATGTATTTAATTTGTTTTTTCCACAATTAACACAATGAAATTTTGGTATAAATATAACTTACTTACATTATCCATGGTTTCACATTTTCTTGTATTCATACACTATTTCAGGCCACTCAATATTTTGCACACATGTGTATGTATCTATACAGGTTTTTTTTTTTAATTGTTCAAAATTCAGTATCGTTTAAGGGATGGTACAGAGTGAAATTTTATACAGTGAACATAGGGTTGCAGCAGCCTCCAAAGCCCTGGAAAATGTGGTCGAAGTAGACACCCACCCCTAAAGGCGGTAACATTCAGCGGTATTATTAAAATACTAGAAAAGGGTAGGATGTAGACTTCACTCAAGGTAGGCAAAATAAAACAAAAAACAATCATAATTAAATTGTAATTAAACTGTACAATAAGCTTTCCACAGAATTCAGAGAAAATCCAACAGAATATTTTTTAAAAAAACTTAAAAAGCAAGCTGTCTTTTAGCAATATTTACAGAGACAGTAATTTGAAAAAATATTGTTAAACATCTATAAAGGAGTTAGAATACGGAATTTTATAATTGAAAATTAATTATAAAGTATGAAGTAGCATATTAGGTGTTATAAATGTAGAATAAAATCCCAAGGGGTAAAATATAAATATTTGCACGGGATATATAAGGGTAAGGCTATTAATGCTCTATTTAGAGAATCATTTGATATATAAAATTTATACATCGTTTCAGTTAATAGACTATTTGTTTAAACTGATTTACAGAAACCTTTAGTCATAAGAGTAAATACTATGTCATAATTAGTACTGGATTGACGTTGTTTATAATAACTGCAAGTTGTTTAATAACAATAAACGGTATTCATATTAAGAATCGTCAATTCAAAATTTATGTGTGACATACATAATTCTGATAAATATTAGCATTTTCGGGCCACTATAACTGTGAAAGACGAATGTCAATAATTATCTAATGCGACAGATTGGACTATATACAAGTTAGGTTCCTCCAGCCTGCTGTAAAGTTTACAGTCGAATTTAGGTCTCTCACAAAAGCTTATAGCATGCGTTAAAAAAAAAAAAAAAAAAAAAAAAAAAAAAAAAAAAAAAAAAAAAAAAAAATCGGTAAAAACTGGACGACAGTGAATGACATTTTGTACGGTTCGCCAACAGAATAGATATCTGATATGTGACACGATGTTTCTTTCTTTGAGGCCAAGTTGACGCAACGCATCACGTAATCCACATTTACGTTCGTTCAGGAGGTTTCCCATGCTCCAAGTCTCGCTGTAGCCGACCCCGGCAGCGAAGCGTGCTTGCTTCGCGTTGCAGGGGTCGCCGGTTCGAGTCCGGCTGAGGGCATGAGTGGTTTTAATTAAGTGTTTTGTTCGTATTGTGTCGTCCTTACTGAAGATGGAAACTAATCACACTGAAATGAAATGTATACATTATGAGAGAAACACAAACGTTGAGCTGGCTGTATGGCTAACATGGCCAAATGCCATATATATATATAAAAAAAAGTCTCGCTGTTCAGTAACACTACTGAAAGATTCTTGAGAGGAAATCGTGCGCAACGCAGACGGTTACTCTGAAATAGAATCTCCAGAAATGTTTTAAGTTGCTTCATGTTCCGGTAGCCACCAGTTCAATTCCGTCCTTGGGTATGAGTGTTTCCGACTAAATGCTATTACTAGGTTTGATTCTAAAACAATTTACACTACTGTTTGTGAAGATTGCAAGGGAATGGTCTGAATCACTCGAAAATCAGAGGCTGTAAAGACCAGTAGAACCATAAAAAGTGATTAAGAATACAGAGAAATGGTCTGCACGTTGGCCCAGTAGTTCCCTCTTTTGTGTGTCCAGATAGATCTGTGTTAAGCAACACTCAGTCGATGCAGAGCAGTCAATCAAGTGGAAACGTGCAAACAAGTGTCGGTATGCCTCATCGACGTCAAAGGGCGCAATATCGGCATGTTAGTGAGTTCGGACATGGCAGAGTGATTGGCCTCCGGGAAACGGGTTAATCGTACCGTCACATTGCGGCCGGAACATGGCACGCTGCTACGACAGTAACGCATGTGTGAAATCGGTGGATAGAAGAGCATCGTACATAGTAGCGTCTAGAGAGTTCTGGACCACACAGTGTGACCACAGCGAGGAATGACCGCTGAGCACTGTAACTGGTGGGACATGTCTGTGTCTTCGGCCATGGCTTTTTAAAGGAAGCATCCCGGCATTTGGGGAAACCACGGAAGAATCTCGATGCCCGGACGGGGATTCGAATCGGCGTCCTCTCGAAAGCGAGGCCAGAGCGTTACCGCTCACCCACCACGCTCGGTCCATGTCATTGCGTCGGCTTCCAATGACAAGAAACCACCAATGCCTCAGACTGCAAAGTTAATGTGAAAGCCGTCACTGGCGTGCTGACTGACAAAATGTAGTGTTTTTCGGGCGAGTTTCCTACAGTGGTGGTCGCCTACTTGTTAAGACGCTATAGTGGTAAACGTAATGGGGCAGACTGCAGTGTTCAGCAGCACTGAGGACAAACGAAAAGTGATTGGGGGCAATATAAACAGCAAATGTTACATGAGGAAGGCAGCTCCAAATGCAGGACAATACGCGGCGGGTACGATTGCTTCCCTGGTCTGCACGTTCGCCCGACAAGTCTCTCATCGAAATTGTCTGGGATATGTTGGCAACTTGTTCGTTTTGTTTCTCCTGCAATCATACCCAGGTTCAATTTGATTCCAAGCCACGACTCTGATTACAGTACGTGGCGGCTTCACACGGTCAAAGTGCATGTTCAATCCTGTAATTCTATTCATTTGTATATTGTCATGTCCTTAATCTGTGGAATAAATTTCATTGTAATTCCATGTCTCCTTCTTGGTGTTGCAATTTTCACAAACAGTAGTGTATAATACAATTGTCACGCAGATGCAAAAATAGATTTGTTGGCTGTGTGTTTTAAAAACGTCTAATGATATGGACTAACGGTTAACCTAAGTGTACTGAAACAAATGAAGAATAATTACAAGGAGAATAGTGTATAAAATAAATCATTTATGTAACTTTTTCCCGGCGTAAGCTTAAACCTCGCATGATTCTAGTAAAAAATCCAATTTCCAATAACAATATCGTGGCCAGATGTCTTTGTCTTTGAAACTGAATTTTGTGACCGGGGTGACAGGAATAATAATTAAATTCTTCAGTTAAGGTGTTCAGTTACGGAAATTCTCTCTTTTTACAAACTGGAATTTATATTCCTTTAATACAGACTTTCTATCAATTATTGAAAATGTGAGTATTATAGTTGCAACACGCATCTGAATCTGACAACACAAAGCGGTTTCACCAGTGAAAAGTATGCCATATTTCTAACACGAAGACAAATCAACTTTTGCACTATTGCTTACACATACTTCCTAAAGATCAATGAGCGGTCCAAAATGACTCCGAAACATTCTAGGAAGAAACTGCGCCAGGATTAATTTGGGCAATAACCTATAAGCCACACAAAGCAAAATTTTGATATCGAAATTATTAGTGCTGTGGAACGACTTGGTAATATTACATCAGAATCTACATCAGCAAGGTTATTAAATGGATTAAGTATAGACAAGTCCCAATCGTCGGAAAAAATCGCAAAAGAACCAACGTTTCAATAGAAAACACACCCATAGAACAAGTGGCAGAATTTAAATACCTAGGCTACAATCTCGGCTACACCCTAGAAACCGATATGCAACAAACAAACAAACGTAAGTTCCAGCAATAATAAATAGCACTTTCAGACCATCTCTTGTTCAGCGTCACACAAGAATCAGGCTATAAACATTCTGGCTAAACCTACCCTACTGTATGGCAGCGAGGCCTGGACACTCCGCAAAGGTGATGAGTGGAGGCTAATGGCGGCTTAGATACGATTCATTAGGGGCCATCCACAAATTACGTCACACGAATTTCATGATTTTTGGACTCCTCCCTCCCCCCATATGACAAGTTGTCACATTTGTGAGACCCCCCTCCCCAGATGTGACGTCACATATTTTGCACGTCACACATTTTGCAATTTTAAATTTATAAATTAAAACAGCACTTCCAAAATGATTTATGTATTTCTAGTTAAAAAATCATATCAACAATAAATAATACATTTAAGAAAATATTAAAAAAAACATAAAAATCGAATTAATGATACAAAATTGAGTCGTCATGTGTCCATGGATTTTGAACACATTCCTTGATACTGTTTATATTGACATAATTAACTTCATTCTTGATTTCGATAATGTTGGAACATTCGATGTGTCAACATCATCTTCATCTTCCACCACGAACCAAAAAGTGATACAAATTATGCATGTGATGTCACAAAGTTTGTGACACTTCCCCCCCCCCTTGTCACACTTTGCTGACCCCCCCCCCCTCAAGGTGTGATGTAATTTATGGATGGCCCCTTAGGAGAACAGCTCGCTACACGTTACGAGACAGAAAGAGATCTGATGAAATCCTTAAAGAACTCAAAGTCAAACCAGTTCTCCAAACTGTGTAAACCTACAGGACATCTTGTACAGACCATACGCTAAGATTCAAAATGGACCGCATCCCACGAAAAATCCTCAGATACCATCCCAGCGGCAGGAGAGATGTAGGAAGACCACCAAGAAGATGGATTGAGACCAGACCTAACACTGGATAGGAAGAAGAAGTAGTATAGACAAGGTTTTATGAATTTATTTTTTATTTTTCACAGATGAAACTGTATGAAATGATAAACTTGCAAAATTGCACTATTCAGGAGTCACTTTTCCTCTCACAAAAATTGCATTACAATTTTTAAGACAAGCCAAATTTACAATCAATTCGTTTAGATGTATCACTATATTTCCGATATTGGAACCTGTACTGGTAGCAAAGATGGTGGCTTCTTCCTGCTTGAAGGTTAGGGACCGTGCACAAACTACGTGGCTCGATCCAGGGGGGGGGGGGGGGTGGAGGGGTTGGCTGGAAGGCTACGCTAGGCTACGTGGGGGGAGGGGGGGTTGTGAGCCAGGCCACGTAGCTTTCCTTTCATAACATTTTTGACAGTTAAAATGAGGAATAGATCTCACAACAGCATGTGAATATTTATTTCCCTCAGTTAATTATCTCCGTATGTAATTTACAATTGTCTGATAAGAGAAAATAGTACAAAATGTCTTCTGGAATCAAAAGGGAAAAAAGCTACGTGGAGGGGGGGGGGGTAGAGGCAAAAGCCACATAGGGCTACGTGGGGGGGAGGGGGGTTCACAGGAGGCCAAAATGGAGCTACGTGGTACGTGGTTTATGCACGCTCCCTTACCTGAACGTTAGGCTATATTAGGATTTAATTCAGACTGTGGTAAATGGGTTGTGACTTCGGTGACTCAATCAGTAAAGGACAAATAAGTTTAGAATTTCAAACACTGACTCGAAATTAAGATATATCGGTAAAATTAAATTTTAGTTTTTATATTTGAATTTTAAAGTCCTATATTACCACATTTTTCTACATTTTTTTCTCAGCTATCTTGGCAGAAATCTTAGAAATGTACCAGGAACTTTGCAGTAATGTATGCCTAATACAAGTAAGTAGTATCAGTCAGGTCAAGAACAGAAGTTGCCATTTAATTCTATGAATAGTTGTAGTTCAGTTTACCTATCGTGAATGCAATAACTCCAAGTAATGGTCCCACAAACATAAAATTTAATGTTTAGAAGTTTATAACTATTTTTTTTACCCATTTAATTTCTTATGTTCAATGTGTATTTAGTAAAATAGCTTATTAGTAGGATTTATAAAGATTTTGTCTAGTAATGCTGCCTGGAATAAAATAAGTAAATTTAATGCTGGAGAGAATATGACATGCCTTATTCAAATCACTTCCATGTCCCACAGATAACTTAAAGCTATATCTAACAAACTAATCAAGATGATTAGCTAGATCAGCTATTAAGAGGACGATAATAAGGTAACGAAAGAATGAAAAATCTACCACCATTCTGTTCACCATTGCCACCAAAACTCAATATTTTTTGAGGTTTATTGTTTTTTTTAAAAAAATTATTCAGTTGTATACACTATACGCATCAGAAAAAAAAAATGTAGTTCAACCAAATGCTCTACTGAGCTACTAAACAAAGATTTTCAAAAGTCAGAGCGGTCTTAAGAATAACACCAGATGTTCAAACAATGGTTTCAATAGTGAGTATACCCACGCCCATGTAAATTCTCAGACTACAGTGTTAATAACGAATGGTGATTTAGTGTCAGAGAACGTAAACGCCATATTTTACTCTCCCATCACTGCACAAGGTGCATAGAATCAACAAAAGAGATAACTTAACGAAACGCACAGACGACGAATCTTTTGTAACATTAAATACGACAGTTCGCACAGATCTCCCATGCGCCAATCCCTGGAATTAAGCCTGGAGTAAAGTTAGAAGAGTCGACGGAAGGTCGGCTGGGATATTTCTGGCCGGCGCCATAAACAGTAGCGTCCTCAGCGTAAGCCCACGCCCGTATTGCAGCATCCTCTCTCGCTTCAAATTCTTCCACCTCAAACTGAGACTAATAAAGCTGCCACAAGATGTTCCTTACATTTATTCCCTTTAATATTTCATATTATATTCTTTGCCTATCAAGTACCAGTTATTCTAAAAAGAGGTTGTCCTTATCCAGCCAGATGAGACCCGCAGAGGACTGGCAGAGATGTAGCTCTACATATCCTTCCATGTCCCCGACACTACAACAGAGATTATGTGGTCAGCACCCAGCTCCTCTGCTAGTCGAGAAACTCCCTTCCCCTGACTTGTGAGCAAGCCTGAGGGTGAAGAAACCCTCCTTTTCATCGGAGTTTCAACTATGGGCTTCCAAATTCTATTCAGGACCTTTACATACTAAGATATAAGCCGACCCAACTACCCTAACACAATTAAGTATTTTTTGAAAAATTAACCAATCAAAATTTCTGGGACGCTCCGGATTTTTAGAAACATTCACTCCACCGCTGACCTCCTGATCATCAATCTCAACTTTAGTTCTCACCAACAGAACATACACATGAATGGGTTAAGTCTTTTCAATCTTATGAAGCGTAGGACACCCAAGAATTATTTCCATTTTTTCCTATCTGAGGCTAAGTTCCTCACTTCCACCAAAGTGTTCCCAGCGTCTTCACCTTTCCTCGCTAAACTACTCAAGTAAAGTGATATATCGGTTGCGATTCTTCTAACATTCTTATTAAAAAAAATTATGACAAATGATACTTGTATTTAAGGAAATATTCTTCTGAAATGTTATCAAGAATATGTGTTGGACCAAAGCCTGTGTACTTCTGTAGTTCACGGTATCATATATCTTCAATTCAACTCACGGTCAAAGTTTCTTCTTTGACCATAATATATCCGCCTATAGTGTCTATTGAGTCCCCAGTTGTGTATATTTCACAGCGCCTTACTTGCTCTCCAGCCATTCTCCTAGAGAATTCTGTTTTTGAACAAAGTTTCATATATTAAATACAATATACCGAAAATAAAACATTGGATTAGCGATGCCAGATTCGAAATTATGAGGCGCCTTGTGCACGTGTTTAACGGCTTGTGCCCATCCAAACATTTGATTAAATTTTTTTAATGAGAATGATGGGTAAGAAGATGCTGGTTTTTAATTCGTTCTGGCTGTACTCAGTCAAACTGCTGGCTGCGGATCAAGCTAACTTCGCGCCATGCCATGAGCTTGGCTTCGTACCAGACCCACTGGGGGAAGAAATTACTATCCGCCCATCCGTTACTTGGCAATTACAGCAGATTAGACAAAAGCGGTTGATTCCTGACAGACCATACTGCACGACGATGCGTCGCTCATACCAGATGGACGTCATGGCTAGCATTTTAGTGTGATTTCAGACTCTCCCTTCATTTTTTCCGTATATCACTACTTATACAGTTAGAAAGCAAAGTACACGTATTAGCATTTTAGTGTGATTTCAGACTCTCCCTTCATTTTTTCCGTATATCACTACTTATACAGTTAGAAAGCAAAGTACACGTATTAGCATTTTAGTGTGATTTCAGACTCTCCCTTCATTTTTTCCGTATATCACTACTTATACAGTTAGAAAGCAAAGTACACGTATTAGCATTTTAGTGTGATTTCAGACTCTCCCTTCATTTTTTCCGTATATCACTACTTATACAGTTAGAAAGCAAAGTACACGTATTAGCATTTTAGTGTGATTTCAGACTCTCCCTTCATTTTTTCCGTATATCACTACTTATACAGTTAGAAAGCAAAGTACACGTATTAGCATTTTAGTGTGATTTCAGACTCTCCCTTCATTTTTTCCGTATATCACTACTTATACAGTTAGAAGGCAAAGTACACGTATTAGCATTTTAGTGTGATTTCAGACTCTCCCTTCATTTTTTCCGTATATCACTACTTATACAGTTAGAAGGCAAAGAACACGTATTAGCATTTTAGTGTGATTTCAGACTCTCCCTTCATTTTTTCCGTATATCACTACTTATACAGTTAGAAAGCAAAGTACACGTATTAGCATTTTAGTGTGATTTCAGACTCTCCCTTCATTTTTTCCGTATATCACTACTTATACAGTTAGAAGGCAAAGTACACGTATTAGCATTTTAGTGTGATTTCAGACTCTCCCTTCATTTTTTCCGTATATCACTACTTATACAGTTAGAAGGCAAAGAACACGTATTAGCATTTTAGTGTGATTTCAGACTCTCCCTTCATTTTTTCCGTATATCACTACTTATACAGTTAGAAGGCAAAGTACACGTATTAGCATTTTAGTGTGCTTTCAGACTCTCCCTTCATTTTTTCCGTATATCACTACTTATACAGTTAGAAGGCAAAGAACACGTATTAGCATTTTAGTGTGATTTCAGACTCTCCCTTCATTTTTTCCATATATCACTACTTATACAGTTAGAAAGCAAAGTACACGTATTAGCATTTTGTCATTTCTGCTTTACACACACGGCATACTTTGAAGAAAAATCGAACTGTTTCGTTTCCCTAATTATTTGTCGTAATCTTTTACAACAGTCCTCAATGACTAGAGACTATGGATGGGACAAGAAATCATAAGGCAAAACAAGCAGAGAGCAGTCAATTCCACAACAAAGACGTCGATTCACAAAACAGCTCAGCAGAGAAAGGAGGTAATAAATTATAATTACTATTATAAGAGTAGTTCACTAAAGATAATTACATCATCCTCCTATTTATTCGACTCAAACCCAAACTGCTCCAGGGATAAAATAAACATTTAACGGCATATGTGCAATACCTTACTCCCTAAACGTTCTTCATGTTTAAAGCCCAAATAAGTCAACTATGTAAACGCCCTCCATGACCATAGGACCAAAACAAAAATTTTACTCTGTATGTCATTAATCACACTTCTGTTACCGTAAGTGACGACTTCTTTCAATGAATCTACTGTTGTGTGAACCTAATAAAAATAATGGAAACGTTTATATCTATGAACTGACGTTTCTCAGTCGATTACTACAGCTTTCTTTTTAATTATGGCTTCACTCCTTGCCGAGGTCATTAGAGGCTGGATGGGATTTGGGACAAGGAGTAGGAAGGAAGTCGGCCATGGCCCTTTGAAGGAAGCATCCCGGCATTCGCCTGGAATGATTTGGGGAAACGATGGAAAACCCAAATCTGAATGCCCGGACGGGGATTCGAACCTGAGTCCTCCCAAATGTGAGGCCAGAACGTTTACCGTTCACCCACCACTCTCGGTCTTACAATCTATTAGGATAAACAGTGAGATGGTAACTGTAAACAGTGTTCAGAAGCTAAGTCGGAATCACCAAGGAGGGAGCCAAATATATCACACTACACACCAGCGCAGGCCCACCCACTGAATCACGCAAGTGCCTCTTACTTGTTAGGGGTTTCGCAACAAAAGAAGGCAAGCACGCTCCCAAACTAAGTGAGACTAATGTCATACTGTGCTCGTAGCTATTACAGCCCTAATTCTTTCCACCTGGTCCGCCACAAACACGACCATCTCCCTCAAGCAATGACAAGCTGTCTTGGGGGAAAAGGGAGAAGGAATCTCAAGAGTAACGTTGTTACCAACCAGGAATTCGTACCAACAGGAAACCGCGTGGAGGCCAAAACTAAATCCCGACATTATAGCGTCCATGTTATACGTACACCCGCCTGGTACGGTGTCGCAGCGAATGTCAACTCTGTCAACTCTACATGTACATCTATATACTCTCGCGACCACATTTTTGCAGGAATTTCAGAGGGTTTTTTCCACCAAAACTAATCTTTAATCCAATCCCTAACGGCATGAGGGAAGAAAGGCATCAGTACGGCACTTTATTTCTCTCGTCTTGTGTGCCTTAAATAAGTTTGTGAGAAATTGTTCACTGCATTCCAAATTAAAGGAAGTTTTTCGCATGTTAAGCAATAAATTTACGCGAATTCCACGCCGTTTGTCTGCGAGATAACAGCCCAACCTCTGTATCGTCTATGACACTTTCGTAACGACTGTGGTAAATGGCCACAAATCTTGCAGCTCTTCTCTGTACATTCTCGACACTATTAACGAGTCCCTCAGGATACAGATCCCATACAGCACAACAGTATCTCAAATCAGCATATGAAAATGATTTATACGGCATTTCCTTAACAGGTAAGTTACAATTCGTCAAACTTCCACCTGTGAATCACTTTTCCTACGATCGATGTTATTTGTTGATCCCAGTTCACATTTCTTTTGCATTGTTAAAGAAAGCCAAACTCTTAAAGTATAGGTTCCCAAACTGATGAGCGCCCCCCTAGGTGGGCACGAAGACAGATAAAACTGTGTCCCCACGACCCGCGCATTTGCCGGCCGAGCCAGTCCAGCTAGGGTCTCGCCTGTGCTGGCAGGGATGGCGCGCCTCTATCCGGCGCCCAGTCCGTAAAGATCAAACGCCCGGGTAGCTGAAGACGAGGGCTAGCCTGTGGCGCGTGCTGATCCCTATACTTCGGCTGACGTAGCGCGGCCTACAAGGCCACGTGCCGTGGGAACCCACCTTCAGGGAGGCGCGGGAGGCGAGGTAGCTTTGCCGCCCGTGTGGACGTTACCCTAGTTCTACATCGTCGCAAGTACTAAATCTCCCTCACCGCCTCTTAGAGTTGAAAACCTATATTCTAACATCACATACTTAGTGAGTTTCCTCTGAGATGCTATTGTTAGAACTGAGAAGTAATCATATACCTTTTTAATACTAACATTTTGGCGGGAGGGGTGGGACGTGGGAACTATTCTTTTGCTGGAAAAGGGGGCGCGGTAAGAAAAAGTTTGGGAACTCCTATCTTAAAGGAATAAATCTTTCTAAGGACATAACAGCTTATATTTACTTACATGCAAAGGGTGAAATAAACACAAGACACTGGATTATTTATTGGCATCGCATCAATTTCCCTAGTCACCAGGAACTCTCTCTGACACGTACATTGCCTCAGGCTGTGTGTGTACACAATGGCGGATACTAATTCAACCAACTTCTCCCCTCAGGTGATAGGCGTCATAGCAGTAGACGCTATTTACACACCGTAGCCGTGGTGGTGCTTTGGCAACAACAATCGCAATAAGATGTTTAACGAATGAGACTAATAACCGTTCCAACGCAGTCTAGCCATGTGTTGATAAAACGGCCCCTTTCTTCGACTCTTCTTCAAAGAAAGTAGGCCTATGCCCCAGATAACAAGCTGATTCTACGCGAACAGAATATATGCAACACGAAACAAAATGACAACGCTGATACAAGTTTTTCGTTATCATTACATAAATTTAGCCTTTAAGAAAAGATTTCTTTCCGTCTGCAGTACCAGTCAACTTGTCTATGAACGTTAAAACACCTTCATACTGAACTTGGGACGTCCAAGGGATCCAGGTTCAAACCTCGACATTCACGTGTTTCGGTTTTTAGCCGGTTATCCGTAATCGGCTTACTCAGCCAATTTCTGCATCAATAAATACAATACTAAAATACCACTAATTATGTAGAATATAAGTAACACCATCGATAGAAAGACGACCGTTCTCGCCTCGCATTCGGGAGGACGGCGCGGTTCGAATCCCCGTCCGGGCATCCAGATTTGGGTTTTCCATGGTTTCCCAAATCACTCCAGGCAAATGCCGGGATGCTTCCTTCTAAAGGCCATGGCCGAATTCCTTCCCATTCCTTGCCCCCATCCTTGCTCCCCATCCTTTCCCGTCTCTAAAGACCTCGCTGTTGAGAGACGTAAAGCAGTTAAAAAAAAAAAGAAAGACGACGTCAATTGCGCTTTCCCTAGCAGTCAGTGACAGGCTCTCGCGGCAAGCCGGCTTGGTTGTCGCATTTCAAAATAACACCCACAAGGTTTGGTACGTCATGCGGGACGGCAAACTGATCATGTTTCTGCATGAGACGCATGTCCGTAAAAGCAACACGGTGATATGTGTACGTCACACATTTCGTCAAGAAACCTAACAAGAACAAAAATAACGTTCAGTTAATTGCAAAAGGAGTTCGAAATGTTGTCCTCCTACTTTATTACTGAACCTGCATCAGCGGTGCAGATTCCAATATGTGCGTTTGAGTGTTCAATATTTCAGTCGCTGCGTGGATTCATGCGATAAGGCCCTCATCAAGTTACACAATATTCTTTACATAACATCCCCAAACAAAATAGTCTAGAAGTGCAACATCGTGGTGGCCATCTACAAATCCGTCGATATGGATACGTAGTGATCAGGTTGCACCGCGCATTTGCATCAAAGCGTACTAGAGCTCCGTCGAGTTGCAGCCACGTTACTGCAATAGCATACAACAAAAGCTACACAATTAGGATGCAAATCATGGACAACGCAGGGATGTAGCGTAACCGCAGGACTGATATTAGGCGCAGTTCGTCGATCTACCTTACGCTGATTGGTACCGGGTTGCATAACTATCAGGACAAAAAAACAATAGGAGCAAAATTTTACACCACACACAACCCAAACAATGCTTTTCCTGCCATGGGTTCCTTCCTGAAACATAATTAGCATGCCGTACTAAGCGTCGACGTTGTTGTTTCGAGTAAAATGTATAGTAAACACGGAACGGTGGAAAAACTATAGGAGAAAGGGATTTTACTGTAAGCAGTAACATTTCACTTGGATAAGAACTGCTCCTTCTTGGCTGCTTCTAGCTAAGACCTTTTTACTATAAGCAACGGAAGTGTGTCGTGAATAGTGAAAGATTTTACAAATGGCTTCTGTACAATTCTGTTTATGAAATACAGTCAGTTCTATATTTGTCTAAATTAGCGTAGGGGCTAGAGCACTAGCTCCACGTGCCGAAGGTCGCCGGTTCGAATCCGGCCGCGGGCATGGATGTTTAAGTGTTGTGTGTCTTTGTGAATGTCCTGTCCGTCCTGTGGTGTCTATACATAGGATGCATAAACGCACTGGATAAACTATAAAATTCACATGAAGAGATATAAACACACTGAGCTGGCTGAATGGCTTAGTCGCCGAAAGCCATTAAATAAAAAAATATATATATATATTTGTCTAAATGGTTACTGGAAACACTTATCACGATGGTAAACATGTCGGCGCGGCGGTGTAGGTATGCATTAATACAACCTCAGCACACGATACCCAATATAGGACACAGCAACATCATTGACGAGAAATTAAAAAAAAAAATCTTTACTAGTATCAGTTTTTATACGGAACTTTATGAACCTACTGTCATGCAAAACTGTGAAGGGAAATATGTGCTCTGTTCAAATACCTTTATTTTTGCAATAGGATTTAAAGGGTCGGCTTTAAGTTTCTTGGCTTCGGACATAACAGGCAAGGCTACAAACATGAAATTTTTATAAAATTTGATGATCATTTTGCTTTACAACCAAACATTATTTCTTCACACATTTTTGAAATTTATTTATGATTCCAACAGAATAATTTACGACCAAGTCCAAGAAGTTCCAGACCACGCAAGTAGGCTCATTTCAAGCAATGAAGCTGCTCGCTAGTTTCAACAGTGTTTTGTTCGCGTAACTGTTGCGCGCGGGCTTGTTGCACTCAGGTTTTGTGCAAACTTGCAGTCGATCAATCATCCGCCTATAACCACATTCAGGCAAAGTTTTAATCGGTTCCAGTCGCAATCAAGTAGTAGAGGAAATTCGCCCATTACCATAGACCTAGGGGTTGGCAAGTACGGACTACACTTTCTCCATAGGGATCCCACGCTCTAGTCTTAGTCGTAAAAAATATTCGTACATCATTCTGAATAGAGAAAAGGAAACACCACCGAAAAAATATAATAACCTATGGCCAAACCGTCCTCTAGCAATGCAAGCTCTGAAGTATATTTCGAGGATCTGCTCGACGAACCATGCAGCCCCTCCCCCTTGGGTTGGAGTTTACGTCCTGTCGGAACCTCAGAGGATATTAAATATCGTTAACACAAGAGCGATCTGGTAGCTCACTGGTCAAGGCCAAATCTACGCTGTGTTCATATGTAGTGCGTTAGGATATTTCTTAGGTCAAGTCACGACAGAGGCGGAACATGTCACCAAGTCGCAGGACCAGATGAATTTCCTTTTACTGTCTACACTCAGGAAGAGGAGCGGAGAACTCGAGTATTGCTACATGTGTGTGAACCGAGGAAGCATTGTGATGACCTCAGATTTTAGGCAAAAACCTATTTTGCTCCGGATTGAAATACATGAAAATAACATCGTATATATACATTTTATGGACATTTATGGCCATTATTCGTGATTTTATAGTGCCTAAAATGCCTAAATTGTAGTAAGACCTATTTTTGCCTGCTTTACGTATTTTTATTTCAAATATCAAAAAGCGTTTTAACTCGGAAAAAACACATTTTGTTAAGTGTTTATTTCCAACAACTAAAGTGAACGTATATGGGGTCATGGTTGGTCAGTCTCTGTTTGCTTAGACGCACAGAGGCTTCAGTGAGTCGTGTTGTGTGTTCTCATAAAGCACCAGTATGACCACGTACCGATCTCCAAATCGTCTTTAACTAGGCAGTGGATTAACTAGTTTCCTAATTTCTCTACGTATGTTATATATTGCGACGTGTGCAACAAACAGGTGTGTAAACAATAACAATGTATTGAACAGTTTTCGCTACTTTGCTAACAATACGTTAATAATGTAATTGCCGCACATGTAGGTTTGATAAGTTGTTAATGAAAAATAGGACAGGCATTCTTTCACAGTATTGCAAAACTGAACATCGCTTCTCGGAAATGGACAGAAATTTAAATAGTAAAGCATGCCCGGGATTTTTCTAACGTCTGGTAGCCCTATTATTGTGCATATGTGCGGCAATTAGTTCTAAACTTCTAAAAGGTAAAGGTCACAAGATTCCTACGGCTTCTGCCACTTCCCGCAGGATTCGCGGAGGTAGAGCTCCGCATTCCCATTACAACCATTGGCACTAGAAGGATGTGGCGGGGTCAGCGCCAAACTCCGGCCGTTCTTATCTTCCCGCTGTTTCCTTCACGGTACTTCTTCAAAAGAACTCTTAGGAATACGACTGATACCTATGCTAGCGCTGGTGTTACAGTGTTTCAGTATACAGGAGGAAACCTCTTCGTAACCAAATGACTTTATTTTTGAGGGATTTAATACTTTTTTCTGTTTCTGTTTGACTGGTGGGAAACAGAGACATACATGCTGCTTTGATGACAAGGATTTAAGTATTGTTACGGCATCCGTATCACAAATAAATGTTCCTTTTATATTTTCAGCAACCATTAATAAGTAGTTATAAAACACACCCTACGGCGAGCAATCATATATAAGGTTATTGTTAATGTTTAAAGTTAAAGATTTACGTTCATGGGATGATATAGTGATTTCCCTTTAGTAATGTTCCAAACAATTTTTATCTTATTATCTGGCGGGCTAATCTTCCTGTTTATAGCAAAGTGCTTAGTTTTTTTTTATTGTTTTGTAGTGCCTTCTGAGAAGCACATCATCGGTCTTCCTAGCTTCTACATAATGTTCTCTTTTGTGCCTGCAAGATGTTCTAATACCTACTGTTATCGAATTCTTGGTTTACTCTTGACCAACAGGAAATAGTGTCGTAGGGAACCATCTTTCATAAATTTCCAGAAAACTCTGGTGAAAATAATGGAATATATTGTTTGCCCCTGTTATTTTAAACACAGTGTTCCAGTTCTTATTCAGAAGTTCATTATTTAATTTTTTATTGAATTGATTTTAATGGCCTTACTTTGATAAATCTTTTCTCTGTGATATTTTAATTTTCCAATTATATAGAGGAGAATCGGGTAATATGGAATACCATTTAAGTTTTGTTGTACAAAACAGTACTGAAAATAATTTAACACCTGAAACTAAAACCAATACAACCTTCAACTTCTTGTGATAATATATATATCTCATAAAAAGCTGTCAAAACAATTTTTTTAATTAGTAAAATTTAATTTAAAAAAATGTCGTTTGGAGGGTAGTATGGAATAGAAGGTTTCAAATAACGTAAACTATCTGGAATTGAGAAAAACAGAATTAATGAACTTTTTAGTCAACATCATCATCATCTTTGTTGGATTCAATAGTTTTCGCTTCTTTCTTTTTCGGCTATTCTTAAAACAAAACATAACTAATTAATTAATTCAGAAATATTTACTTCCACAATTGTTATTTTATTATTTTCAATCAATATTAACAAAAAAACGTATTACCCACATTTATATTTTTTTAAAAAAGTATTTCAACTCAGTAATTATTTGTCGGGTTGTATGAAATACCACAGTTTTATGTCGAGTTTTGTGGAATACTAAGTATCTCATAATACCCGAATCGACATCTTGGACAAAATAGGCTTGAAGACATTATAAAAAAAGATACCAGCCAGAAAAGAGAACTGTACAACAAACTATCACTCTTTTAGTAAAAATTATACTAAGACTAGCGATCAACAAAACAAATCTAATGTTTTATATATATTTTAGAAAACTTATCTGCAAAAATTTTCGAAAGTGGAAAAACAAACTTTGTTGGACAGCAAACACAGTTCAGCTCCCAAATGATTGAGCTTCACAACAAAGCATCATAGGAGTTTTGAGCAGCAGTTGATGGAACTCCCACTAACCAGCAGCATTCGGCAGAGGAGAAACCTCGGTATTCCATATTGCCCGACTATTCCACATTACCCGATTCTCCTCTGCATACTGTTGTAATTACTTGCGCATTGTGGTATGACAAATTATTTTCAATTGGAACTGTTCCATGTTTCTCTAATTTATTTTCCTCCTTAACATTGTTTCTCTACCTGTGCTCCGCGAAAACTGGTCAAGTGGCAGGCCAAATATAATTTTTTTAATTCTTATCGAATTAAAGATATCATAACAAAAAATAAATTAGTAAAAGTTGTTCACACACAATGGATACAGCACTCGTAGTGTATAAGGCTATATGAGAGTGTAAGCCATAAGGCTATAAACCAAGCTTTGTAAAACTCATGAACCTTTCAATGACCAGGCAAAAAACTGGCATTTTTGAATTGACTGCACTGTTGCTATAATAAAGTACGTTTCCAGATAGATTCAAAGAGAGCGGCATTCTTTTAAGTTAATGATCATTTTACGGGGGCCTTAACGTAGGTACAGGTTTTACGGGACCGTGGTGAAATTTTACTGGTCGGATTGAAAAAGGCTCTGCCGTATAAAAATGCTATTTACAGTAGTGCTACTATATTTTTGTTCTCTAGTTGGTAAATTTACAGCTTGACAGAGATTGAATGACCTCAACATTCCTAGAACCTGTCTGGTAACATTCTACAATACATTTTATGTTGAAATCACCACAGAGGATATTAATATGGATCCATCCAGCTTCAAATGTCCCTGCTCGGAGCCATAATTACAATTGATAAACTGTTGAGAGTGGTAAGTGTTGTGATAAATAATATAAATAAAATGTTTATTTGACTTTACTTTATTGACACTCGAGAGAACACGAAAATCGGCATGAGAATCTTTATTACTAATCGACTGATTTTAATATTACAAACAAACGAAAAGCTAGTAATACCCATGACCTGGGCTCAATCACACGAGTTCTCAAAAATCATTACAGGGATAGAATAATCGCAATGAGCGTGGTGAGTGAGCGGTAACACTCTGGCCTCGCATTCGTAAGGACGCGGGTTCGAATCCTGTCCTGCCATTCAGGTTTGGCTTTTCCATGGTTTCCCCAAATTACTCCAGGAAAATGCCGAGATGATCCCTTCAGAAGGTCATGGCCGAATTTCTTACCGTTCCTTGTCCCAGTTCCTTCCCGCCTCTAAAGACGTCGAGGTCGACAAGGCGTAAAGCCAGAAGCAAAAAAAAAAAAAAAAAATTCGCCTTGGAGGGCTCGGACATATGTGGTGTAATAGTTCTGATTAGATTGCCCATTTCGACGACTTGAGTGTTGCATGACGGTGGCCGTTGGCTTTGGATACGGCGAAGTGACGTAGCGTGTAGCTCGTCCCACGGTCTAGAGATAGGGCCGTTCTCAGAAGGACACCTCCTGATGGTATCTGCCTCTGATGCGGTCAGATAAAGGTAGCATCAAACGGCCCGTGCATTCGACGACTGCGCCAGTCGAAATATCAACAGCGGGCCGTGGGAAGGGGCCGCCTCTATCCAGCACCCAGTCAGTAAACATCAAACGCTCAGGTAACTGAAACGACACTAGATAACGTGGTGGGCAGATGGCTGCGAGGTGGCGAGGGGTAGCTGATGGCAAGTGCTGATCTGAACAATCCAGCTGAATGGCGCGGCCTAAGAAACCACGAGCCGTGGGAAGCCACCACAACACCTGCAGGGGCTACCAATGTCAGAGCTCTTCCGAAGGTCTGTGACCAGAGTCCGACACATGATCAAAGTCTAGGCAAGGAAAAATTCGAAGTCCGCCACATTAATAGAGCCGACCCGCCTCAGAGAACAGAACCCGTCCTAATCTATTGAGACCTCTCCACTCTCTAATTCTGTACTCTCCCCTGTTTCTTAATTATACCAAAGCTTATCCAATATTCGTGCTTATCGTTACAACCACCACAGCTTGAGCCATTTGAGTATCCGAAGGTCCCACCCTTTTCTTTGCCAGCGGAATGGTTTTTTTTTTTTTTTATTTTATTATTATATGGTCATTGGCTTTCGCCAATATTGACCAGCTAACAATGTTACATTTTTGACCAAATTACAGAAATACATTCTTGCTCAGTTGACATTAATACATTTTGCATAGAAATCAACTCTTGTTTGGCCATCATTTTAAGACACAATTAGCAATAAAAACTTTTACATATTTCTCTTACTTTTGTCCTTCTATCTTTAATAATAACATATAATCCCTATATCATTATTTAGTGTTGGAAGGAAATAAAAATTTTACATATTACCTATACATTTTATATTATGCATATACATGATACCCATTACATCGTACAAACAGGGGTATCCAAAAATTAATTTTTTCGCCCGCTTTCTATCTTTTGTAATTAATTTGTCTATCTAAGTCCTTATACAGGGTGCGGCAAAATGATCTGACGGTTTTCGTCGCCCTATTGTCGAGTGAGTAGATGGTGGGGGGTGTTGGAGATAGGCGCAATCCAGAACCCTTACGTGAACATTTGTAGTAGCCACGGAACAATGGTCGGCTGAGCACCGTGCGTTTGTTGTCGAGACGTTTTTTAAAAGTGGCGATTCCTGCGTTGCTGTTCAGCGGCAGTTCCGTAGACGATTTAACGTGAGTCCAAAAGGAAGAGTCCCAACTCGGAACACCATTATGTTATGGGTGAGCACCTTCAGAGCTACCGGTTCAGCGTTAAAAAAGAAGTCAACAGGTCGCCCACAGTCATCCAGGACGCCAGAGAATATCGATCGAGTAAGAGAAGCTGTGGAAGCCAGTCCTCGGCGGTCGGCCCGCAAACAAGCTGCTGCCTTGCACATGTCTGACCACTCGGTAAGACGAATTTTGCGTTTCGATCTGCACTTCCACCCGTACAAAATGGCTATTGTCCAGCAGTTAAAGCCTAATGACTATGCAAAGCGTAAAGCATTTGGAGAAGAGATGATTGCAATGCTGACGGATGAAAAAATTTTAATGATGAGCGACGAGGCACATTTCCATCTGGATGGTTATGTGAACAAACAGAACCTTCGTTATTGGTCGGCTACAAATCCGGAACAACTGCATGACCGTCCTCTGCATAGTCCTAAGGTTACCGTGTGGTGTGGTGTAACGAAAAGGTGTGTCATTGGGCCATACTTCTTCGAAGAGGGTGGTCGAACCGTTACGGTCAATTCGGAACGTTATTTGTTGATGCTAAAAATCTTCATGATCCCTGAACTTAAGAGAAATCGTTTGGTGCGCAGTAGGATATGGTTCCAGCAGGATGGGGCAACTGCCCATACAGCCAGTGAGGTTATGGACGTTTTGAGAAGCATGTTTCGTGGTCGAGTGATCTCGCGTTTTTGGGGACATTGAATGGCCAGCTCGCTCTCCAGACCTTTGGGTTTGTGATTTTTTCTTGTGGGGAATCCTTAAAGCAAGAGTTTACCCAAACAAACCCCGCACACTGGACGAACTGAAAGAATCCATACGCCAAGAAATCGCCAGCCTGCCTTGTGCAATGTTAGAGCAGGTGTTCAACAGCTTCAGTGCAAGGCTGGAAGAATGCTTGTTCAAAGACGGACGTCATTTAAAGGACGTTATCTTCACATCTTAAACGGATGAAATTGGTTGTTCTGATGTTATTGTCATTAATTTTCATGAATACCCTTCTGTAATAAGCAATAAAATATTTTGTATCACTTTTATTTTTCATGTTGTTTGTACTTTAAAACCGTCAGATCTTTTTGCCGCACCCTGTATATTCCATACAAAAACCTAATTGATATTCAGAAATGTACATTTGTTTATAATACATTATTTCTCCACACAAACATTTTCCTATCATCCTGTACTGGATTTGGAAAACTTGATAGTTTCCTCATAAAAATAGTTCAAATCGAGAAATATTATAAGAGATACCTTATTTATTTTGAAAAGAATTATTAATATCCCTGCTCACAACAAAAATTCCTTAAAGACTAATTTGTGTTCTCTTGTACAAAGTAGCTCTCATATCTACATATATACACTCTTACATGGACGCATACACGAACACTTACATATCTATACCCATACATATATTTACATACCCATATCCCACAAACATACAAAATTAGTCCATTTGATATGAAATATACTACGTTCCTTTATAATACATCATATTTCCTATTACATTTAGATATATATTTACATAGTTGTTTTATCTTATCTACCGTAGGAGTCCCTAGAAATTGTCGTAGGCTCTCATAGTCTGTTATCTTATTGCCTCCGTCTTTCTGTAAGACTGATTTCCTGTGTTCACTGTATTTGCGGCATTCCACCACAAGATGCACTATGTCTTCATATGCCCCACAATGCTCGCAGTTCGGTGATGTTGTCAAACCTAGTATAAATTTTTTGGAGTTTAGCATAACGTGGCCTGATCGCAACCTGTTTATCATTGTTATTTCTTTCCTACTTGCCTTTACACTAAACCATGGCTGTTTCGGTATGCTGTGTTGTATTGCATGGTACCACGCACCTTTGGTTCTGAATTGGACCTCCCCTACTTCTTCCCACTCCTTCATCTGTAGATTTCTAATTTTACTTAGTAAGTCTCTGTATGGTACCCTGCCATCGATGTTTTCATGTTCCTTTGCTCCCCTTGCAAGGCGGTCAGCATTTTCATTCCCCACTACTCCTACATGTCCCGGTACCCACTGAAATTCTATTTTCTTCTTTAACTGTTGTGCTTTGCTTAGCTCATTTATGATGTCATATACTAGATGGTTCTTTGTTTTCCCTTTTGGCCCATTTTTTAAACATAATAGTGAACTTAGTGAATCGGAGCAGATTAAAATCTTTTCTTCCCCTGTTTCCAGTGCATATTTGATGACTTCTAATATTGCATATAGCTCCGCTGAGAACACTGACATATCCAACCGGTAGCTTAACTGCTTTTCCAACATCTGATTTTTCTTCGTAAAACGCTGCGCTCGTATTTGAGCCTGTGATTTTGGAGCCATCCGTATAAATTTTATTCCATGTCTTCCATTTCTCATTCAGGGTTTGTAACGTCGTCTTACAAAGATCTATCGTAATATTATCTGTTTTCTTGGCTCCTAGCTTGCCTATCCTTTCATGTGTTTGGACCTCGATTATTTGGGGCCACGTATCCCCTATAAACGCTGGATTCATTTTATGTTGTTTATTGGCCATTCTTTCATTTCATTGTAATTTTTAACTATAATTGGGGTTGCCTTTTTTCTCCAGTATTTCCTATACATAATTTGGCTAAAGGCCCCTAGCTTCCAATTTAGTGGGTGGTTGATCATAGCTCTGACTTTCAAGATAAAACGTCTGGAAAGCATACTTCGTCGGAGTGAGAGCGGTGGTGTACCTGTTTCCATCTGAAGTACGTTAATGGGGGTTGTACGTAGGAATCCTCCACTTATGCGTAATGCCAATGATTGTAAGCGGTCTAGTTTTGACTAGGGTTGATGTAGTAGCTGCATCATATAGCATGCACCCATAGTCCATTTTACTACGTATTAGTTGTCTGTACAGGCGCAGTAACACTGTTGGGTCGGCTCCCCAATGCTTACCAGCTATCCCTTTCAGGATGTTAATTCGTTTCATTGCTTGGCCGTGTAACTCCATTACGTGTTTCTTCCATGTTAATCTCATATCTACCCACATCCCTAAAAATTTCACTTGGTGTATTGCGGTAAGAGCTTTACCGTTGAGTATTATCCTAACATCCTCTGTGTCTCTGTGTCTTGTAAATACCATTAGCTTACTTTTTTCAGGTGACAGTTCCATCTTCTTTTCTTGCAGAGCATTTGTCATACTGTTTAGGCCATTTTGTAAATCTCGTGTTGCCTTTTCTTTCTTCCTATTTCTTACGTATACCACCACATCATCAACGTACTGTATGTACAAAATCGATCTACTCAGCTTGCTGAACACATTGTGCATATAAATAATAAACAATAGTGGGCTAAGGGGGTCTCCTTGCGGTAAACCAGAGAAGACGTGTCTAACTATTACCTCTCCCCTGTACATCCTAAGCTCCAGGATCCTTAGTGAAAGATAATTCGTACACCATTGCACTATTGTTTTTGGGATATCGCATTTCAGCATCACCTTTACCAGTTCCGTAATGTCGACCTGTCCGTATGCATTTTGTATATCCAGGAAAGCAGCTATAAGGTACGAGTTGTAACTGTTACTTATTTGTATATCTGTTATTAATGTGGCTATTGCATCTATAGTGCTATATCCCTTTCTGAACCCCATCACACGATTTGCTAGGAGTTCCCGGTGTTCGACATACCATTCCATTCGCTGTTTTATATCAGATTCATCAATTTGCAAACATATGATATCAGTGATATGGGTCTGTACGATGTATATAATTTAGGATCCTTTCCGTTTTTGGGTACCGGAGTGATTTTAATTCTCCTCCATTGATGTGGTACTTCGCTTTGCCTGAATAAATTGTTTAGTATTGTCAGTAACAGTTCTTTGCCACTATGGGGTAGATTATACAACATTGAGTATGATATTTGATCTATCCCTGGAGCTGTATCTTTCTCTTTTAGGCTGTTTTCCATCTCTGTCAGGGTAAAGGGTCTATCTAGGTTGCTGTTATTATGTATTAAAGGTTCGCTGCTATCTGCAACTACCAGCGGTGCGTCCTCTACCGTAGCTGGAGCTATTTTATCCATAAATTGTTCAGCTGTTTCTACATTTAATCTTATGCTCTCAGCACTTAGCTTTGGTTCTTTGTACCATCTAACCTTTTTCCATAGTTCTTGTGTTGAGATGTCTCCGGTTAATTCCGAACAGAACTTTTCCCACCCATCTTTCTTCGCTTTCTTAATGGTCTTGCTCGCTTGTGCTGCTATCTTCCGAAGATTGATAAAGTTTTGGTACGTCATATTCTTACGATATGTTTTAAGGGCTAATCTTCTTCTTGCCACCGCTTTCGAACATTCTGTAGTCCACCATGGCTTCCTTTTATGTGCATCGCCACCACCGTGTTTCATAACAGGCGCGCTAATTTTCGCCGCTGCTTTGATGGTTTCTGTAAACCAGTTATAGTTTTCCTGCGGATCTGTTATGCCAGGATATTTGAGCAACCTTTTGCTAACTTCTTGCTGATACTTGTGCCAGTCAATATGTCTGTAGTTTATCGTATGTTCGAGACCGTCCACCCTATTTTGAGCCGTAATGTTAGGCTGCGACTCTATGGAGATTTTGATCACTCTGTGGTCACTACCCAGTGTGTCATTCATTGCTACCCACGAGCATTTCATTGCCATTCTTGACGATACCAATGATATATCCGGCGAGGAGGGTCTTTGGGATGGTGTTCCTATGCGGGTATTGGTCTTCGTGTTTAGTACCACTAAATCCGATTGACATATTGCTTTTGCTAACTCTTCGCCTCTATGATCCGTTACTTCATCGTACCACATCTTACTGTGCGCATTGAAGTCTCCTGCTACAATACTTTTATCCGGGAGTTGGGAGAAAATTTGGCTCCATTCAGTTTCATGAGTTCCAACATGGGGGGGGCACATAAATAGCTGTTACATTCCTGATCTGATGCAGATTCAGCACATCCACCGATATGATTTCTATGTTGTCGTTGCTGCACTGCAGTGTTTTGGGCACCGCTACTATATTCTTTGCTATGATGACTGCTACTCCACCATATCCGTCCTCCCTATCTTTTCTAAACATTTTATATTGTCTGTCTCTTATCCTAGTATCTTCTGTCAACCATGTTTCTGACACTATAGCGATATTTGCTTTACATTCACTCATTAAATTGGTGAGGTCATTCCATTTGGCCTTAACACTTCGGGCGTTCCACTGAATCACATGTAGTTGTCTTATATCACCTGTCCTCTGCATAGTTGGTATTATGGATAATTTGGTTGTACTATTAATTCGATAGATTTCCTAATTTCATCCAGTTGCAGTGTCTCTAACCCACTGTCTTTTATATGTCTCGTTACTATCATGATAAGATTAAAAATTTCTTCAATTAGCCTGCTTTTCCCGTTTGTAGTATTGGGATAATTCGTTATCCCCTGCATCCTTGGAGGATATGGGTTTTGGGCTATGGGTGTAACTGGCACTTGTGTTGGGTAGAGCCAAAGTTGTCGATAATCCTGTGCGTTACCGCGCTGTTGGGTTTCCTTGAGCGCCGATCTACTCCCGGCCAAATCTCCGTTGTTGTTTAGTTGTGCTGTACCCAGTGTAAAACCTGTTAAATCAGATTGTTGTTTTCTTTTGTCTGGTATCAGCTGGGACTCAGTCGGATCCTCTCCTAAATCTTCCTGGACCTGTATAGAATCTCCACTGAGGTATTGAGTTGGCCCAGTTGCTATCCTAATTATTCCATTTCCCATCTCTTGTGCTGTTGGTGCTGTTGTCCCACTACTCAGCTTTATCTGCGGGAAGTCGATGTAACTTCCCGCGTCTGGTACTACAGTGGGCCGAAATATCGCCTTTTCTCTCTCGTATGTTGAGGCTGCCTTGTGCATATGTTCTGTTGTTTAAGGTAGCTTCCGCTTCCCTTAGGGAAATGTTATTTCTAGTAGCAACTTCTTGAATATTTTTGCGTCTATTGTATTCCGGGCATGTTCGGTCCGTGACATAGTGTGCTCCCCCACAGTAAAAACACCTAATGTCTTGAGTTATGCACTGTGTATCAGGGTGTGTCCCACCGCACTTAATGCAACGTGTTTGCCCCTGACATTGTTTACTAACATGTCCATACCTATAGCAGTTATAGCATATTTTAACCGACGGGAAGAAGGGTGTCACTTCACATCTCGCCCAGTGGATATTCACATACCTTGGGATAGTTTGGCTATCGAACGTTAATACACACGTTTGTAGGTTAATTATCCGTTTTTCTTTATTTTGTACCACTGTTTTGTTCATTCTCCGGGCATTAATAACCTTGACCGGCGATTGAACTTCTGCTACCAGTTCTTCCATTGTAATACTTTGATGTACTCCTCTTATTACCCCCTGTTTGTAAATTAGGTGGTTAGGGATATATATTTCTAAGTCCTTACCGATTTTTCCTGATGATTTTATTATGTTATTAGCAATATTTGCATTACCTACTTCAATCCTTAATCTGTTTCTACCCGAGTAGCTAATGTTCAAAATTTTCCCTTTTATTTCCGGGATTGATAAATGAAGCAACTTTCCCACAGACATTGGGTGGAGCTTACCAATACTATTATTCTTACTCTCGATAAAAAGAATAAATGGGCCATTGTCCCACTGCCTATAAAAACGATGAGGTCTACTGTTATTGTTATCAGATAGTGACTGATTACTATTATGCCTTACACTCTGTTGCTGTTGTTCCGGAACTAGCCCCATGTTATTTCTTGTTGAGACGGATTCATAACTGAGGTCCGAGCTGACAATTTTCCTCTTGTCTGCTACAAGTTCTACACTTGGTTCTATCGGCCGCTTTCTAAAATTAGTGCCTTCCTTTTCGGCATTTTCCAAATTATATTCCATACTTTCGCTCTCCACATCACTTGCACTAACAGTACTTACTGCTTGAACCACTGCCGCTCCGACTGCAGCTACTCCAGTTGACACGTCTGCTGTCGTCGGGGGCGGAGTCGCTCCACCGCCTTCCCCATACTGGCCGCCAATCATTTCCACGCCGTAGGGAGGGTGCCCTCCGGTGGGTGATGAGGATACACTGTATGGGCTGCCCTGTCTTCAAGCTGGTTTCTTTTCACTGATTACGCAAAAACTTTCCACACCAAATTCACTCTAAACAGGAAACACAAGACACGTTCACTGAGCCAACGAGGAAGTGATCGCTTCGGCGACTCGCTACGAACTGTGCAGCGGAATGGTTCTTGACGTTCGAGTAACGAACACCGGGTAAAACCAGGCACCTTTCGGCAGCCTGTTCTCAAAGTGGTATCCACAGGAGTGAGGCGATCGGAGCGTGGTGATGACCACACCAGCTCCATTCTAATACACGGATATTCTTAATACTGGAACAATGGCACGACCATTCAGCCAGTTTTAACTGTGTTAGGTTATTCGCAATTCTACTATACGATTTCCCCATTGTAAACGATGTATTCCGTAATAAGAACGACACAAGACGAACACAACACTTAATTCAAAATTATCATAACCCAGGCTGAATTCCTGACCCCGAGATCAACCAGCCAGCCTCTAAGCAGTCAAGGCCAGCTATAACAAAAGTTTATGCAACGGGATGCGTAGAGCTCTACCTCTCACGTTCACTAATGACCTGTAAATAGCGATTACTAATGCATTCCTATGGACTTCATCCATTTTATTTTCACATTAAATGTATGGTCTTTGTAATGGGAACATTAAAAACAATGTCCATCAAGGCAAAGACATTAACAGACAAGTTCTTAAAAACTTTTGTACTTACCAGTATTCGCATCTATATGACCACTACCCGTATACGACGGCTGCTAATCGCTCCTATAACTGTAAAAAGCAACAAAAAATTATTAATATTATAAGACCTGAATTCATATATGCTGTTTGAGTGGTAATGTTTTTAGGGGGAAACATAGTTTTTTAAATATATTGTGAAAAAAAAGTAATCGCTTTTTAATAGATTAATTACAACAGTCAATGTTTAAGAGCTTCAGAGGAAATAAATATTTTTCCTATCCAATCATGCTGATCAGTCAGATATATATTGCTTCTTCTCGTACCATGTTCATATTCTGTTCAGAGAGATAACTGAAACTGTCAGCAAGATGTATGCGGTATGCTGGAGTGTGGAGGGAAGCATACTTCACTAACGCCATGGCAAAATCAGTTGAGCCAAGTGTTTAGCTGACCATGTTGATGTGCCGCTGTACTAGACTTCAGGAGGCATAATCAATCATTCGCATAATGGGGGCCGACAATCCTGATCACGGTATTTGGTTTCGTGTAGTTACTGCCGAATGCTAAGACGGTCTGCAATATCCGTGTTTAAAACTACACATTTCACGAACAGATCAAAACCAAATACATAGTTTGAACTGTTCATTGAGACAGTAACGCTTATATTCATCCCTCACGCAAGAAGAGCAACTTCAGGTTGCATGACAAGATAGATGGTATTCAGGGCCGTTACATCTTAAAAAGGAAAAAAAAAATCAAAATAATCGAACCACACAATTAAAGCGGAGTAAATTGCAGAAAGAAGTAGAGTCACAACAAAACAGAACTTCAAACGAACCACTTTGCTATTTGCTGAAGAGAAATTCGGCACTATTTTTCTAGCTGCAAGAGTGCTGGTGTATTTTTATTCAGCTCCTGACTGGTATCTTGACAATGAGGTCAAAGCAGCAAACTGCGGTGCTCCCAGGTTATTGACTTCAAATGAGCAGCAGTAACTCCAAAGTCAAAAAATGTGACCTCTCAATCAACTGCAATTTAACAGTGAAGAAGTAGCAGGTGGCAAGTACGTGGCGCAGTGACGCTCTAAAACGTGTGACGATAAAAGGTTTATTTTTTATAATTTTTGGAGAGAGACTGTAATTTTTGGACTGCATTTCTACTTCGAAACTAAGTAAAGTAATCTTAGTAGTCACTGTAGTATTAGACGTTGTGAAGGTCCATGACTCTCAAGTAAGTTTTGATATAAGTTGCATGTCAAAAGTACCTATCATTTATGTTACTGATTTAAAATATTTATGGTATAAGTTTTCAGAAATCACAATGAAATCTTTTCAGGAGTTTAAGTATAGAAAAAAATCACAAACAGGGTTTATTTTTTTTTGTAACTGCTTTTACGTCTCTTTTTAACATCGAGGTCTTTAGAGACGGGAAAGGATGGGGGGCAAGGAATGGGAAGGAATTCGGCCATGGCCTTTTGAAGGAAGCATCCCGGCATTTGCCTGGAGTGATTTGAGGAAACCATGGAAAACCCAAATCTGGATGCTCGGACGGGGATTCGAACCGCCGTCCTCCCGAATGCGAGGCGAGAACGCTAACCGTTACACCGCCCCGCTCGGTACAAACAGGTTTTAACTTGATAAAATAGGAATGACAAAAATATTCAATTATTATGTTGGCTCTTATAATACAGCGTCCAGACAGGGATCACGAAGGAGCTATAATATTTGAAAATTTAATCTTAACAAATACGAAATTACTACACTTTAGTATCAAAATAATTAAACAAGGCAAATTATACTTCTGCAGATGTATTAAACGAATCGTAATCGACAGTTTTCATACAAGTTTATCAAACAACATTTCTTAAAAGCAGAGATCTTTTAGTGTCAAACATTAAACTGGGAGTGAAGCAGGAGGCAGATGAGCAGAGCTTAGGATAGCTCGGCAGGGCGACTTGTAGCAGAAGTCAGCCATAACGGAAGTCTCTTAAACAGAAGACTGCACCTGGTCTGTTCAGGGGAAGTCGCGAAGATCAGATCATCGAATGAGATGAATAATGTCTTATTAGTAGGTCTGTAACTCCTCAATGTTCGAAACATTTAGTTCTAACGTGACTCCATTCTCGAGAAACTTTAGAATTTCAAATAGGTTCGTAATAAATGCAATTTTAATGCTCTTGATGTCAAAGAAGTGGCGTGGCTTAGTGATAACTTTCTGGCTTTCCGTGAGGGAAGTCGAGGTTCGAATCCCAGCGCTTCCATTAAAAAAATATAATCTACAACAAATCAAAAACGTTACGACCTTGTGCAAAATAAAACCAATTTTTATTGGTTATCCGATTCGTGTTAGGGCCAAATTGACATCGTCGTGTATTTTTTACGATAGTCATTAGTAACCAACATGTACCATTATTTCAGATAAATATACGCCACTCTTGTCAGCCTTGCGTTATTTATTTCAACCATCACATCAATTTTTTTACTCAAAATGCTGCATAATGTACCAGTTTTATTATAAAAGCAGGGGCACGTAATGTTGTCGTTCAATTATTCACCATCGTTCAAGTGCGCCAGTTTGTTCAAAGATGACTGAATATGCTTAGTTTGCATCAAAATTAATAGAAAAATAATCAACGTTATTAAATGTCAGTGACATGTGTTTCCCGATGGATTTGAAAAGAAAAAGTATTCAGCGGATAGAAACTTTCAACACCAAAGAATTTTAGCAGCCATTAAAGCAAATTTAAAGTGTCAATTGGCCAAAAATGTAAATGTTAACCTTTTTTCTTTCGAAAGCGTGGAGTATCGAATGACATGGGCAAAACAATGAGTTTAAACAGTTTGAAGGCAGAAAGCCTCATGGTCACGTGTAATCAAAGACTCAATGAAACGCTTGGTACATGCGGACGGAGTGAAAGAAGGCGAATAATGAATGGGCGAAGTAGACTGCCACCACGACGCCAGATCTTGAGGGGAGGGGGGGGGGAAAGGACAAGATCCTCTGCTTGTCAAGAAACTGCAACGAGAAAACTTATTTACTGCCGGTCTGGAAGAGGACTTACCTTTTCACCACCATTGTGAACGCATATACTTGTAGTTAGGAACTTAGGGAGCGTCCTTGAACTACGTGGATCGCTTAAAGGGGGAAGGGAGGGCTACGTGGTGGGGAGGCGGGGTGTTTCCGAACCAAGCTACGTAGCTTTTCGTCCATTTTATTTGTCACAGTTAAAATAGGGAACAAAATACACAACAGCATGTGGATTTTTATTTCCATCATTTAATTATCTCATTATTTTAGATACTCTATAAACTGACAGTGCTATGCATGTGTGTGACTTGGATCACACGAGGCCGGCGCATTTGAACTAACCGACACGCTGTTTTTATTCGGACCACCCGCGTGTCACCCCACCTCTCTTTGATAACAATTCTAATTTCATTCTGTCAAGTGAGTTTCAGTGCATCTTTAATTGTAGTTCACCCTGAAGTGTTATTTCAAGTTCAAAGCGTGGTGTAAATGGAGCTGTACGATAAGCTTCATGAGGCTTATGGAAATTATTATTTCCAAAGAGTTTTCAATATGCAAAATAGCGTCAATGAGCTATGGAAACCTTTTGAGCGGGATGAAGAATCATTCCCTGGTAATACAGAAAGAAAGGAGACAGAAATGCAGCAAATAAACAAAAATGCAGCTGTTCTTAGTTTTTTCTTCTTAGGTTTGTTTTTTTATATACACTGCATGCATAGTTTATTCTACACAGTCCAGTCACATTAATGTGACTTCCACCTACTTTCGACGTCAACGTGAAATAACCAATCACAGAAGGCAGGTGGCAGCACATTACAGTGGAGTGTATATAAAGGATGTCCTAGGGCATCGGAAAGCATTTCAATCGTTGGCGTAATGCAGAAACGTAGCGATTTATCCGACGTCCAAAAGGGCATGATTATTGGCTTTCGGGCCAAGAGTGGAAGCATTTCGGAAACGGCTAATTTAGTTAACTGTTCACGTGCCGCCGTGGTGAAAGTATACCGTGAATGGCAAAATGGCACTATTCAAAATCAGCGGCGTGGAACATGTGGTGCACCACGGGCTATAGATGACAGAGGCGAACGAAGGCTATGGAGATGAGTTCAGGCAAATAGACGTGCAACTGTTGAGCAACTGACCTCCCAGATGAACCAAGGGGCTACCAAGAGTGTATCCTCAACAACGGTTCTGCGAACGTTGCTGCGCATGGGCCTCCGCAGCAGACGCCTGGTTAATGCACCTATGCTGACTGCTGTTCATCGGCGACGAAGGCTGGAATTTGCATGCCAGTATCGCAACTGGACGTCGACAGAGTGGCGACAGGTGGCTTTTTCCGATGAATCACGTTTTAGCTCCATCGGACAGATGGACGTTGGCACATACGGCGTGAAACGTCTGAAAGCAAACACCCTGAAACAATTGCCGGAAGGATCCAGGGTGGAGGAGGGATTATTATGGCTAGGGGGATGTTTTCCTGGCATTCACTGGGTGAACTCATCATTGTGGAAGGCACGATGGATCAGCACAAGTACGTATCTGTCCTTGCGGACCGTGTCCACCCCTACATGCGAATAATTTTTCCTCCGAATGATAGCATCTACCAGCAGAACAATGCGAGGTGTCATACAGCTCGCAGTGTATGTGCGTGTTCGAAGAGTACCAGGATGAGTTTACCTTACTCACCGCATTTAAATTCAATCGTGAATCTGTGGGACCACCTCGATCGGGTTGTTCGCGCCATGGATCCTCAACCGCGCAATCTAGCGCAGCTGGCTACGGCATTGGAGTCGGCATGGCCCAGCAACCCAGTGAACAACTTCAGAAACCTAATTTACTCTCTTCCTGCACTCCTCGCAGCGGTCCACTCTGCCAAAGGTGGTTATTCTGGTTTTTGAGAAGTGGTCACATTAATGTGACTGGACTGTGTATTGTATCAGTTAGATCAGGAGAATGTAGAAACGGGTCCCTGGTTGTAGCTGAGAATGAGGTTTTCCCAATAATTGATAATTTGCAGGAGTGGCTAGTACCACCATTTCATTTATAATTATAGAAAAGTGCAGCACAAAATGTCTTCTGGAATTAATAGGGAAAAAGCTACTTGCCACACGGTGGGGAGGGGGGTTAGGGCAAAATTACGTCAGGTTACATGGGGGCAGGGGGGGTTAAAAAAAGGAAGCTAAAATGAAGCCACGTAGTTTATGTACGCTCCACTACGACTACGTTGGCCCTAATTTTCCGATATACGAGCATGTCAGAAATTCATAGCACACTTAGTTTCAATAAAGCATCAAAAGCAACTCCCATGACTGTAAGCTGCCCACGCAACACTTCAAAATAGTAATATTGTTGACTTAATCCATCTGCCGCAATTCAAAACTGAACATTAAGGTCTAAAACAGACGAGGCGTTTTGCGCCGCGCGGCGGTCGAGTCGACGCATGGTCCAATGTAATTAAATGGGGCAAAACAGGTGTCGCTTCGTCTGTTTTGAACTCGCGGCGTGGAGGCTGCGCGGCGACACAGCCAACTGAAGAAAATGAATCAGAAATGGAGATTTTTCTCCCTTTTTGTATCATTACACTTTAGTGTTCAAATGTAAAACACTTAATATGCTATTACATTAAACACACAATTAAAATTCTTATTTAATTTTACTTTTCTTGTAAATATTCCTGATTTCATATCCTTTTAATAATACACTATTTAAAATTCGAATTTTAATATTTTTCTATTGATCCAGCACCGAAACTTTATCTTAATCTGCACTTTTGAACCGTAAGTTCCTGTTTGAGTGTCTGATTGTTTCCGAGGAATGTGGTACTCATAATTTTTATGACTAGCATTTTCATATTTTTCATTATACTAGGGAAAAATCATTTCAGAAACACTGATATACCACCTTCGGTAAAGGTGGCGCTCGATTTCATGCATATGGGAGTGGGAAAGGTTTCTTTTGTTGGTAAGGGTGTCAGGGATTCAAATAAATTACCAAGGGAAGAAGAGACCGAGCGTGTTACGGTTAGCGTTCTGGCCTCGCATTCGGGAGGACGGCGGTTCGAATCCCCGTCCCGGCATCCAGATTTGGGTTTTCCATGGTTTCCCAAATCACTCCGGGCAAATTCCGGGATGCTTCCTTCAAAAGGCCATGGCCGAATTCCTTCCCATTCCTTTCCCGTCTCTAAAGACCTCGCCTTTAAGAGATGTTAAGCAGTTAAAAAAAAAAAAAAACAAGGGAAGTCATGAATAATTTACCAAAAACGCTTAATGAATTTAAAATTAAAGTTTGTAAATCGGAAAAGTAAATGGGGAAGGAACTTATCACTGCAACTATAAAATTAAATTTAAAAAAATAGTATAAATTGGGGTAATTAGATGACTAGGGGAGTTACCATCAGAGCAGTTAAATTAATAACAATAATAGTAACCACATTAGCATTTCCCTCTCGTCTTCAATATAAATTGTTTTACGAAGAATTGCGTTTAACGCGCCAAATCGACATTCCACGTGTCAGTCGAGGCTAGAGTTGCCAACCGTACTATAACAATATTGTACTGTATTTTGGGTCAGCGTGCTATATACTGTGAAAAAAATTTATAGTATGCGAAGATACTAAATAACAATATTAAAGGAAATCTAGGCAAAAGTAACACATTGTAGTGAGTTTAGAGACAGATCTACAGGCAAAAAAAGGCAGCATATTTTTAAATTTATTTAAGATTATTTCAGTCGTGACCTCTATTCCCACAACTTCGCCATTCACAGTAAAGGTATTTTCAATTATGAATTTGAAATGGCGAGAACCATAGCGAGTATCTCATTAAAAAAACAAGCTACTTTAATAAATGCAATAAAGAATATGACACTTTTACTGTAGACAAAAAATTGTTAAAAGGTGCAGGAAATTAAAAAATAAAGTTTTTATAAAAATAACTAAAATAAATAAAATAACTAAAAAACATAATTTATCTCATTTTCTTACTATTTCCATAAAATACTATATTTTTCGAGGTGTACTATATTTTTCAGCTTGTTCTAAAAAGTACTATAATCAGCGGAAATAATGTTTGTAACCCTAGTCGAGGCGGCGGCCGCCGCTCGAAAAGTCGCCTCGTGTGAACAGTTGGGTCTTCCGCCGCCTCGACCGCCGCGCGGCGGTAAATAGCTTCGTCTGTTTTAGGCCTAAAACACATGAAAACCTAGGAGATGCGAATCTTACGATAGACTTTTCATGTTCCACCACAATTTAATTGAGCTGAAGCTATTCATATTTAAGTATAATGACCTGCTACTTATTTATAATTAGTTTCGTTTCGTGTCCTATTACGGTTTTTTTTTATTTTGTGCAAATTGTTTGTAATCTGCTTATTAATGACACGATTAATACATCAATCCAAGGTTAAACTGAACTTTAGAAACCGCTGAGTATCGGTTACCCTAATTTGGTTTGTAATTCATATGGAAGTAACGTTATTCCTCCTATCCTTTGTATCTCATTCAGCTGATTGAAATATGTCACAAGGGATCATTTTTAATGTGAATAATTTTCCATGAAGCTGATTATTTTATATAACTGATTCAAACAAGGCAATAAAAATTATTAATATTCTTAAAGATTATGTTTTACTCTTCATCATTGCAAAATGATCAAGTGGTATATCACATATTATTGCATAGAGAAGCAGGTTTGGTTTGCTAGTTGGAGCCTGTACCATTTTGATGTATTATACTCCTTTCCTGAATATTATTGAAAGCTGTAACCATGCTTTTCACACCAAGTTTGAGGACAGTAAATTTAATGATGTGAACCATTATATTCCACCTGAAGTTCCTGATAATTGCACACACCAGAACGTAGTTTAACCCCCTCCTATCTCTCCGAGCAACGAATTGCTTTAATTTTCGGCCACTGTTTGTCATGACGTATCAGACCGTTCGGTGACACGAAAACATCTGAAGGGAATAACTGCAGAGATAGATAAAGGTTTTTAATATACGAAGCAGGTAACTCAGGAGGTAGGGTGTAATTTTTACGTGGGGATTACGACTTTGGTTCAGAACAGGGAGGGGGAACGTGTTTACAAATACACCATGAGTGCCATAGATACGCTTTATTTAACCAGTTCTTGAAAATAGCTTGTTAACTGTGCGGCAGTTTCAGCCGGTTCTACATGTGTTGTGTTATTCTGTTATTGTAGCGTCTATTTTTGAGGCGGAAAACGTGGCGTATCCTACATGAAACCGTGTTCACAGTTCAGCATGGCGTATGTTGGGAAACGTGTGCTTATCTGTGAGCCTGTGCGTGGATTTTTCTTGTGTACCACTGAAACAAAACAGAATGGCTAAACAAACAACTATTATCCATTTTTACCAATGTAAATGTATTTTAGCATTATTTAAATATAATCTTAAAAAATCTTATTTTTAGAAAATTCGGGTTGTTCATAAAAACTGAATATATTCTATTTTGTTAACATTTCGATCAGATTTTAATTTTCTTATCCGTCTCCTAGCGAGGTAACGTGGCAATATTTACCTCAGATTTTAAACGTGTCCTGAGCTTTCACGCTGTGAAGACTTTCCCGCATCGCCATTAATCTTGGCAGCATGCATTGGAGTTTGTTGTCTTTCGACATTTACTCCAGCCTTATTAGATGCAACATGAGGCTGCTAAGGGTATGACTTCGTTTTGGCGTTCTTATGTAACTACATAACTAGTGCAAGTGGCCTCTTATTCCGGTCGGCGTCTATTTCGTACCGCTGACCATTGGACTTGAGCTCTTCTCTGTGTTCCGGTAGAATGCTGTGGCCTGCTTCCGGAAGCGGTCGTTTAGTGGGTGTACTTGTATTCCTGTGGCGTGCGTTTGGGAAGCGGCCCAGCATGTGCTGGGCGCGCTTCAACGTTCTGATTTGAATCACCTGGAGGTGTTTCAGGTGTTTGTCCACAGTGTAACCCCATACTGGGTCTGACCAGAGTGAGGAAGATCTTCATTCCTGCGGCAGGTGTAAGCACATTGTTCTTTGTTAGATAAGTATACACTCTACCAATAGCTCTCCTCCGAACATCCTCGATATGAGCTCTCTTCGTGAGCTTGAAATCGAGGGTAACTTCTAGGTACTTCACCATCGGTTTCCATGGAATGTCTTCGTCATGGAGTTTCAGCTGGAGATCCCGCTGATCTTTGTTTCCGTACTTTTTCGAGAGCATGATGGCCTTGGTCTTTGTTGGATTTATACTGATCCGCCATCTCCTTGCTGATGCCTCAGTCTTTTGTAGCATCTCTTGTAACCGTCTGGTGGCGATGGCTCTGCTTCTGTTGGATTTAATAAAAGCAGTCTCGTCGGCGTATGTTGCAGTTTCCAATTTGACAGCCGTTGGTACATCAGCCGTGAAGAAGGACTACAGTATGGGGCCAAGTACTGAACCCTGAGGGACCCCGGCAAGGATTAGTCGTCTTCTACATAGTTTTCCATCAACTCTGACTTGAAAAGTGCATCCGACTAGGTATAAGCGGATCAGTTTCACCAGTGGGCTCGGAAAACCTCGCTGGTAAATCTTTAACAGCAGGCCCGGGTGCCACACTGAATCAAATGCACGAGCTATGGCTCGAATTGTTTCCTCCAATATGCGCATCATCTGCTGCGTCGTAGAGTGGCTACGACTAGAGACACGATATCGAATAAAAGTATCCATACTGTACTCGTGACCAGTATCGGAAAAAAAATTATCGTACTCACTAATGTATTTGAAAAAAGTATCGATACCTCGAAGTATCGAAAGAAAAGTATCGATAACTTGATATTTTCAAATCATGCATTGGGATTGAATTTTCTTTTATTTAATTTTTTATTCCCGTTAATTAAATTTTTTTATCTTTTTTTATAATTTTTGTAGGTGAATCAGCCAGTATTTCATATGATGATGAAATTTGCAGCAGTAAATCGTGTTCCTTTTTGTAGTCCTAATATATAAAAAAATTGTAAATTAAATAAATTAAAACAAGATTAAGCTTAGTCAGACTTAATTTATTTTAGTTATACATCAAATCAACAGCAAATTCCATGACTCATTAACCTGTGAAACTAAGTAGCTAAAATATATGGGCCTACTAATCTTAGAATTTCCGCTTTTCCTCCGTGCAGTTACTTAAAAACAATAATTCATCTAATCATTTCGATGTTAATTTGTTTCTTGCCTTTGACATTTTACCGTCTGCCTTTTAAGTTCGGCGGGGACTGACTTTGGTGGAAGTGTCAGGTATTGATGGGCTTACTTATACAAGTAAGGAAATGCTACTTTCACATCATACCATTACTCCATAGAATTAGTCGACAATCGTAACACTGGTGTTGCCAAATAAAGGCTCATTTCATCCTTTTCATCAGCCAAAGTAGACTGTAAAAAGGAGCCTGATGTTGGACTTTTGCTTTTTGTTTTGTACATATGTGCTAAGATCTCGTAAAGACTCCAAAAATCACACGCAAATGTATCGATAAAAGAATCACTATCTGGGTCACTGGTGGAGGTGGCATTAATGTTTACTGCTGGTAAATACCTTATAGTAGATATTGCATTGGCTCAAGCTGTGACATCCTGGAAGTGAATGTTTTTGAATCTAGGACCTACCAAAGCAGGACATTCCGATTAAATATTTCTTAAATGCATTCTCATTCGTTCTTGACGCACATACAAACCAAGCAAGCGACAACGTTGTAACCTAAACCCCAGGTTTTCGAGTCGAGAATTCGAGACTCCCTCCTTCATTTTTAAAATAAAAACTAGAGAAATGTCCGAACTAAGTTAACATAACATTCTCAAGTAACCACCATAATAAAATAATTAAAAAAAACACATACAAACCGCCTTCAAAAAGAACAAAAAAATTTCTAAAATAACTTTATACCTTGCTAAAAAGAAATTAAATCTAACTGGACAATATTTTACATTACTGTTATTGAAATTTTTACATTAATTAGTTATTTTTGGCGTCCGTGCCAGCTGTCACATGGCAAAGATCGAATTACTGAACTTTATTTGGTGTTCGAGGCGAAACGGGGACTACGAACAAAAATTCCGAATATTTTACAGCATGTAGTGAGGCAGATGTTGTTATCGCAGGAGAAAGTTTATGGAAACAAATTAGACAGTATTTTAATCTGTGGCTCGTTCTCGTTGGTCATCCAGGCATATCTCTGGTACTACAGTGTCAGTTGGTAGGCTACATCAGGCAGTAAATGCTTTACAGTTAGTATAATATCGGCGTATCATCGGTATGATTCAGTTTTGTTGAAACATGTTTCTAGCATTAATTGTAGGTAAGAAGTAACATGATTTTTTATCTATTATTGTTATAAATTATTGTTTTTATCTTTTTGTTTTTCTTGCTTTGGCTGGCACCGACTCCAAAAATAACAAATTAATTTAAAAATTTCAATAATAGTAATGAAAATATTGTCCAGTTCGATTTAATTTCTTCTAAGCAAGGTATAAAGTTATTTTAAAGTTTTTAGTGTGCTTTTTTTGAAGGCGGTTTTTATGTTTTTTAACAATTATTTAATTTTTAAATTCTTAGTGGTATTATAGATTGTTTTGTATTTTAAAAATGCCGCAACAGTTCTCATTTTGCAAACTTCCTGGTAACTCAGTGGTTAAAGCGCTTGTTTTCAAAAAAATTCTGTCTTTATATACCCCAACAACTTCCAGAACACTGGAAATTAGAAGGGGTGGGGGTAGAAGGGAAATAAGATTGGGCTTTTGCAACCAAATTTAAACACAATTGTTCTGTATATTTTAAAGTATACACGTGCAAATTTTCTTCAGAATCGGATAGAAACTATAGCTATGTGTAGATTAAGGAGATGGAAAGGGGGAGAAGGGTTTGGCTTCTCTAAACCAAATGTAGACAGTAACCTTCTGTTTGTTTTGAAGTATGCATCTGCATACTTCCTTCAAAATCAGATAGAAACTGTAGCATTATATAAAGAACATTGACAGTAATTAAAGGGGTAGAAAGGGGGATAGGGTTTGTGTTTTTGTGAAAGTAATGTGGACAGTATTTTTCTTTTTCTCTTTCCTTTAAAGTATACGCAAGCGGAGTTCCAACGAAATCGGATTAAAATGTGGGTTTGCACAAAAATTAAGGGGTGTTAAAGGGGAGCTAGAGTAGATTTTGGATTTTTTGGTCAATAATTTTCTCCGTAAAAAAATACATATATGTGCCAACTTTCATAAAGATCCGTCAAATGGTGTCGACTGCAGCTTTTTAAAAAGAAAATTGACAAAAAACAAGGGGGTGGAAACGAGGAGAGAGGTTCAGTATTTGAAAACCAAAAGTTGACATTAATTAAATATTCCATTTACTTTTTCGGGGATCGCACTGTTTTAATTGATGGTTCAGTACCAACGTTTCGGCGCCAAACCTGGTGCCTTCATCAGGGTTTTCAGACTCGAAATGGTGTGGTTTTCACACAACTCCGTCGCTGAGCTAACTGTTGTGGTTACCGGGAGCGGATGTCAACTGTTCCAGAGATCTTGTCGTTGGAAGTTTTGTGTTGCGAATGTCCACGAGTGTACATTTCCACGTTTCGCTTAAGCCATAGCCACCATCTTTATTGAACGAAACGTGGATATGTACACTCGTGGACATTCGCAACACAAAACTTCCAACGACAAGATCTCTGGAACAGTTGAAATCCGCTCCCGGTAACCACAACAGTTAGCTCAGCGACGGAGTTGTGTGAAAACCACACCATTTCGAGTCTGAAAACCCTGATGAAGGCACCAGGTTTGGCGCCGAAACGTTGGTACTGAACCATCAATTAAAGCAGTGCGATCCCCGAAAAAGTAAGTGGAATATTTAATTAATATGACGCCTGCTAAAAGCGTAAAATGTTGTAAAAGTTGACATTATTTTTCTCTTTGTTTTATAGCAAAAGTGTGCTAAGTTCTATCTAAACTGGATAAAAACTGCGGGTTTGTATAAAAATTAAGCGGTTTAATGGGGAGAGGGGGTGTGGTTTTTTGATTTTTTGGTCAGAAACCTTCTTCGTGACAAAATACATATAAGCGCCAACTTTCATGGTGATCGGTCAAACGGTGTCGACTGTAGTTTTTAAAGAACATTGACAAAAATTAAGGGGGTGAAGAAGGGAGAGGGGTTGGGCCTTGGCAGACTAAATGTTGACAGGAGTTTCTCTTTATTTTAAAGTATACATGTGCAAAGTTCAATCATAATCAGATGAGAAATGTATGTTTGTATAAAATTAAGGGGTGTCAAGAGGGAGATGGGGTGTTTTTTTTTTTGGTCAGAAACCTTCTCCATGAAAAATTTCATGTATATGCCAACTTTAATGGAGATAAGTTAAATGGTGTCAACTGTAGCTTTGTATGAAGAACACTGACAAAATTAAGGGGGTGGATAGGGGGAGAGGGTTACAGTTTTTTCAAACCAAAAGTTGACAGTATTTTTCTCTCTATTTTTGACTACGTATGTCCAAAGTTCCAAAGAAAACAAATAAAAAATGTAGGTTTGTATAAAATTAAGGGGTGTAAATGGGGAGATGGAGTGTTTTTTTTTTAATTTTTTTGGTCAGAAACCTTCTCCATGAAAAATTTCATGTATATGCCAACTTTAATGGAGATAAGTTAAATGGTGTCAACTGTAGCTTTGTATGAAGAACACTGACAAAATTAAGGGGGTGGATAGGGGGAGAGGGTTACAGTTTTTTCAAACCAAAAGTTGACAGTATTTTTCTCTCTATTTTTGACTACGTATGTCCAAAGTTCCAAAGAAAACAAATAAAAAAATGTAGGTTTGTATAAAATTAAGGGGTGTAAATGGGGAGATGGAGTGTTTTTTTTTTAATTTTTTTGGTCAGAAACCTTCTCCATGAAAAATTACATGTATATGCTAACTTTAATGGAGATTAGTTACATGGTGTCAACTGTAGCTTTGTATAAAGAACAATGGCAAATATTAAGGGGGGAATAGGGGGAGAGGGATTCAATTTTTCAAACCAAAAGTTGACAGTATTTTTCTCTTTATTTTTGACAATACATGTCCAAAGTTCCGTCGAAATAGGATAAAAATGCAGATTAATATAAAATTAAGGGGTGTAAATGGGGAGATGGGGTATTTATTTTTTGGTCAGAAGCCTTCTCCATGAAAAATTATATGTATATGACAACTATAATGGAGACCAGTTAAATGGTGTCGACTGTAGCTTTGTATAAAGAACATCGGCAAATATTAAAGGGGTGGATAGGGGGAGAGGGGTTCAGTTTTTTCAAACCAAAAGTTGACAATATTTTTCTCTTTATTTTTGACTATACATGTCCAAAGTTCCATCGAAATCGGATAAAAAATGTGGGTTTGCATAAAAATTAAGGGGTGTAAAAGGGCAGAAGGGATTGTTTCTCAATGAAATTCATATGGGACCACTTTGGAGCTATACCGCATCCACTAAAACAATTTCATTTAAATCGGTCCAAAATTGGCGAAGATATCCCTGAACAGACATAAAAAAAAAAATTCAGACGAATTGAGAACCACCTCCTTTTTTTGAAGTCGGTTAAAAAGACATCTCGATTGTCGTCTTGAAATGTGCTTACTCTTGTTTTGGGGGCCATATATCATACAGCCATGTGTGTTGGATTATGTTTAAACTTTTCCTTTCAGTGGGTTTTTAGTACTGCCACTAATTTTTCCAGAGTATTTCGGTATCGATACCTGGCATAAGGTATTGATATGAGTAAAAGTATCGTATGAAAAGTATCGAGTACAAAAGCATCGGCATCAAAAGAAAAGTACTCGATACGAAAAAGTATCGATATTTTTCCGTGTCCCTAACTACGACGAAAACCCAGCTGGTGTTTTTGTATGATGTTGCCTTCTATATACGTAGGTGTTAATTCTATTCAGCAGCAGCCGCTCAAAACCTTTGCTCACTGAGGGCAGGAAACTGACTGGACGATAGTGCTGCGGGAAGACCGGGTCTTTCCCACTTCAGTGAGCAGCCACAAGTTCGGCGTTCTTCCAACGAAGTGGAAATTTCTTGCTCAGCAGTTTGTGGTTGAAGATGTCCGCCAGGTACACAGAGGTCTCCAGCGCCAAGTTCTTCAGACGGAGATTTCTTATTTTATCATGACTTAGTGTCTTTCCTGGCTTCAACCTCGCCAAACAACTGCCCACTTCCTCTGGGGAGATGGGTTCTATTTCCCAATCGCCATCTTCCGCTTGAAAGTAGACCAGCAATCGACAACGAGCAACGTGAATTAAGCTTTCACGCTGTGAAGAATTTCAAAAAGATCCTAGACTATATATAATGAAATGATCGGAACAGATTTTAAGTAGCTGCTCCGCTAACAGCATGATGCGCTAACACAAATCTTAAGTCACATCATAAGTTTTCGAACTGCGAAAATCACGTCACAATCTGTTTTGTAATATTGTAGTGATGCCAAAATAAATACACAAATATTCTTAAAACAAAATATTGGTTGTTGGAATCTCTAAACGGTTAATTCCAAGAATATTTTCAAAAATATCGTCAATGGAAACAGTTGCAGTTTTATAGTAGAATAGAGACAGTATTCGGTATTCAATAGTAACTAATTGCTCTTCGTGACAGGAACATTTCGCTAACAAGTAACATAATATTTAAAACGAAGTGTATGAAGACACGTTATTTTGAAGACAGAAACAGCGTCAAGACCTGGCGAGGAGGCAAGTGAGAAAATGTGTTCCTGATGACGAAATCGAATAAATTCACGAGAAGAGGGGAGACGCGGTAGCTTAGAGAAGGTCGAAAAACTTTTTCGAAGCATCATACAGACTTTTGTATCTGGGAAAAATTGTTTATTAGCAAATAATAAAACCGGTTCACATAACGTATGCAGCTTGTCCAAAAGATGAAAATGAAGGACAGTAATATCTTTTAAGAAAAATCCATGTATCAAAATGAATCCATTTCATGGAATATCTTATTCCTGTGGTACGCACGGTATACTTACTGGCAATGGAAATCTATATCTACATCTATAATCTGCAGTTCACGAAATTGTAGGTGGCACAGGGACGTGGGATTCAATTAAACCACAAATCCGATGAAACATCTGCAACATCTAATACTAAACCTTTTGATAAAAAAAAAGACGTAAAAAATACCGCGCAAGAATCTATTTACAAAATCAATACAAAGAAAAAAAAATACGAAACACTCTTGTCAACAGATTGTGATAACTAGATTACCCAATTATTATTTATGTTTAATAATCAATCATTATCATCATTCTTAGTAATTTTTTAAAAATAATTTTATTACGATTTATTTATTCATAGACACTTTCTGAAGTCCTGCCACAGAAATAATCATCTATACTAAAACAAAAATTGAAATTGATTCTATGTACTAAGCAAATAAACGTAAACATTAATACTTTTTAGCCGATTTAAAAAATTTAATATGTAATAACTTTAACATGCGCCCATACGTTATGGCTCACGCGGATGTCAGCGGTCTTCGAAAAATATATATAAATTTTTAATTTTTTCTCAGCATTGTGTGTTTCATTTCTGAATTGAATGTGGTATTTTTGTTTGAATAAACTGGCATTCTGCAACTATTTTTGTGTAGACATAATTGAGGTTATTACAAGTTTTAAATATTGATTATGTTTATGTTTTCGTGAATATACTAAAAATTCAAAAATAAAGAAATTAAAAATTGTTTATTTGACGCTTCTTAGTTCAAATTTATGAATTCATCCTTGAAATATATTGATAAGCCTGCACAGATGGCTCAGGTCGTTGCGGCAACGTAATTGTGTCCAGCGCCTGCAAGGGGGTTAATTGGTTTGTGCCTTGGTGGTGGAAGGAATTTTCACCATTCAGAACTTGGTCAGCAGGTCAGCAGAAGTGCGGGAGGTGGCGGTGCAAAATTCCTAATCACCAGAATCTGTGCGAAAATCGTTGGTCCATCCGCAGTGTTTATGGATTGCCGCCTACTTCAAAAGGTGTCTACGCATAAAGAAATATAATACAATTTAGAGGAATTATAAAGAATGATAATAATACGACATTGTGTACAAATAACATTGCAAAATCTGAAGTCGATATTTTTGTTAAAATGTTTATTATTTTTAGTCATTTAAGCGTGTCAGCGATTCTTGATTGTTTTAATTGATTTTTACATTAGAAATTTTGCGAAATAACCCAATCAATATATTGTATTTTTGGAGTAATCGGTGTACTAATTTTTTTTGGGTCTTTGTTGAATTTATACACAAATTCTGAGCCAACTGAGACCAAAATTTCAATGAGATCATTCGAAGAGAGTCCTCTATAAACTAAAAAACAGATTCACGCAAACTGATAGTGAGATTACATCCGCTGATGACAGAATTCTTTGCACGTTACTCAATAAATTTATGTGGAAACTACGTCTATCATCTATCAGATAATCCTATCCCAATCTCCGTATTAATTCTATGCACTTTCATGAGAACTATGGCAAGAGGTCACAAAACGCGGGGATCTTCTCTGGATTTTCTCGATAGTATTATTTACTTTCCGTGGCCAGGAAAAGCGTTGCTCCCTTGATCCTGGCGGTTAAAGGATTGGCCACTTCCTTTTGGCGAGCGTTGCCCAGAGTACGCCTGACTGTGTTTGCTCATGTTGGACAACAATCTTCGTGGAGGATCTCGATACTATTAATCAAGCCCTTTCGAAACGGAATCCATACAGCGCAATACTCCAGATTAGGATGGACAAGAGTTTTATACGCCATTTCTTTCACAGTTTTTACAATTCTTCAAAATTAGCCCAATTTATCTTGATCTAGATTTAGCGCTTCCAACGAATGATGTTATGTGCTGATCCATTTCATATTAATATTGATCTAGGATTCAGAAAGAAATTTTTAAAACTCTATGTTTGGAGCAACGCACTTTATGGCAGCGAAGCATGGACTTTAGGAATACCAGACAGAAGGAAAATTGAAGCATTTGAAATGTGGTGCTATAGAAGGATGCTAAAACTTAAGTGAACGGATAAAGTACGAAACGAACGAGTTTTGGAAATGATGGGCGAGGAAAGAAGTTTGTGGAAGTGTCTTACAGAAAGAAGAGATAGGATGGTAGGTCATATTTTGAGACATGCAGGATTGGTTAATTTGTTAGTGGAGGGAACAGTCGAAGGTAAGAACTGCAGAGGAAGACAGAGATTAGAATATATGAAGCAGATAGTTGAGGACGTGGGTTTTAAGGGATATGTTGAGATAAAAAGGCTAGCGGAAGATAGGAAGGGATGGAGGATTGCATGAAACCAGTCGAGAGACTGATAACAGCAAAAAAATAGTTTGTACTGCTACACTCAAGTATTTAAAGGATTTATTTGCATTGCCTTGCACTTATTACAATTTAACTTATGCTGCGGTTTATCACACCATGTTGAAATTAGATCGAGATCACGCTCAATCTCTAAACAATCAACCGAACACTTTACTTCTTTATACATAATCGTATCATCAGAAAAAGAACCTCAGTAAAAAAACACCCTTAATCGGCTAATTTTTTTTTTTTAATACATAGCTCGGGGCCTTACAACTCGCCGAGGTCATTACACGGAGAAAAAGGCGAAAAGGGACTGGGGCAAGGAACTGGAAGGAATTCAGTCATGGCTTTCTTAAGGAAACATCGCGCCATTCACCTGGGATGATTTTGGGAAACCTAAAGCTTGAAGACCGGACGGGGATTCGAACCCGCATCTTATCGACGACATATTTGTAGTATCCAGTTAAGAAATCGTGCATGCATCCACAAATCTGTTGCGATATTCCGTACGCTCGGATCGTCGTTAAGAGGCGGTTATGTGATACCTGTCGAAGGCCTACTGGAAATCCAGATAAATTCTATCAAGTTGCGATCCTGTATCAATAACTTTCATCACGTCATGAGCAAATAGAGCGCGTTGTGTTTCCGACGCCCTATTCATACGCAATCCGTGTTGGTTTTGTGGAATCAATCAATAGCTATGAATTTCACTACATTCGAGCAGAATTCTAATGCAGACACCGAGCCCGGTGGATGACCGGTAAAGACCCGATCCGATTCGGAAGACGCGGGTTCACATCCCTGTCCGAGAATCCAGATTTCGGTTTTCCATAGTTTCCCGAAATCAATCCAGGCAAGGGAGCGTGCATAAACCACGTAGCTCCATTTTGGCCTCCTGTGAACCCCCTCCCCACCACGTGGCTTTTGACTCTACCCCCCCCCCCCCCACGTAGCACGTAACACGTAGCTTTTTTTCCTTTTGATTCCAGAAGACATTTTGTACTGTTTTCTCTTGCAGACTATTGTAACTTACATACGGAGATAATTAATTGAGGGAAATAGATATTCACATGCTGCTGTGAGTTCTGTTCACCATTTTAACTGTGAAAAATGTTATGAAAAGAAAGCTACGTGGCCTGGCTCGGAACCCCCCCTCCCCCCACGTAGCCCAGCGTAGCCATCCAGCCAACCACTCCGCCCCCTGGACCGAGCCACGTAGTTGTGCACGCTCCCCAAATGCAGTGGTGGTCCCTTCAAAACGCCATAGCCGAATTCCTTTCCGTTCCTCGGTACCAGTCCTTATTCTCCTCTAATGGCCTCGACATCGACGAGGAATAAAGCCAGAAGAAAACACAGAGATTGGTCGGTAGTTGCTCGGGTACCGTTCTCTGGTCTAAAGGTTTACGTTATGTCAGAAATGATAGACTTGTCGCACGCTCTGGAAGCACTATTACCAGCATAACATCGGAATTTGATGCTTTCCGCCATTTCAAAATCTTCAGCTGCTTTCAGATCTCTGCAGAGTCAATTTCTATCGAATCTATGTAACTCTACACGACGTAAAAAAAAACCGTTATGGCGTATGTATTTTCTTTAGTACATTAATTTTTAAATTCTGTAGTAAGGGTGGTATCCTTTTCGCGGCTTTCCCTCATTTCACTTCCTTTTTGCATTAATAATGGCGTTATGTTTGAATTACAATTGACTTTTTGTAAGTGAATTTTGGGTTTCCTGTAATGTTTTTCAAAAGCGGATTGCAACTGAAATCATTAAATGCCTCAGGCATCATATTTTTCATTTGGCCCGTCATTTCACCTAAGTCATTCTACATGCTCTAAAAGATTCCCCCAAAGCTTTTTCAAATCTGTAAACGATATTTTTTTTTTTTTCCTTTCACGCTAAGGATGGGGCGTCCTAGCGTGTTTCACGTAAACAAATAAGACTTTGCTAGAGATGAATATCTGTTTCAAGGCACCTTAACCCATCAGCCAGCAGACCGGTACATTTCAAATAAGAGAAACATTAACACAAACACTGGAAACTTAATTCTTGAATAGACCGGCTCAAAACTTTTTATGCTACAATTGTTAAACAGTCACCGAGCGGGGCGGTGTAACGGTTAGCGTTCTCGCCTCGCATTCGGGAGGACGGCGGTTCGAATCCCCGTCCGGGCATCCAGATTTGGGTTTTCCATGGTTTCCCCAAATCACTCCAGGCAAATGCCGGGATGCTTCCTTCAAAAGGCCATGGCCGAATTCCTTCCCATTCCTTGCCCCCATCCTTGCCCCCCATCCTTTCCCGTCTCTAAAGACCTCGATGTTAAAAAGAGACGTCAAGCAGTTACAAAAAAAAAAAAAATTTAAACAGTCACGATGACCTCAACTTATCACAATTTTTTCCCCCAAAATTTACACAGAAGCGATTGGCTATAAGTAATCATGCAGTTTTTTTGTTCAAAATGAAATACAAATCACATATGTTGGAGAGCGTTCTTGTTCACAACAAAGTGATATAATAAACGTATTTTAGTAGTCCTTGAAGACAACTCTTTCAGTCCGCGTGGACCCCCTACGATGTTCCGATGGTCACGCAGTGGATGATTGCTACATTGTCGACTTCTGTCAGACTGTCTCTGGAACGTTCTGGCCTTACACTTGCAGGTCCTTTTGTAGAGCACAGCAAAACGATTCGGTAACTGAACAACAGAAGTGACTAGCCTCAGGAACAAAGTAGTGTCTTTTTTTGGCGGACAGAACTGCAGAGAAAGAAGAAGGGTGTTGCTTCACCTCTTTCCCGCCCCCCTCTTGTCACCAGTCTCTCGACTGCTATGACGCTGTATTAAATTTCGAGCTAGTATTTTTGTATCTTAAATTATCTCCTTTATGTATTCTACTCTTTTTCTCCCTCCGGACTTCTTCCCTTCCATTGTTCCCTCCACTTACAAATTAACCAATCGCGCATATCGTTAAATATGAACCCCCATCCAATCTCTAATTTTTGAGAGAATATTTTTAAAAAAACTTCTTCCCCATGATTTATGATTATTTAAATTAGTTATTCCTGTTGTTTCTGTATACTAGTATCTAAGATTTTGTTCACAGCCTTACTTGTACCATACATAAAAACGATAAATTTGAAATTTTACAACACAAAAATTAATAAATTTAATACGTAAATTAAATCCAACTCAATCTAATGAGTATTAATGGATTCCACGTGCAATAAAACTCCGCGCAGAAATTTTTCAAATAACACCCACCGTTTACAATATAGATTTACTATGTTCACCATAATGCGTCGGCAACACACAGTCAAGAACGTGAAAAATTCAACGGGGTCGCGATGCTCAGAAATGAGAAACTATCAATGATGATCACATTATTATGTGGGTAAACACTTGTGCTAGCAACTGAAATTATTTGCTAATTTTTTGATCCTGTACGTCCATGTGACTGAAAGAAAATTAAGAACTAATTTTACGACTCAAGATTTGCTAATAACTTTCATCACTGATAGACGTTAGTTTTTTGCACATGTGTTATAAACTGAGTTTCTCAATTCATGCAACAACACTCTGTTGGCACACTCATAGTGCAACTGTAAATTCGACGAGAATATTTTCCACACAAATACAAAATTCTTACAGTCCCTTACATAATGCCCCTCCGTGTAGTAGTTACTTGACGCCAAGGACTCAATGGAGAAGGGAAAGAAACAAAACACAAACAATTTTACCATCTAACGTGTTTTAGAGCTTCAATTTTATAACAATTCTGTGTTTAAAACACAAACTTAAAGATCAAATTGCAAGGAATTGATTCATCTAACCCAGCCGACTTGATGAGAAAATTAATCCCCAGCCAAAGATGATCATACACATGACAACATACATAACTTGGCACATGAAAAAAAAAATACATGTCCTGCCATAGCAATTTTATATCTCAGAACTCAAAGAAGTACACATTTTGAAAAAAGAGAAGGGTAAAATTTTGTAGCTAAGTCTCTTTTTTTTATTTTCAGTTTTATCTTTGAAAATCTTTTGGGATATTATACTGGTAACAATAATGCAACCGTTTCCAATAGTAGTTACGATATATCAAAAGAGAAAACTTACGCGGAAATAAACGAAGTAGAGTATGACGAGGACGATGATAAGAATGAGATAGTTAACGAGAATACTCTCTGCCTCCTTGTAAGCCATGACTTCGGCTGCAGCGCCAGGATACAACTGAGAGGCCGGCAGGATATTTTGCTCAAGAGCCCAGCGCCCCGAACCCTATCTCCACACTCGAGTGCGTTGTATAAATAAAACAATGCACATGCGCTTCTTTTAGCAACTAATATCACTTCATTACACAGTCACATTTTCCAACCTACGATTAACTGAAATATTTAAGTACTTCAGAAGTATCTACTTTTCTTTATTACTAAACGAATATCATCAATATAAAAAAAGTCAACAGAAATTTAGCTAATGGAAACGTAGTTACAACGAAAGTATGTTCACCAATGACAGCTCACCATAATTCACTGTATAAATGAAGAAAATCTTTTTTAAAAATCAACACAGCAGCAAAGGGACAAAAATTCATTAAGAAGGATGATATTGAGCCACACCTATTGAACGCAAAGCAGCTGTTGGTCGTCGGTTGTTATTATAGAAATAGAGTGGTCTAGTGCTTCAGTAGTTGAGGTGACTCAGTTATAGGATCGAGTGATCCCTTGTTCAAATACTGGTCTCTGTAAGAAATTCATCTCTGACCAATCTTTGTTACGTTCCTAATAAATATGCTTAGGTTTTACATCTTTTCTCTGTAACTCAAAAACTGTGGTTTGCACCACAACTAATGTATCCACTTGTATTTCATTCCCTAACAAACACAAGAGAATAAAGAATACAAACAGGTATTTTCTCAGCCCCTCATTTACCTGATATCTGTCCTTTCATTGCGACCAAAATGCGTACGTTGTTGGGCGAAGTATTGCACCACAGCCGTAAATGGAAGTGGACGTTTGTATGTCATCTGTCTGAAAGGAAAAACCCAGCTCAACGTACCTTCGTATCGATGCCAGGAGACGCTTGTGTTGAACAGTGTCGAAAGCATTTTGAAAATTGTATGAACTTGCGATCCTGCATCATAACTTTAATCACCCCAAGAGGAAATACGGACAACTGTTTTTAAAAATCCGTGTTTGTCGGGTATCATCAATTTTGTCTAAAAATCATAATGTTAGAGCGTATAACATGATCAACAGCTTTACTTCAAGTAGATGTTACAGATTTTCCAGTGGAGGGTGATTTCTATCTCTTCTAACAATTAAGATGTCAGTTAGGAAAGAAATTTCAGAATAATTTTACTGCAATACAATCGGAACTCTGGGAATTTCCTTATTTCAGTGACTACTGTTGTTTTACAATATTCGTTGTGTCTATTTATAGCGAATCAAAACGAGTAAGGCATCTGTAGTTCCTTCTATGAATGAATTTTTAAATTCAGTGTAAAACTCTTATTTCCCACGACCAGGATGAAGAAATAATTGTGATTTGTGTCTAGAACTGAGATCATATGCCCGCACTGTAGCGATATCATGTAAGTATATGTGTATTAAGAAACCTACGTACGAATATCAATTTAATACACCAGTGTCAGGGTTAAAAAGTTTCACCGTTTACAGTCAAGTCTCCACACACGCGCGCACGGGGCAATGAAAAGACGTGGAATTCAGTTCTGATGAAAATGCATCTGTATGACGCTAAGCAGTACGTGTGTTTGCACTTTGGTTTTAAGGAAAAATCTTCGCTTAGTCATCAAGACAATATTCCCGCTACACTGAATTGTTCTTTCTTCACTAATCAGTCTTGTGTTGGTGTAGATTAAATATTAAAAGTGTTAGTCACATCGTAAAACGCTTTCTTTAGTAGCCCCGGTAGGATTTTACCACTCCCTTCCTCTCGGCACCAGGCGTTTGTCTAGTTGGAATTCAGATTTTGAGTTATGTCACCCATAATAAAGGAGTGTTGCAGATTATGGTTAAGTGCCATATTCTTCTCACATCAGCCACTGAAAACCCAATCAGATAGTTTTAAATCCAATTATTTGAATCTAGAAAGTCAGCTATAATAAACGGAAGGCGTCATGTAATTACAAAATTCTGTTACGGTTCATAAAAATCTGACGTATGATGTACCAATGTCCTGGAATTCATTGGCTGTCAAATAAGTGACTGCCAGGCAGTGTAACACAGCTCCACTGCTTTAGGCGTCGTTTTCTCTCCATATTCATGCGTAAGATACAGGACATGCGACGAGTCACTCTGCATGCGAGGTTAATGCCAATTTTCACGTACTCCTGAACTTTTCAATAACCGTAACAATGTGATAGAAAGAAAAATTACACTCGTATGTTGCTGAGTGGTTTATTATTACGAGAAGAATGCACAACTTTTATAAGTCATTTCAAGGCTTGAGACAACCAACTCTATATATCATGAATTTTATTTAAGTTTCGGTCATCTGGCATAACTGCTGACTTTAGTTTTGAAAATACACGTTCTTTGCGTTTGAAGTCCATTAATTTTAACACCCAATCTTTATTGCCTGACAGAACAGTTTTAAAGGCTCTAATCTTTGTGCATCCCTGTGACAATTAATGCAATCTTCAATATCATGTGAGTCAGTAAAGTGACAACTATGATTAAAAATCCACTTTTGATGTACCTATCACACTCGTCGACAGTGAGTTTGTAAAATGTTGTGTTTTTTCTTGTTTTGGTTCTACCTGTACCTTTATCATTTACAGCTTTCCTGCAGCATTAGTTACCGTACGTCATCCATTATCCACTTCCTTCAGAACCTGGTGTAACTGGTAAAGGTTATGATTTTCACGGCGATGAACGAGATGTACAAATTTTGATGATACGTTTTTCACTTTAATATTTGTTAGAAACATGCACATCAAACCATGAAAAAAAAACCGAGCACTTTCTATTCAACCAAATAAACACTTCCCATTCTATTCAATACACAAAAGTAATTACAAATACTAATGGATTTTTCATAACACTAAATGATAATTCTCTGAATAACGCTGCGCACTGCCTATTAGTTCCTCCCGTTGTCGGCCACACCGTTACAACGCATCTGCCTGGATGCGTTGCTTTTTTTCTTTTCTCTCGTTTTAATAACCTCCAACTCGCTGGTCACATGAGTCATGCGTACGACTTCCACACACCCTTATTATAACTCTTTCCGTTTTTCCATCCATTACGATTAAACAATTTATCTTGAACATCAGCAAATAAAAAAATAACTTACACATGCCTCAGTAAAATTTGGCTCTAAAATTTGCTGCAGCAAATCTTATGAGTTACATTGTTAACTACTTTATTTTTCTGGTCGTTACTCTTATGTACTCATTACAGAACTTTCATACTTTAACTTCGGATTCAATTTCTGCACACAAGTTCAGTCCTCCCTTCGCCATCATTCTCCTTCCTTAGTATTTGACAACGTTGCGGCACTCATCGTGTATACTGAGTCTTCTTTTTTACTCTCTTTTTCTCATTGCCTCTTGTTGATTTTGCTACCCTACTTTCTCGATTCTCATCTTTCCTTATTATAAAATATCTCACTTTCTACTCTTCACTTCTCATTTCCTAACACTCTTTCCGCATCTTGTTTGTACAACTCATCCTCATTTCCCTCTTTTCTCAACAATCTCTCCCCATCTTGTTTGTAGCACTTACAGTCATCTTCACTTCCCTCTTTTCTCGACAGTCTTTCCCAATATTGTTCGCAGCACTATCTTTATCTTCACTGTCAGCTTCCCGCTATCCCAATTTTCTTCTGTTTCTTCCTCATTTGCCCAACTCCCACTCACTAGCATCATTTCTACCTAAAACATTAGTCGCACGTTTCACAAAGCTTCTCTCTTTGCTAGTCTCCCTGACTTCCCCACTGGGTATATTCTGCTAAACCAATAAATTCACTCCGCCCTCCTCCAATCTTCTCAATACCAGTAGCTACTTTCTCATTCTCGTCTCCACTCCTGCATTGCGTTTATTGATCCTAATTTATGTTTTCTAACTTCCGTTCCATACTCTGATTTATTATCCTCTGTTCCATCTGTTGTCTTTCTGGTTTTCTCACTGGTGCTGCTTTCTTTTGTATAATAATTTATTTCGTATGATACGACAGGTTCATCGTAAGTTTCTTCTCGACAGTCACTATTAGCTTTCACTACCCTCCTTACTTCTTCCTTCATTTCCAACCACGATTCATTCGGCATGAACACGCTTATTTGAATTTACTTGAATTTTCGTCTTTAATTTGTACACCATAATCCACTTTGATTCTTTATTCTGTTTTCGCCGTCCTCTTTCTTGCTCGAAATACACATTCTTTTATTGCTAAGCTACTTACTTAGTTCAACGTCCTTAACACAGACACCAAATTTAAAATGTTATGATTATTTTTTTTATTTTTTTTTACTGGATATATTGTTCTGGTTTTACCTGTACATTTATCATTTACTACTTTCCCGCAGCATTAGTTTGTTACCAGGTGTCACTATCTCGTGTATATGATGTCCAACGTAACATACTTACTAATTAATATTTCCCCTTCCCCAAGCTGTAAACGTTATGGTTTTCGGAGAGAGAAATATTTTCATCGAATTGATTAATACGTTTTAATGATATTATTTTAATATTTGTTAAAAATACGCTCTTCATCTGTATAAAACACTTGAACACCTTCTGTTAAACCAAATAAATGCTTTCCATTCCATTCAACCCACAAAAGTAATCGAACTTTCTAACGGCTTTTTTCATAACACCAAATGATAATTCTCTTAATAATGCCGCTCAGTCTCCCATAATTCCTCCTCTTTTCAACCACACCGTTACAATGTATCTGCCTCGATGGGTTGTTTTTTTTTTCTTCTCTTTCTTGTTAATATAATCTCAGACTTGAGGGTCACGTGACTCATGCTTACGACTTGCAATATACTTAAGGCAATTATGTTTAATTACATAATGTAGTTAAGTTTGCTTCGTTACGGAATCAAATTGACAGTGGAAAAGTAAGAACACAGTCCATGCTGCTTAGATTCTAAAGTCATAGTTACCAAATATAAAAATCTTCCCTTTTTTCCTGACAGATAACTTTACTACGCGATTCAATAGTACCGGAGAGTTTTCTCATCTATCGGCCCAAATGTTCTCCTACACTGCGATATATTAGGTGTTAAATTCTACAACGTTAAATATATGTCTGTGAGCATTGCCATACTCTTACAAGTAGTGTTAAAATACATACGTTCATACTTTCTAGACAAATCACTGTTTTGGGAAATTTCTTTCAATGGAGTTATAATATACATGACACGTAACTGTCAGATGTCGGCCTCTGTGTCCACCAGTTTGGTGGGAAGGCATACTATTTTTTTTCTTATGGGTTTACACCTCATCAACCTCGTGGTCATTAAATGTGGGAAAGGACTGTGATGAAAGAACGGGGAGGAATTCGCCAATGGCCTTTCAAAGGAACCATCCCGGCATTCGCCTCGAGTGATTTCGGAAAAACATGGAAAACCGAAATCTGGATGGCCGGACGGGAATTTGAAGCTGCGTACTCCCGAATGCAGGGCCAGAGCGTTACCGTTCTCCCACCACGTTCTGTTGGAGTCGTCCTAAAACTCTCCGTGAAACTCTCCGATTTTAACATAATCACCAATTTTAAGTGATAGTCTTAATTCTGCTGAGTACGGTAATAGTACATAAAAACGAAGTTTTTCTCGGCGTTTAGAATTGATGTAGTCTTCTCGGGAGATTAGCCGAATAATCAAGGTGTTTCTACACGAGATTTTGGCGATCTGAAACTCCGTCGCCATCTTCTGGTGAAAATTGCCTTGATTACTCGGCTAGTCTCCCGAGAAGACTACATCAACGGTAAAAGTAGTTATCATCATCAGTGTTCTGCCCAAAGGTATGGCTTCTCTCCATGCTCTCCTGTTCATGTCCATATAGTTTCCGTCTCCTTTGATGTTACCTATGATGTAACTCCTTCTTCCTTTCACTCTCCTATCACAAAATAGTTCTCCCAAGGCGTCTGTTATCAAGTACTTCCCTCTCAACAAGTGTATCATCCAGTTCTTTCTCTTATGACTTGCACTAGTTTCCTTCTCTCACCAACACTTTTCGGCACTTCGACATTACTTACTTTTTTCCATCCAGATTATGCTCTCCATTCTCCTCCCCATCCACATCTCAAACGCTTCTATTCGTTTTTCATCCTTTCGTCTCAATGTCCACGCCTCTGTCCCATAAAGAGTCACACTCCATATGATACATTTGCTCCCAATTAAAAGTAGTGAGGTGTCTTTTACGTCACACGGTTTTATTCTGTAGTGTTATGTCAGTCTGTGCTGTAATTGTAAATTAACTGAGTAAGTAATTCAGCTCAGCTATGTGACCCACGTCGGCTAAATTCCCTCCGTATTGCATTCTTCATTGTTCTCGTAAGTCGTGAGCGTAGGTGCCGAGGCGAAATATGTTTTCTGTGCATGCGAAGATCCTTTGTTTTTCACAGGAGTAACATTAAGCCTTGTTGAGCGAAATACTTTCGACCGCTAGTCTCTGACATCAAACTATGCGTAAATTCGAGCGCGCGATACTGGCAGAATATGTTCAGTAATTTGGTACTGCAGAAAGAATTGGGAACATTATGTTTAAGGGATGAGATGACAGCCTTAAAGTATCACTGAAAGAACTAGCTTAGACTATTGAAACAATCTACAAAAGCAATACTTCTCAAGTGATGTACTTTAATTATCTACATATTTTAAGTTTGCTGGTACCTGAAGGTAGTTTACTACTTTAATTTTCATTTATTCTTCCTGAAATCATTCACAAGTTGGTTAAGTATATCAATATATTTTAAATATTCTATATCAGTAATGAAAGACGCATTTACTTTCAAACCACAACTAGCGATAATGTCGAGCTACGTGTCAGCTTGCAAATTTTATGAATTGCAGTGTAGCCTGCATTATCACTAGTTATGGTTATGAACTTAGTTAACTCCATAAGTTATTCTTGATCCGTGATGATAAGTAGCATCTTACGGCATTAGCTGCTTCGAGTACCTGGATGGAAATTCACCATGACACAACACATTTGGTTTCACTGATATTTAACTTGTACGACGACGAATACAGAAACTCTACACCAGCCATTTCGGCATACTAAACTAAGCAGGTCTGAGCAGACGACCATTTTATGTAGACGTAAATTATTTATCAATACTAATTTTTGTATTTATTTATCGTATGATACTTAACAAGGTACACAATAGGTTAGGACAAATGTACATATCACAAGCTTGTACAATTTCATATCTCTAGATCTAATGTTTAATCCAGTCAACTGCACTACTACTAATAATAATAAAAGGCTAGCTTGCTCATCGAATCTGTAACTTTGTGAAGTCACGCGCCGTTTTCGTTGGCGGGCTAACAACGGCCACAGCTAAAAACTTAGAACACCTTCTTTGTGTTTCTGTAATGGTTCAATATAAACTGCATACCAACAATAGGTAAAAGTATATATTTCGTTAAAATACGCATTAATTATTAGTTACTTCAGAAAATTAAGTTTAAATTATATTTAAATCATTTTTATTATTGCTTGCTTTTTTTAAATTTCGATGTAGATTTTTTCGTTATATTCTCTGTCCAGAGATATATAAATCTAAGAAATATGGCACCAAATGTATACAGATATACTACGAATGTATTAACGCATTATTAGCGGGGTGTTGATTAGATTTAAATGCAGCTCAAGCCTGAATGACAACTGGCACTCACTGTTACAGCAGATGCCAGGAGAGATTTTTATTAAAAATAAATTAAGTTGCTTTTATAAGCGCTAGGTTACTGAAGTCATTACCTCATGGGTATGTAAGTAACCCCACATTTATCGCAATCTATGTGGGCTGTACAAGGATTAAAACTAATTTTACGCGGTTTAACATGAGTTGTTAAGATTTATTTTTAAACTGCTTTGTTTCTGATGTCATTATTTCATCCGCATGTAAGTATTTCAAACTCTATCGCAATATGAGCTGCAACCGATATATATATATGTATCATTACAAAATCAAGGAAATGAGCGTTAATTAATAAAAAATTTATTTAGTTAAGCAACTGCGATAAACGAATTGCCAGAACATCCACCCGCCATTTTTGACAGGCTTAGAAGCATAATAATGTTGTTGTTGATTTAGGGCGCAGCTACGACATTAGCGCTAGTAATAATTAAAACATAGCGATCACAGTCATAATAGTAACAGAACACGTTTTCTGGCTTATGAATTAGCAATAACAATTAAAATACTAATCATAGTCGTAATCATATTTATATTAACAACTAACCCGAACATACAAGAAATGTGTACCACTATAAACTGATGCGGGGGGAAAAAACCACACCAATGGGCTATATCGAACCAACGTCCAGGAGATACGGAGAGAAAGATGACCGTCACCCGACGCGTAAAAATTTTTTTACTCGAGTCAAGATCCCGTGGGGAGTAATCCATAACACGCTGGGGCGGTCATTTGTAAAAATAAGTTATATTTACGAAACGCTGAGGGAGTCCAGGAGACTACGTTTGCCGAAAGGCCTAAATAGTGTAAAATTATAGAGTCGCTTGATACAGCGTTGTCTAGCTGTCGCCATTTTGAATTAAATAGTATCTGAATTTCGTACCTCCATATCTGCATAATCTGCCTCTATACTTAAATTTACCTGCTCTGTGTGCGACGTATTTCCCGCATAAATTTTGCAGTTGACAAACTGGGGTGGCGAACAAAAGGACGCGAGATATTATTTAATGGTACTTTGCAAAACGTAAACAAATTGCGCCCGTGGATGGTATTTGTCCAAAGAACGTCATTCGGGGAGTAGAATATATTCACGGTGCCCAAAGAGATGATTGCGCTGACACGTAAATTACAGATCTACTATCTATGATCCAATAAACCATTGCTTATTGCTTTACGCCTCGTCGACGGCTAAGGTCATTAGAAGCGGGATGGGACTGGGGTGAAGGAACTCAGCCATGGTCTTTTTGAAGGAAGCATCCCGGCATTCGCCTGTAGTGATTTGGGGAAACCATGGAAAACCCAAATCTGGATGCCCGGACGGGGATTCGAACCCGCGTCTTCCCGAATGCGAGGCCAGAACGCTAACCGTTCACTCACCACGCTCGATCAGAGATCTTCGATCCCAGGGCCTTCGCGAGAGACGGAATCTCCGAACATACCTAGAAATGCTACTTGCTAGCGGAAGAGGCGTTGTCAAGAAATGGGGTGAATTATTCAAAATCCCAGCGTAAAAGCATCTTGGTAGCTAATATCCACACATCTAGTGTATTCATGGTCGAGGGGGGCAGCAAGTCGTGGAAATCTGTTTTCTGGTACCAGCAACAGTATTGTCCGCATACTAGCGCCAATTTCCTCTAGATGCCACAATTTTATTTAACTCTTTCCTCCCTGACGGTACTTATAAGTACCACTGTATTTACCACCATATAATTCAACGATACCAGTGTCCACTGCATTGATAAGCCTGTTGATGTATTGTTGTATGATTAAGTCAGACAATGACAACATTTATTTTTAAATTTCTGCGTGAAATTGCCGAAAAATTAATTTTCTAAGTTTTCAGCATACAGACCAAAAAAACAAGTGGTACATTACAATGAATACAATGTAAGATCTGGAAACTGTCCCTAAATTGTAAAAATCTGATGACTATGTGAAGTATGTAGAACGAAGAAAATACAGTAAAAACATCATTCCAAATGTTGCACTACAATGTCTTTTGTGTCTGAATGAGCAAAAAGAATATTTTTTTTTTTTTTTTTTTTTTTTTTTTAAATATCAGGGGCAAATATTTCATACCAATATGAACATAATTGATTTCAATTGCTATTTCTGTACATCATGTGATACACAAAGTCCCTGATGGTACTTATAAGTACCGGCTTAGTAATTAGCACTTAGAGTTCCAAAAAAAATTTGAAAAAAAAAAACATGTGTGTTTAATTTCAAGTACCTTTATACAAATATATAATTGAAATTATAAATTTCCCTTTTTTTCCAATAGCCGGTAGGAAAGGGTTAACACACTGTGGTAAAATCATGCAAAATAATTATGCCCCACTATCTCCAGCCCATTTCACTGGGCATAAATGGTACGGCAGGGATGGTAGGAAAGAGGCAGGGTACCTTTTCTGGCATTACGCCTTGTCGACATCATTAGAGGAGAGAGTGGATTGGGAACACAGAATGGGAAAGAATTTGGCCATTGCCTTTTTGAAGGAACCATCCCGAGTTTCCCCTGGAGTGATTTCGAGAAACCATGGAAAAACTGAAATTTTGATGGCCGGATAGAGTATGGCTTTACGCCTCGTCGACGTCGAGGTCATTAAAGGCGGGAAAGGACGTGGGGAAAGGAATGGGAAGGAATTCGTCCATGGCCTTTTGAAGGAAGCATCCCGGAATTCGCCTGGAGTGATTTGGAGAAATCATGGAAAATCCAAATCTGGATGCCCGGACGGGGATTCGAACCCGCGTCCTACCGAATGAGAGGCCAGAACGTTAACCGTCCACCCATCACACTCGGTCCCTTTATTTTCATGAAAGCGCTGAATATACAATTGGGTCAAGAACTAAGTGTATCTAGAGGCAATAGTAATGACATGATACTGCTAGTTGTAGTACAGTTCTTAACGAAGCTGACACCAAACTCACATCCAAAAAAAAAACATCAAGCACGTACAAAAACTCAAAACCTGTGGAATGCAGTGCTTAACAGCCTTGCTTCCTTCATCGCCTGACAATGCAAATTAAAATTATTGTTCAAACAACACCAAAATATTTTCTTTAACATGTCTCTGAAGGAAAGAATACTCACTCATGCTTGGGAAAATGTTTCAAAAAACTACAAATGTTTTCATAGTTTCTAATATCTGTTCCCAGAAATGTATTTACTGACTTTTTGTTTGTTAAGTATTTACGTAGAAGTCAAGGTCATTGGAGCTGGCAGATGATTGATTGCAAGGAACAGGAAGGAATTTTGCTATGAATTTTTTAGGGAACCACCCCGGGATTCCCCTGGAGTGATTTGAGGAAACCATGAAAAATATAAATCTGGATGGTCTGAGCGAGGATCGAATCTGCATCCTCCCGAATATTGGGACCGAGCGATAACCCACAGGACTCAGTTATTTATAAGCATGAGGTGGCTGAGTCTATTGCTTGCGTCGGTAATGCTTTAACTACTGCACATTGCGCCCGGATAATATTGTTACGTTACACCACACTGGTCGAATTTCAGTTGTTAGTACGGCTGTGTAAAATTATAAATGATATGGAGCAAAACACACATTCAAAGTGGTGAAACGTTATATTCTTTTTTCAGTTAAATGCCCTGTGTTCTCAAAGTGCCATTGCTAGCTAGCACTGTCCTCTTCATTGTCAACAAATACATCATACAAACCTAGTTATGTACACTTGTCACTTTCAAATTTCACAAAATTTTGTGAATTATATAAATATTATAGAACAACAAAAGTCTTAAACGAAGGGAATTAACAAACCAAATTCCGTTCACACTGACATGTCATAACTAAGCAACTGCGCAAGAAATATTCACAATATCACATAACATACAGGCACAGAGCTATTTTGCCTGAGGATGGATTTAAAAAAAAAAAAAATTAACTAGGACACTTCAGGTAATGAGTTTAGTTCGTTATTACTAAGCGAAAAGTCCCACTAATAATGTTAAGTAACCTCTGTGATTTGAGATATTACAGCCCGTTGCCACTGCATTTAAGAACAGTAAGGTGTGTTCCAATACATATCGAGACTCAGTCTAGATATCTGGGACGAGACTATTTGTTTTTGGAGGGAGTACGAGAACGATGTAGGGTGACGATAGCATAGACGGACGATAAACCGAACTTTGACCTCCTGGATGAGAGTTCAGAGACAATGTTAAGCCGTTGGTAATAGCTGTGCTCGTTAAAGAAAAATCCAGCAATGTAGCACAATGTACTTTGCACAAACAGGCCACCGTGTGGCAACATATTGGAGACCGGTAAGTTGGTCCTTTGTGTAATGTCCCTTTGATGTTGGCGGGCTAACCAGGTGGCCTACTAGGCTTACGGCTATAGGCGTCGGTATTAGATACGGCCAGCCCCAGGCCGGCAGAGGTATCACTAACACTATCAACTTGTTAAACGTGAAGTATTAAATGCAATAAATATAAAGAGTCCAGACCTTGCACCGAATGTTTCGTAAAAAACTATAAATAAAAAAACTTCTGGCAATAAGTAAAGAGCATGGTTTGACAACAAATTAGATATCACATGGAAAATTCAAACAAAACAAGTTTATTTCAGGAGTACTTAGGTCAAACATAAATGATAAATTTAAAATTAATGATTTAACACATAATTTTCAAGTAAAAATGCACTGATTCAAATAGCTTTGAAATTACGAGTATCGTAGTATGTATGATATGTTTCCAACCAATCGGGATGAAAATGTTTTGCTTCTATTGGCACCATACAACATATCCATAAAATTAAACTAGCCAAATCTACACAAAAAACTGTGAATGAGGTAAAATACGCTTTTCAGTCCCTAAAGGTAAGTATAATATCGAATCATAACCAATAAATCTGCATAAAATTCGGTCATCTGCCGGACAATCCAATCCAATAGTCTGACACACTAGTAAAGGGCTTTAACAGCTAGTCACAAAAAGCGTGATCCTTTTCTCAATCTTATTGATACCGTTAATCATTCCAGAAACTACTAGTTAAATCCCTCATCAAAAATTATAACAATTTAAACATGGAACATCATCGTTTGTGTCGAGACGAGCGTAACAGCCAGATCGAAAATGTACACTTCCTATGATATAAGTAGCTAGTAACAGAAGTTACTGAACCTTACGACCAATGCTAATACTAAATTAAATAAAAAAGTTTAAAAATAACCTAGACCGCTAAATTGAACCTAGACCTCTTGAATGGGAGTACAGAAGACAGCAAAAATGTATGTATGAACTCAAAATACCGGCCAAGCATGGGAATGATCTTCCCTTCTACCACTCGCTGCCTTCCTCTCAATCCCTCCCCCTTTCACCTGGCCCCAACCTTCCACCCTAGGGTTTTAGTCTGGCATCGACTTTTAACAACCATTTTTTGATGCATTACGAGGAAGACTTTTAATAATCGCTTTTTACATACTCTTATTACAAACACTGGAATTAATACTCAAAAAACATAAATAATGCAGGGTCATGGTTACATCATCGTTTAAATGATTATTATTGCATTTAATATTAGATATAATCGGGAGGAAGAATCTTCGATCCCCGGAGCAGGTACGCCTGACGGGTGAACGTTTGGGTCTGGCACTCGGGATGACGCGTGTTCGATCCCAGACTGATTTACCTGAAATCATACATCCTCATATCTTGAGCCAAAATCATCATCATCTCAACTTACGTTCTTCGTATATTCTAATCATTGACTTTCACTGCAGTTTCTCTCACTACCAAGTTAACCAATGCCAAATGTCTTAAAAAGTGGCCTACCATCCTGTCTTTCCTTTCGTCGTCCATCAATTCCAAACCACGTACTTTATCTGCCTAGTTAATTTTCAACACCATCCTACAGCACCGCATTTTCAAATGCTTAAAGTTTCCTTCTTTTTGGTATAGTATTGGGCCCATAGTTCACCAGTCACGACCTTAATGTGCTACGCTCAATGCATATTTCTGGAAAGTTTCCGATTCATAGACCAATATTTGAAAATAAAAGATTTGTATCTTTTTTTTTTTCTTTTTTTTTACTCTTTTCGCTAAAGATATCACGCTTTTAATATCGTTCTTGCATCAGGCTTCAGTTATTATTTTACTTCTAAAGTAACAGAATTCACCTATTAAATCTAAAGCTATTATTTTTTTATAGCTAATCAACTGTTATTGCGATAGTTTCATGACTTTTGTATTGTTTTTAATTCAAATTTTTCTCTCAGTGTTTTGTTCAAAGCATTCAGTCCTTTCTTACTCCGTTCTGTTGACAGAACAATAGCATCAGAAAATGGCATCATTAAAATTATAATTCATCCTTCTATGGCGACAGAGGCAAACGCTTGTAACCATTCTTTCACTGTTGCACGCAAGTGGGTGAACGTTCAGGCCTGACGCTCGGTGGAACGCGGGTTCGATCCCTACCGTCTGATTAACATGAAACGTGATTTCCACACGTTTTTCTACGTTCAGCTAAAATCTAAACCACAACGTACGTCCTTAAATAATCGGTTTCATATATTCTAATCCTTGTCTTTCTCGAATATTCCCTCCACTAACAAACCCCACGTTTTAAAACACGGCACACCGTCCTGGCTCTTCTTTCCTCGCACATAATTCCAAAACATGTTCTTTATCAGCTCAGACATATGCATTTCTTCTATCTCCGCTTGTAATTATGTCATAACATTTGTTAACAATTCTTTTTTGCTCGCTATAACAAGGTGAAATCCACGTATTTATCGCATTAGTGTTTTAGAAGATAAAAATTTCCAAGCAAAATTCACATTACTACAAACGGTCCTTCACAACGGGTGGTTGGGGCCGCTTTCTCACACAAGACCGGACTGACTACGTACTTGCAATTACTAGTGTTTGGCCCATTGATCTGGAACTGAAATAGGACCTTCCCCTTCACAGGGCAACATTACAGGTGTAGGGGAGACCGGGGCACGTTGGCCATAGGGACAGGATGGCCCAGTCGAGTTAGTTCATACAATAGACGCTAGATCGTGCTAGGAGTCAATCAGCAGGTTGGTAACACTGTCCCCCTCCCTCTGCAGGACCAATGTGGCCGACGGAGCAGTTTTGGACAAGTTGTAGTGATTAATTGTTTTTGTGCGTGCTTCAGTAAAATTCTACTCGTCGGTTAAATGCGTGTTATTTAATTTTGCTTACTTTAAGCGCAACAGGTGAGTAGTATAATTAAAGGTCGTAGTTTAAGGATTATTTCTATATGGCATACAATCTAAATTGCTTCAGTGGGTTTTGTAACGAATAGCAGTTATTGTAAACATGGCGATGGGGCAGGCTGGCCCAGAGACGGCGGGGCACGATGGCCATCCGGGCCAACCTGCCCCTTCCTACACATTTTTTTAACTCGATGAAAGGTTTGCTATTTTTTATGATAATAATATTTATAATTTGTCGAGTTTATTAAATTATTAACAAAATTTTCGAGGTTAAACATTTTTGATACGTTTCAGAGGTCAAAAGATCGTCATATTCACGAGATAAAAAGCGTTTTAAAAGAAAACACCAACCTGTAAATTTTGTTATAATGTTAAATAGCGATGTGAGTAGTCAGAATCTGGTTCATTTCCTTGTTTTTAGAACATCTAAGTTACAGCCTTGGTTTAAGCCTTTGTTTTATCTGTAGGAACATAAAAAAGGTCCGAAATTATAAAAGAAAAAGTGAAAGAGGAATGATTTCTGAAGATACGATGCTAAAAGCAGTTTTAGAAGTAAAAGAAAAGGAAATATCTGTGAGGGCTGTTAGTGAAGAATTTGGGATTCCAAGAAAAACTTTGGAGAGGTACTGTGCTAAGTACAAACAGGCCTCATGTCAGCCTACACAGTCAACTGAAATTCAGGAAACTGAACATCAACCCATGCCATTGGACCAAAACCCTCAGCCTCGAGGAGTCCTACAGATACTTAATGCCGAAAAGAAGCCTTGGGATAAATTCGGCTACGATAAAAGATTTCAGGTACGAAATATTGTTAACTAAAATTGTTTTTATTTGCAAAGCTATTTTTCAATTTCTAATGTTTTTTTCTCTATCCCATTCATTCCAAGGGGGGGGGGGGGTCATGGGGGTCATGACACCCCCCTGGGCTCGGCCTCTGATAATATTTTTAATCTCACTGATTTTAATTAAATAAGATTACTTTGAATAATGGATGGTCAGATCTCACAAAAACATACACGAAAGTCACAATGCGACTGTATGCTGTTTATAATTTTATGTTGTATCCGATCGGTCATTGTGAACTGAATATTGAGTGCGTAATTGCAACATTTGATTTTGCCGCGTCGCGCAGCGCATCGTACTATTCGTTCGCGGCTGCGCGTCCGATGTTCGGTGACGTCACAGCCGCGTAGCTCCGACCGCTTCTCGCCACTAAACCGTTTGATATATTTACATAAATATTGTCATTTTTTCTTAGTTATGCACGGGTGTTTTTTACTACAGGATGCAGCGGAAAATGTGATTGTGCTGGAGTGTCGAAACGCAATGCATGTAGTGGTTTATTTAGAAAGATAGATTCATTCTTTTATGAAGATACCTAGGTTTGAGATTGATAAACACACAAAACATTTACCTATACTGAGCACTAATGCATATGATAAAATGTGTGCTGCCGATGCTTAAACAACTACCTTAACCTTAGATGAAGAAGAAAATATTACTCCTGCTGAAGCTGTTCTATGCTTGCCGATTTCGTGTACGTCGACTTCCAGTTCTAACCAGATAAAAAGTTTGTTTTATTAATCGAAATTTTCCTCAGATATTGGATGGTTTGTAAGAAAATACCTAGACGTTTCAACAAGAGCTATATTGATCGACAAACATTAGTTGCTTTCTCAAATTTATATTTTCCCACACTGTATATATATTAGAAGTCACACATTGACAAGTTTCACTAAGACCAAGACCTTCACAGAAAATATTATGTTTTATTTACAGTATCGCCCTTGAGTTGCCACACAGTCAAAAACTCCTCTAAAACGATTCATAAAAGAACCATTAATAGCTTTCGATGATTTTCTTGGTAAAAATGGTGTGTTGCTAACTCACCAACGAAAAATATTTAAGGGTCTGGTGTAGATAATATTACAACATATATCTTAAAGATAGCCAGATGTGGCATTGTACCTTATCTAGAAATATTTAAATTGAGTCTGGATCCTTTATGCATACCAGAGGACTGAAAAAGTGTGATAGTAGCGCCGGTACATAAAGGAGGAGTAAGTAATAGAGTCGAAAATTATAGGTCAATCAGTTTCAGATCAGTGGTAGGTAAATTAATGGAGAAATATATGTCAGGAGTGTAAGTGGTTTTCAAGTGCCCTTTAGGCAAGATTATTCATGCGAAACTTGGTTGGTGGTATATATGCAAGATATTTCGGATGAAATGGACAAGGGAGGCCAAATTGACAGTGTAGCACTAGATCTTTCAAAGGCTTTTGACAGAGTGAGCCACAAAATGATAGTAAATAACGTAAAAACTATTGGAATGGATGAGAAAGTGTATGGTGGGTAGAAGAATTTTTAAAAGGTAGAAAACAAAAAGTTAGCTTAGGAAATGCAGCATCAAAAGAAGTGGAAGTGTTTTTTTTTTTTTTTTTTTTTTTTAAAAAAAAAAAACTGCTTTACGTCTCTCAACAGCGATGTCTTTAGAGACGGGAAAGGATGGGGGCAAGGGATGGGAAGGAATTCGGCCATGGCCTTTTTTGAACGAAGCATTCCGGCATTTGCCTGGAGTGATTTGGGAAACCATGGAAAACCCAAATCTGGTTGCCCGGACGGGGATTCGAACCGCCGTCCTCCCGAATGCGAGGCGAGAACGCTAACCGTTACACCGCCACGCTCGGTAAAGTGGAAGTAAAAATGAAAGTGCCACAGGGTAATGTATTGGAACCATTGCTATTCATTATTCTAATGAATAATTGTGTTGGTTTACTACAGAATTTGTATTTTCTGCGGATGACATAATGCTATATAAAAGGATAAAAACGGAAGAGGACTGCGAACAGCTGCAGGGTGATCTGGACAGGATACCTAGTTGGATTGGTAAACATGAGATGAAGATAAATGCAATGAAGATATAGTTTATTAGATACACAGATAAAAAACTAAAGGTTGATTATGATTATAAGGTGGGTAAAGAATTGCTTGTTAAAGACTTGAAATGTAAATATCTTAGGATTACATTTGATAACAAGCTTAACTGGGCAGGACACATTGGACGGGCAGTAGGAAAAGGTTTCAAAATTCTGCACTTGTCGGTAAGAGTGATGAGGGGATGTACGAGAGAAGTAAAGGAAGTGGGTTACAAAACTTTTGTCAGACCATTGCTTGAATATGGTAGTGTAGTATGGGACCCACATTTTGAGTCTAGATTTGTTTCTGGAAATTATTGCAGAATGCAGTCAGTAACAGATATGATAAAAGAGCTGGAATGGGATTCATTGCAAGACAGGAGGAGGGTGAAGAGGGTCATAGGAGTCTACAAGGCGTATACTGGTGATGAGGCACTGAAAGATATTGGCATAAGAATTAAAAGTAATGCATTTATGGGAAAAGATAACCTTGACTACAAGCTGGCACTCGATTTCAGGCACAAAGGTGTAGGAAGATTCTGTTTTTAGGTAAGGGTGTCAAGGATTGGAACAAGTTACCAAGAGAAATAATGAATAATTAACCAAAAAAGTTGAAATAATTTAAAGTTGAAATTTGTAGAGGGCAAATGTAGGTGGGTGCATGAAAAGACTAAGAAGGGTGCGTAGGGAAATTGCTACCAGAGCATGCACTCCATTGCAATCAAAATTAAATTAAATTAAGCATCTTTGATTTTCGAACGTCAGTATTACTGGAGGTTGTGGTTACTTTGAAATGTAGCCTGGACAGAATGACTGATGTTTTGTTAATGTATAAGGAACGATGGATTTAGTTCTGTAATTCGCGCGATGTAGCATAAGATTTTAGGATTCATAGTTGATTTTTTTTTTAATTTCAGTGGTTCCTTATTGCTTTCGTCAAATAGTTCGTAAGTAATTCGAACTTTATGACGATTTAAACTACAATCTAAAATGTACATTACAAAATCAAGGTTATGAACGTTACTTAATAACAACTGCGACTGCAACTGCGCAAAATAAATTCCCTGGTCACTGTATTCAAACCTTCCTTTCTGTCGGGCTTCGTATCTAGCTGACGTGTAATCACCGTTTTACTTTTTGCCGTAAGAGCAAAATTTCCTACTCCGGAGCTATTAGTTTATCAGTTGCATTAATTTTCACGCTTTTAAACGAATAGTATGATTGAATATGTAATAATGTTCTTGCTCTGATCTCTGAAAAGCAATGAGTAAATGTGACAGTACTGGCTAGAAAGATGAAGGTAAAATGGTAATAATGCTGGTAAAATGCGAATTAATAATGACTTTTCCCAAACTAACTATTCATTTTAAGATTCTTATTACGTTTAAGATTTTTACCACGTTTGATTCACGTATTATGTTTATTTTAGTGTACAAAACTGAGAACTAAATAATCGAAGTGAAAAAATAATACAGAATCTAAGCATGATCGTAGGGTGATCTTTTGTCAGTGTTTATTGAATGCTCATATCGAATACAGAGTGATCTGCGCGCTTATTTCTCCTTCTAGAAATAGTTATAATTTCATTCTCCGTTCCTCAATACATACAAGTCGCAAGCTGTATTCGCAGATTTTAATCTGGAACATAAGCTCTTAATATTTGAAAGTACCATCTTAATTGCTGAAGAATTTTTTGCGCGATGCCATTTCAAAACATCAGGCACACGCAGGTTTCTCACAAATTTATAATAGTATAAATAGATTTTATTAATTACTCAGTTAGTTAGAAATATACCTTATTTTATTTTTCAGGTACTTGTACAACTATATCCTCAAGCAGAGTATTGAAGACGAAGTCAATTGTCTTAAAAAAAAAGTTCTACTGACGCAATAAATGATACAAAGAGTGTTCTGAGATAAAAAAAATGGAACAAATGTTTTGAAGAGTCAAAAGAATTTGCCAAGAAATTTGCGATGGAAATTTAATGCCCCAGAACAGTGCCGATATAAATGCATAGAGCCAATAACCTATCTGTTAAATCAGATGAAGAGTATTTCGGTAGGGCTGTATACATCATACTTCTAGATTCTATAATAAATGATCCACAAGGCCATTTGTCTCCTGAAATACTTTATATCAACTAGTCGTTTTTGTACCGAAAGACAATTATACCTAAACTAATGGAGACGTTGAAACAATTAAGCAACTCGCATTCGATTATAAGCAGGTAATAGACGACACTGCATTATCAGTCATTATAAGCGAATATTGGCTGTGGATAGTAAAATGGCAACGGAACCAGAACATTCCACAAGTCGATTTCCAATCTAATATAAAAATTTCATGCTAAAATATATCCCATCGTAAACACATATTTGTGTAATCTTGCCACACTACCAGATAGTGTCCCATTGGCAGAGAGATCTTTTTCTGCTCTCAAGAGGCTCAAAACTTGACTTCGAGCATCACTGGCAGAAGACCACCTAACTGTACCGGTACTTCTGCACGTACACAAAATCATACTCGTTCAAGTGGAGGAAGTCATAACAAGATTCGCAAGAGTTCAGAAGAGAATAATTGATTTTGTTATTTGATTAAAATTATTTTGACATATTGCAATTAAATTAATTTATCTTTTATTTATATTTAGGTACTATTATAATTTTGAATCACGTCCTAGTTAGACCTCGACTATGTGACCCCCCCCTGACCCAAAGGCTGGATCCGCCCTTGATCCCATTGTCATTGTATCTATCTCTATGTCGTATTGTGCACTGTACTGATTCATCTCTCTCTCTCTCTCTCTCTCTCTCTCTCTCTCTCACACACACACACACACACACACATTAAAAGAAAAACCGTGTATCTATGCATAACTTAGAGTTGTTTATTTTCAGATATTTAATTCCGAACAAGAAGATATGCTTGAACAATACCTCATGAAGGCAAGTGACATATATTATGGTCTTTCCCCGAAAGAAGTCAGGCGGTTTGCGTACAGATATGCTATTGCCTGTAAAAATAAAATACCCCAAAAATAGACCGAGACCGAAATGGTGGGAAGCGAATGGTTCACAGGATTCTTGAAGAGGCATCCTCAACTCTCTATTCGGACTGCTCAAGCAACTAGTTTGGCCCGGTGCACCAGTTTCAACAAGCATAATGTAGAACTGTTTTTTAATAATCTCGACATCGTTTTAAAAAAGATTAAAAGTGACCCCTGCGGACATCTGGAACATTGACGAAACTGGAGTAACTACCGTCCAGCGTCCTGATCGTGTAGTCACTCGAAGAGGTTTTCGCCAAATAGGGCGAGTGACATCGGCTGAGAGAGGGTCACTTGTTACGATCGCTTTTGCAGTTAGTGCGTTGGGTAATAGTGTGCCTCCATTCTTCATCTTCCCGAGGGTCAACTTCAAGTCTCATTTTATCCGTGACGGCCCGATTGGGTGTGACGGAGCAGCTCATCTTTCGGGATGGATGACGGAGACAAACTTTGCAAAGTATATGAAACATTTTGTACTACACGCTCGCTGCTCAAAAGAACGCCCTTGCTTGGTTTTGATTGATAACCACAGTTCACATCTGGACTCTGAAGTTCTTGATTATTGTAAAGATAACGGCATCACCTTTCTATATTTTCCAGCGCATTGCAGCCATAAGCTACAGCCTTTAGACAGAAGTGTTTATGGGCATTTAAAAAAGTTCGTGAACTCAGCATGTGGCGCATGGGTAACCAATAATAAGCTGCCTATGACTATTTACGACATCCCGTCTATAGTGCGAATAGCACTTCCAAATGATGCAACTCCCAATAACATAATCAGTGGATTCAGGGTCACTGGGATCAATGCCTTTAGCAAAAATATTTTTACTGACAGTGATTTTATGCCTTCCTACACTTCGGATAGGCCACACCCAAACACTGAAAGCAGTCCATCAACTCGAGCTGAGATAGACGCTACGGCCACCACCTCTCAGCATGTTCTGGCTATTCCTTCAACGTCCAAAGAAGGGTTGCCATCAGAGGAAAATTCACAGGCACCGGAAAACGTAAGACCATTTCCAACTCCAGAAGAGGTCAGACCTTTTAAAAAAGCAGACCCCAGAAAAGGTATGACAGCAGGGAAAAGGAAAAGAGTTTCTGCCATAGTGACAGACACTCCAGTAAAAAAAAGCCCTCGAGGAAGAACAAAAAGGTGCAAAAGAAAAGAAGGCGAAAGCATTGGAAAGAAAAATTAAATCACAGGCTAAAAAAAGCACTTTTTCAGAAAGAAAATACTAGCAATGGTAGAATGAAATTAACTAAATCAACTGCAGAAGGCCTAAAACGCAAGAATAAACTAAGGCAAGATGTCGATGATGATGATGATGATGATGATGATGACGACGATGAGGAAGATTCACTGTGCCTAAGGTGTCTCAAGCCTTTTTCAGACAGTCAACCTGGAGCACAATGGATTCAGTGCACAAACTGCAAGCGTTGGGCTCATCAAATATGCGTGAAAAATGAAATTCGTGGACTATTTTAAGAGTGTTATAACTTTGCTGATCCGTTGGATCTGGACAGTGATTAAAGTTGATTTGTTTGTATTAAGATACTATAAATCCTAATAAGGTTAAGCTTTCCCGTTGTCATAGTAAAATGTTTAGCATTTAACTCAATATTCAACTTGATTTTATGTACATTAAAGTATGTTTCTTGATAACTAATAGTTTTATTTTGATTTCCTAAAGTTATACTAGTTCAACTTATCAAAATATTACATGGGCCTACGTGCCCCAGCCTCTGGGCCAACTTACTCCGAGGTAGGTGCAGATTGGCCCACTTGACATATGTCCAGTAATTAATTTTGTTTTTAAATTTCAACTCATATTTTTAAGTTTAATAATTGCCATTCCGATTTAGGAAGACTGCTCTAACATTTAACAATAATTTCATGAATTTAAATATGTAAAAAAAATTAATATAAAAAAATATGGCCAACGTGCCCCGGTCTCCCCTATTACTGACGCCATGTGCTCCCATTTGTTCGTCTGAGACATCGCACTGGAGACCTCTTACCTCACCAATGCAATGCACCAGACTATCGCTCCTAAATCGTATACGAATTGAATTAAATTGCGATGAATATAAGTATCGACCTTCCGTCTTAGTTGTTTTCGCACATATATTCAATTTTTGTGGTGGAAAAAATTGAGGACGTTTTTTTCTGAACCCTCGTAATTTATATTTAGCGGTTTACGTCACCATTAGCTTTTTTTATTTAGCTTTACGCCTCGTCGACGTCGAGGTCATTAGAGGCGGGAAAGGAATTCAGCCATGGCCTTTTGAAGGAAGCATCCCGGCTTTCGCCTGGAGTGATATGGGGAAACCATGGAAAACCCAAATCTGGATGCCCGGACGGGGATTCGAACCTGCGTCCTCCCGAATTGGAGGCGAGAACGTCAACCGTTCACCCACCACGCTCGGTTCACCATTAGCGTTCTTTCGTAAAAGCTCTTTCTTCGTACCCTCAAATTTTAAGTTTGTCTGTCATGCGCGGTTCTATAATGCTGCACAGCTAGAAAGTATGACTTAGTCCATTCAAACTCTCTTATCGGCCATACAAATGTTTTTTCCGTGCGTGTGCTAGCTAATCGTTTTAGCATTCGTCATATAGTGTCTCCTCTGTTTATAAAGAAATCTGCGACAACTATCAACGGTATCAGCAAAGCAGTGTAATTCCTCAAAAATCAACAGATTTCGTTGTTTTGGCAATTATTATGACCAAAAAGGGTATATTCGTAATTATTTTAACCATAGAACTCTGAACGTCGCCTCTGTGCGTCTGCGAGCTTCTTGCGCGTAGTCCATTTTTTTTGTCTTCGGGTAAAGTGCTGTGAATTGAAGATCTGTTATATCTTGAATTTAGTGTACCACCTACCAGTTATTATTATTACTTTAATTGCGATGGAGCCAACACTCCGGTGGCATTTCCCCCAGTCATCCATTTACCCCTTTCTTATATACATACATTTTTTAATGTTAAATTCCTCCCCCATTTACTATTATGATTTACAAATTTTAATTCTAAACTCCTTAACCGTTTTTGGAAACTTATTTATCACTACACTTGGTAATTTGTTCCAATCCCTGAAACCCCTACCAACAAAAGAAAACTTTCCCACTCCCTTATGCATGAAATCGAGCGCAAGTTTGTGGTCATGGTCGCCTTTCTCCTTCCATGCACTATTCCTAATTCTTTGACCAATATCCCTCCAAGCTCCATCACCAAAATATGCCCTGTACATTCCCAGCACTCTCTTCACCCTCCTCCTTTCCTCCAATGATTCCCAATCCAGCTCCTTTATCATATCAGTTACTGACTTGGTCCTGCGATAATTTCAACAAACAAATCTAGCTGCTCTACTTTTCACAACTTGCAACCCCTGTTTTTGATAACCAAAATGTGGGTTCCAAGCTACAACACTATATTCAGCCAATAGTTTGACCAAAGTTTTGTAACCCAAATCCCTAACTTCTCTGGTACATCCTCTCATCACCCTCTCCAGTAAATGAAGGATTTGTAACCTTTTCCTACCACCTGCCCAATGTGCTCTGCCCAATTAAGTTTGTTACCAAACGTTATGCCAAGATATTTACACTTCAAGCTTTCAACAAGCAATTCTGACCCCAGCCTATAATCGTAATTAACCTTTTGTTTTTTATCTGTGTACCTAATAAACTGACATTTCTTGGCATGTATCTTCATTACTTGCTGACCAATCCATTTAAATATGCTGTCCCATGAAGAAGTTGTGTCCAGAATGAAGCATAAATGAAAGGTGATGGGTCTCGCGAATTCTGTTCCCGTCTGTACATATTTAACCATATTACTTCATTAAACATGAAAGAAAAATTGCAAAAAATTTTAAACCTACACCTGCAACAATCTAATTACCACAGTTAAAAAACCTGAGCAATCTGAATCAGATCTTTTCATCATGTATGTACAATGTTATTTTCAAGGACAATTTAAGTCTTCAACACTGTTGGTAAAAAATGAAAATGCTTATGGTATTATTAGCCAGGATATCTCCAAAGGATTCGAACACTTTTCCATAGCTGAAGGTCAGGTTAAGTAAAGAGTATGTTAAATAAGTTGTAGAATGGTTATTAATGTTAAAAGAGTGTCTTAAGTTACTAAATACAATTATTAAAAATTTCATAAATCACCACATGGAAAATTATTTTAATAACTGGCAATACCTTAAACATTCACTTTCATCATTTACCATATAAGTCTACCTACAGTGATATGTCATATTCAGTGATTATAACAACAACTTATTCAGTCTGTATATATCTCAAGATCAGTAGCAATTTTAACTTAAAGTTCTTTCACTAGTAGTCAATATATTCTGATCCAATGCTGCAAATCTTCCCAGCTTCTCCCAAAAGCAGCTTGCTAACTGGTTGATTTGTCCCTGTTTAAACTAGTCAAGCAACTTCCACAATATGTAATAATGTGCCACAAGTGTCTATTCTATTTCATGATGCTGTTATAAAAATAAATAACAATCTTAAAGAAACTACATACAGAAAGACTGGTGTAGCAAGAACTTACCTTGATAATGAAACTAACAACAACCAATCTAAAGTCAATGTAAGCAGAAGGAAAACCACTACATTTCACAATACAGAAATTAAGAGAAGATATCCAGAGTTAGACATGGCAAAAACCCCAAGTAAAAGGAAACACAAACCATGAAAGTTTATTGGTACACAACAACAGTAAAAACTACAACCAAGTTAACATTTGTAACTGTTTTCACCTTCGTAGAACTTTAATACATTTTTTGAAAAGTATCATATGGTATGACAGTTCATACAATTTATAACCATAAATTCTGAAGGTATATAAATAGTCAGTGGCAGATACAGGGGGGGGGGGGGGCTAGGGGGCTGAAGCCCCCACCCCCCCGAAAGCACTAAGGTCACCCCTGACTGACATAGATTTTGGGGACTTTTTTTTTTTTTTTTGCTCTACAGTTTTAATAAGGGTGGCAATCTCGAATAATGAGATTTCTGTCGGCGAACCCCTCCTCCCCCTAGTCAAGCCCCAAACCAAATCCTAGCCCCCCCCCCCAAAAACAAAATCCTGGATCTGCCACTGTAAATAATTATATGAAAATGTGGCTGTGCACCAATGAAAATAATCACAACAAAAGAATTTCCAAAAACAAGTTTATTTAAGAGCATTATACATTTTTAAACACTAAAATCAAAATAATATACTACAGAAGAGATATTACAAGGATAACAGAAGTAGTACTGCATTCAAGTTTTTAATATTCATGTAACTTAAAGCTGATATGCTTGGAAATATTAACCAGAAGCCATGGTTAGTGGGTAAAATTAAATCCTAAAGAATCATATCGATCACATAAAAGCTTCTTCCTCCTATACAGCTATGGAAGTAGTCAAGTTGGAGAGAGAGAGAGAGAGAGAGAGAGAGAGAGAGAGAGAGAGACAAACATTTTGTAGTTGTTGTCACACCACATAAATTAATGTAAATTACTTGCACAGAATATTTTGCAGAATAATATAGGGCCACACTTGGAAAATATTTTTTCTCCCTTTCACAACTGAGAATTTACTGGACAGCTTATAAATTTCAGGAATTTTAGTATATATGCTAGAACTGACTTTCTTCTATACTCTTTTTATACATATAAGGAAAAAAAGAAACACTTATGAAAGCACAAATCGTTTAATGTTCTATTTATAACTGCAAATTAAGGTCAGTTAAATTCTGTTAAGATTTTGTAGTGTTTGATGATGACATATACTAATTAAAATGGTTATTTTTGCATGAAAAAGGCTGATGAACACTTGCATCCTAAACATGCGAGTCCCAAAGATGTGGTGGAAAGCGAAGATTGTTTTCACACAAAAGCCTGGGAAGAACTTATAGCCCTGAAAAACTTTCAACCTATTTCCCTTATATGCTTTCTCTATAAAGCCCTACAGTGAATCACTCTCAACTGTATCTCAGAACATCTAGACTGAATTATCATTAAGGAACAAGCCAATTTTTGACGCGCAAGGTCAAATACTGTGGACAAATACTTAATCTTATGCAGCTTATAGAAAAAGGATATGAAAGAGGACAGATCACAGGCAGATTTATTGATCTGAAAGCAGCTTATAACATGACTATAAGAAGCCAATAAGGAAAATATATAACAATATCAATGACTTAAGCCTGATACAATTCATCAAATGTCTGTTACAGAACAGGTTGTTTCACTGCAGACAAAAAGCAGCTGATGCAAGAATCAGAAAAATGGTCTCCCACAAGACATTGTTCTAGCCCCATTTATGTGCAGTATCTATTCCAAAGATCAACCAACCAGACTGTGCACTTACTTGCTCCTTGATGTATGCAGATGACACTGCCATTGCTACTCAGGGTAAAACCTTTCAAGAGGTGGAAATGAAACTGACAGCAGTGCTCAAAGACCTAGAATATTATTATAATAATATCTGTCATAACCCCAGAGTTATTTCATCAAGAAATAAGTAATTGCAAGGTACAGGGCGTTCGCCGGGAAACGCAACCCACTGTTAGCGCTACAAGGAAGAAACTGCTCCCGGCGAGCGACCGGTCAGCTTCGGGCATTGTTCGACCGTCGGCCGCGGACTATTTCATAATAATTACGCTTCATAAACTTCATAAAATTGTATGTGCTAAGCATTTGAATCGCTAAATGCAGAAAGGGAACATGTCCAGTTTGATAAGTTTTAGGGACATGACAAAAAACTGTATTACGTTCCTACGGTAGACTACTCAGTATTACATTTTGTGTTTGTTTGGGATGAGAAGCATATTATTTGTATGTTTTTTTAAGTGACTTTCTGCAGAGAACGAAAGGGCTAAGTTGAAAGATGCCTTTTCCGGAAAAAAAGGTTTTTTTTACGAAATGGACATGTTCCCTTTCTGCAATTAGCGATTCATTTAAATGTGACGTAATTCATTAGCTTACCTTATAAAAGATGCTGGAAGTGTTGACCCTCTTGTGTAATGCACATTTCACATCTTCTGAACATATTTCGAGACACACGCTGCCCTAACTGACTTAATGATTTTTTGGGTGACTGTTCTAGTCGAAAAGCGATATCGTCAATTTTCTCCTCTGTGAGAATACGGTTGACCGACAGTCTCTTTTTGTTAAAAAATGAACCCGTTTCTCTTACTTTTTTAACCAGACGCAGAATTGTTGATTTAGCTGGCAGTAAAGCGCCAGGAAATTCGCGACGAAATTTACTGCAACACTTTTTAAACGACTTCTTCTTCACATATGTATCATAGAGAAATATTGTTTGTTGCAAACTGTAACATACCATAATTTTACTCACACTCAAACACGGTACAGATTAGTAAGAGTATGAAGCCCCAAACCAGCCAAACCGCAAAGAAACGTTTATTCACAACACTGATTAATAAGAGACTGAAGTCACAAACTAGCTACAATGCAAAGAAACGGTTCTTAACAATGTAAGGGTCCCATTATACTGCGTCACTGCACTGTTGGGGCAGCGGAGGTGTTAAACAGTGCGGTGATTCACGGTGCCGTGTGGCGGGAGTTGCTGGCTCGACTGACCGAGCAAGTTGCCGACGGCAACAGACTGGGAGGGTAGCGTTTTCCGGCGAACGCCCTGTATTAAACGAGGGTGGTGAGATCCAGGGGGACATTGCACTGGGATAAAGAATGCTGCCAGGCTGCCGAAACTTCACCTTGGGCGATCAAAAGTGGATCGCATGACCACATTGGCAAGTTTAAAGACTGGCCAAGACTGGAATATGGTGGGAGATTGGGGTTTATAACCCCAGGTAAGACTCGCTGCGGGGCTGTCTATCATCATGCAAGCAAACAGCTCAGCCATCGACGCTGAAGAGGGACCACCAAGCATTGAGGCCAGCCCCAGTGACCATGGCGGCAGGTTGGCACTCATTGGTGGCAACCATGATGCAGTAGCAGCCGTTAACCAGGTGTGCTCTGTCGGGGGATAAGGATTGGCTATGGGGAGCAACATATGGCCATGTGTTCATCCACGACTTGTAAGCTCACTAGGCAGAAGGGTTTTAATCAGTCAGTCGTTTTATTACAACTCATCTGTTCACATGTCAGCTATTTCGCATCTCATGTTATCGTCTGAGTCATTTTTATATTATTGTGTACATACTGTAGATTAAACCCTGTAAAGATGATATGGCAGGCTAAAGTAATTCCCCTATAATGATCTTACGGTGAAATTTGCACCCTGAATCCAGGTCGGCTTCTACACCCAACCCTTACTCATGGTTCCTATTGGTCAAATTAGTCAGTCCTATCTGCTTGGCCCTAACTGATCCAGGTGGGGCCCCTATATATCCACCTGAAGCCCAATCTTACAAAAACAAAGGTGAGCACTTTACATTTGTGCAACAGAGTGGATAAAAGGGGGCTCAATATAAGCTGGGGAAGGCAATTCCTATACCACTGTGATAGACCACCAAAATGCCTGGGAGTCAAGCTCAACTGTACACTCAACTTCAAAGATAACTGTGAGGATGCAAAGCTGAAAGTGTGTACTCAGAATCATATTTATCCAGAAATTAACAAATAGCAGATGAGGAGCACAACCACAATCCTCCACACATCTGCTCTGCCACTATGCTCCTCTGCTATGGAATACACAGCACCAATCTGGGGAAGCTCTACCCGTTCACAGAATGTAAATATGGTCCTAAACAAAACAGGACGCATGAAAACTGGCCGGTTTCACTCTACTCCTAAAAATCAAATTTATCAACCTGCAGGCATAGCCCGTCCAAACAGAAATACAACAGCTGCGGAAACTGAAAAGCGAAAACAAGAGGCAGACCCCCTAGATTCCCATGTTTGGATGTGAATCCCAACCCACGAGGCTTAAATCGAGAAAGAGCTTCTTGCATTCAATGACAACTTCATTTAAAAAACGCTGAGCAGAACTGTGGTGAATTTTGGTATAGAAATGATATGGGAAAATCCAAAAGAAGAACCTACAACAGGCCAGCATCTCACGTACATGATCTGGAAAGCTGAGAACTGGTTATCTCGGTATGGATTACACATGAGAGGACGAGATTTGTGAATGCAGAGTACTGCAGAACCCACAATACCTGCTCACTGCAAGAAACATGATGAGCCCTGCACACATAATTACCAGTTTAAAGTGAACCACATGGCCATTCTGACAGCTGTGTACTGGACCACACGTGAAATATAAATGGTTACCTATCCTTTACTACACCAAAGAGCCAAATAAACTGGTATAGGCATTCACATGCAAACACAGAGATATGTAAACACTCAAGAGTACGGCACTGTGGTCGGCAATGCCTGTATAAGATAACAGGTGTCTGGCAAAGGCGTTAAATCAGTTACTGCTACTACAACGACAGGTTATCACAATTTAAGTGAGTTTGATCATGGTGTTATAGTCGGCGCATGAGAGATGAGCCACAGCATCTCCAAGGTAGTGATGAGGTGAAGATTTTCCCATACGACCATTTCACGAGTTCACTGTGAATATCGGGAATCCGGTAAAACATCAAATCTCCAACATCGCTGCCGCCAGAAAAAGATCCTGCAAGAATGGGACCAATGATGACTGAAGAGAATCGTTCAACGTGACAGAAGTGCTACCCTTCCATAAATTGCTGCAGATTTCAATGCTGGGCCATCAACAAGAGTCAGCGTGTGAACCATTCAATGAAACATCATCGATATGGGTTTTTGGAGCCGAAGGCCCACTCGTGTACCCTTGCTGAGTGCACGAAACAAAGCTTCACGCCTCGCTTGGGCCCGTCAACACCGACATTGGACTGTTGATGATTAGACACATGTTGCCTGGTCTGATGAGTCTCATTTCCAATTGTATCAAGCGGATGGGCGTGTATGGGTATGGAGACAACCTCATGAATTCATCGACCCTGCATGTCAGCAGGGGACTGTTCAAGCTAGTGGAGGCTCTGTAATGTTCTGGGGCATGTACAGTTGAGTGACATGGGACCCCTGATACATCTAGATATGACTCTGATAGGTGACACGTAGGTATGCATCCTGGCCGATCACCTGCATCCATTCATGTCCATTGTCCTACGGACTTGGCCAATTCCAGCAGGACAATGTGACACCCCACACATCAGAATTGTTACAGAGTGGCTGCAGGAACACTCTTCTGAGTTTAAACACCTCCGCTGGCTACCAAACTCCCCAGACATGAACATTATTGAGCATATCTGGGATGCCTTGCCCAACGTGCCGTTCAGAAGAGATCTCCACCCCCTCGTACACTTGTGGATTTATGGACAGTCCTACAGGATGCATGGTGACAATTCCCTCCAGCACTACTTCAGACATTAGTAAGAGTCCATGCCACATCGTGTTGCGGCACTTCTGCATCCTCGCGGGGGCCCTACACGATATTAGGCAGGTTTGGCAGTTTCTTTGGCTCTTCAGTGTATATGAACTATTTAATTTGTTTGTATAATGTTATACTGTATGTACCTTGAATTGTATTTATAAATTCTTTTGAAGTTGTAATTCTCAATGTAAAAGTTGTGCATTGGACCAGGTCCGGCGGATAATATGGATACGATGTGTAGCAGAACCCACCTTGAAAATTCTGGGTGGGTATTTTACACACCCATAATTTGAGAGTGACAGAGCATGTGGCATGCTTAGAGAGAAAGAACTGAGAGAAAGAAAGAGAGAGCAGACCAGCTGAGCATAGATGTACATTCAAAAGACTGCTCATCCCCTCATAACCCAGAGCACCAAAACAGACGATAGAGCCACAGCCTACAGCATTCTAAAATGGTTTGCCTGTTAGAAAGAGACAGAATGACCATGGCTCTATCCCCATTGAAAATGGAAATAGAATGAATGAAGTTTTTGAATCTTATGCCAGATCAAGAGTTACCTAAGACTGACTGTTGCAAGATCAACTGAATAACATTGCAATATTACATGTATATAGTAACTTCACTGATGAACTTGATTTGGAAAAATTGTTGAACGAGTTCATTTAAAAAATACATAGCACAGTGCAGTTTTTTATTTTTCAATTAATACTGAGTAATAATAAACTTAAATGATAACAGTCAATTTTTGTACACAATTAAAATACCTTATTGAATAAATTTTACAACATTTTTTAAAAATTATTTTGTAGTTTTTACCCCTACGAATTTCTTTTATGACTTTTTTGCCTGATTATTACTATTATTATATCATTCCTTTTAGGAAATATAACCAAATAACATTTGCAGGGGAACACCATTTTGTCTGACTACCCACTCCAGCCTAACAAAATCCACCTGCCTTGCCTCCACATGAATAAATAAAAATACAGCTCATTCTTTAACACCATTGATGTGATCAATATGCAGGAAAGTAAACTGTACAATAAGCTGCTGCTACTACAGTCAATAGCAGTATAGAATTTTTTACTTTGTCTCTTCTTATAAATATATCATTACAGTATAAAGTGTTGTAAGTTTAACTCATATTTTGTTTGTTTTCACATTGTGTTTAACAACCATTCTGATGACGTATGTTACATACCTCAATGATAAAACTGCTTAAAATGGTTAAAAAAATTTTTTTGCCATTAACTACCATACTGGTATCACTCTAGAGGAATGTTTTTGTAATTCAGTTTGTACATAGTACTAGAGAGCACCAGAAACCCATTTACAAGTGTTAAACTTTCAGCGGAATATCTGGATCTGTCATTTTATAAAAAATATATATGTATGCAAATAAATATGCTGAACTGAAGTCATTCCACGTAACAGAAATTTGTGGTAAAATACTGAAAATAAAACAAGTCTATGAACATGTGAAAAAGCAAGCCGAGTAGGCCATAATGTTCACACTGTGGTAATTTACAACTCAAGTTCCTCTGCCACACCCTCTGCAATCATCTAAGCCAATTTTAGTGTAAAATCAGAGTAAGAGGGTTTTTTCATACATTACTTCTACCTACTATTTTTTCCTCGTTACAGCAACTGTGGACTACATAAACACCAGTCACTTGTTTATGCAAGTAGCTAGTGTGGCTCAAGAAGGGAGGGAGGACAGACATTCCAGCAAAGTTAGAACCAAATTTGTTAAGATCTAGATTCTAGAGCAGGTATGGGCAACCTTTGCTTATGTGAGGGCGTAATTTCGGGACTTAATCAGGCTGCGGGCCGTAGGTAAGAAATAAGTAGGTGGTAGTGAATAAAAAGGCGATAAAAATTCAATGTATTTTTTATTTATTAGAATTACAATAGCATAATCAAACGTACAAAAAGCAAATTAACAAAAACACACAGAAAAATCAAATGAAAATTAATGAGGGACTTGAGTTTGAAGCTTATTTGAAATTTCTGAATCTCTCACAGGCCGGACTGAAGCTGGAGGAGGGCCGGATCCGGACCGGGGGTTGCCCATATATGTTCTAGAGCATACTCTAAGGGTGGAATGTTAGTGTTGCCATCTGTCTGTAAAACATGTAACTTGTGTTCTATCTAATAAGTTTATTTTTTGTATATGTAGTTTATGAGGTAGAGACTGATGACCATCCTAGCATTAACCTAAGAGAGTACACGACACAGACTGAAAACCACAATTAGGAGAGCCAGTACGCAGGGTCCAGGACTCAAAACTGCCCAATTATATTTTGCGGTAACACCTTAATGCATGCTGCCAGATTCGTGAGTCTTGTACCTACTATGTGGGCAACTCTTCAGTTCCATTTAGTTATTACACTCTGCATCCTCAAATATCTGATTGACATACAGTAATCTTCATCTACCTCTTCCTTTTCCTAAATGCAGTATATACTACATCAAGATAGTTAACAAATACTTCACCTTGAATGCCATCACAATGGATTTTAGTTTGAAGGGGTGGGAGGAGGAGTGGCTGCAGCACAAGTCTTGGAAACAAGAGGTGCTTGATTTTTGCCTAAAACTCTTATCAGGACTAATATGGGTAGGAGGGAGGGGAGAAGAGAGGGCCACATGGTAACCTTAAAGCAGTTCCTATGAATCTGACTTTTCTCTGGCTTCACAATATACCATAAAAGCATTACCTTCCATTAGTAAGATGTCACAGTCACTTCCAACCTTGAATGATGTTTTCAACATTTCATGTGCCAGTAAAAGATTTTCTGAATAATAAATATGTGGCTGGAAGAGTACTATTGGATGAGAGAAATGCATGTTCAATCAAGCAGAAGCTGCTCTGTGATAAAATTAAACAGTAAACAAGTATACAGTAAGATCTACATTCAGATTAATTTATCAATTGTTTTATGCTAGAAAAATTTTCATAAACAGAGGTGGTATTCAAACTTCACGGTTCAGTCAGCACTCCATTAAACAAAAATTTATTGCCTGTAACAATAGAAAATCTTTCTATTCCAATTAGCATTTTTGCATGTCCATATTTTTTACTGCAGAAACTTACAATACACACTGGCATCATTGTTGTTTTGTTTGATGACGACATTTTTTATAAATAAAATAACAAAGGATAGGTAAAAATAAACTCATCACTCACCAAAGTTGAAGGCAGGAGGGCTGCAACCAGTGCTAGAAATTCGTTTTCAAATCCAGGCGTATTTGTTACGCCTAACTTTCAGACTCAGGCGTAAAATGAAAATGTTAGGCGTAATTATATTATAATTATGAAAATACAAATATTATAGCTTATAACATACTCCAGCACAGTTTAAAACTATAAATAGACCCAGAAACAGATTAATATGATTTGCATGTGCCAATACATCATATACCAAAATTGTGAAATAATTTAACAAGATTATTGATTTCATTGTTTTCGTGTTGTTAAGCTCACTGAAACCTCGCTCACATATTGCAGTGGTGAATGGAAGCACGCGGTAACATGAAATGATTTTTAATAAAGTTGGATATTGGTTGTCTTCACTATTTTCGCTATATACTCTGTTCCAAAGCTGACGACTTCATAGAGATTTCTTGTCCTTAGCCCATATTTTCCAGCGCAGAAATTCATCAGAAGCTTGTTCTTTGCTTATGGTCACTGCTGCAGGTAAATCCTTGAGGACCTCTTCAAACTCCTTTACTCCATAATTTAATATATTCTTATTTGGAATGTTAATTGCATCAAAAATGTTTATATTTTTAAACGTGCAATTAGTTCGAAGATCTTCGAAACGTTTTGTTAATCCTGTTAAGAAATTTCTGATTATATCTTCGCGATTTTCTTGTAACTCTAACAAACATGGGTAATCTGTGAACGCAAAGTTGCCTTTTGCAACGGAGTAAGCAGTATTAAATAAAACACACATTTTTTGGTGTACTTTGTCACTCATGGCACTCAACGTAAGAGCTAACGGTGTCTGCAATGAATTTTTTTTCGCCACATCTGCCGCACACTAATTCTGATGGACTTCACTTTTGTCATGTTTTTTAACTGTTTCTAATCTAGATATAACCTTTGCATTTACGAAACTCGTTAAAGATGAATTCGCAAACTGCCTACAAACGACGCAAAACATGCTATTTTCGCTGCCTTGTTCTACTGATAACCAAGGAAACCTTTTTTGCCACTTACTTAATGCGTGTTTACCCACAGCATTAGTTGTCGATGTACTGGTGGTAACAGCAGGCATAGTAGCTGATAAATCTTGAACTGTTTTTGATCGTTTATTTGCTTGTTGACCTCCTGGAGCAGGCCTACTGGTCGTAGCTGAAAGGCCTGATGATTTGTCAGCAGCTGATGTTTTTTCATTTTCTGGCAGTCCTCGTTTATCGGTACTAGTAACAATTCTATCACCAATACTTGTCTTTACAAATGGTATAAAGTCAGTAATTTTACGAGACATCTTTAGATCCTTTGTTAAACGAATAACAGAAGAAAACGCACGCGCTAGAATTGTTTTTTTTCCCCCTCCCTTCGCGGTACTTCCCCCTACAATGTTGCCATTTCTGAACTTCAGAAACGTATTATTGGAAACATTGAAATAGATCAAAACGACAGAATTGAAATTAATTATTAGAATTTAACCTTGAACACGCAAAACTAACTGAAAACAAGTTCCGAAATGTAATTTTTTAAGTTTTGATGCTTAGGAGTATTTTCTACGCCTTTGACGAAGATTGCAGGCGTAAAACGAAACTATTCAGGCGTAATTACGCCTAACGCCCGGTCAATTTCGAGCACTGGTAGTTTATGAGGTAGAGACTGATGACCATCCTAGCATTAACCTAAGAGAGTACACGACACAGACTGAAAACCACAATTAGGAGAGCCAGTACGCAGGGTCCAGGACTCAAAACTGCCCAATTATATTTTGCGGTAACACCTTAATGCATGCTGCCAGATTCGTGAGTCTTGTACCTACTATGTGGGCAACTCTTCAGTTCCATTTAGTTATTACACTCTGCATCCTCAAATATCTGATTGACATACAGTAATCTTCATCTACCTCTTCCTTTTCCTAAATGCAGTATATACTACATCAAGATAGTTAACAAATACTTCACCTTGAATGCCATCACAATGGATTTTAGTTTGAAGGGGTGGGAGGAGGAGTGGCTGCAGCACAAGTCTTGGAAACAAGAGGTGCTTGATTTTTGCCTAAAACTCTTATCAGGACTAATATGGGTAGGAGGGAGGGGAGAAGAGAGGGCCACATGGTAACCTTAAAGCAGTTCCTATGAATCTGACTTTTCTCTGGCTTCACAATATACCATAAAAGCATTACCTTCCATTAGTAAGATGTCACAGTCACTTCCAACCTTGAATGATGTTTTCAACATTTCATGTGCCAGTAAAAGATTTTCTGAATAATAAATATGTGGCTGGAAGAGTACTATTGGATGAGAGAAATGCATGTTCAATCAAGCAGAAGCTGCTCTGTGATAAAATTAAACAGTAAACAAGTATACAGTAAGATCTACATTCAGATTAATTTATCAATTGTTTTATGCTAGAAAAATTTTCATAAACAGAGGTGGTATTCAAACTTCACGGTTCAGTCAGCACTCCATTAAACAAAAATTTATTGCCTGTAACAATAGAAAATCTTTCTATTCCAATTAGCATTTTTGCATGTCCATATTTTTTACTGCAGAAACTTACAATACACACTGGCATCATTGTTGTTTTGTTTGATGACGACATTTTTTATAAATAAAATAACAAAGGATAGGTAAAAATAAACTCATCACTCACCAAAGTTGAAGGCAGGAGGGCTGCAACCAACATACAAAATCACAATTGTACAATACTGAGTCATGTTGTAAGACCTGGTGTGTGGACACTTCCATTGCCAAATGGTCCTTCACTTTCTGCATGAATAAGATTTTAAACTGTAATAATGTACAGTTGTTTTTGTTCATGCTTTGAGTGTTCCCTGCAGCCCTTCTATCTTCAACTTTGGTAAATAACAATGAAAATAAATCATTATTAAAAATTATAAACCTGAGCCCTTTATTATATTTTATGATTTGCTTTGACGTTAATGCAATACAACAGCAACTTCCAAATTCAACAGATAAAGCTCGATAATATTTTTAATGTTCTGTATAATAAACTACAACATGTTTATACCTCTCACTTATATCTGTTTTGACTATAACAGTATTATAATAACCACATCTTTTACTAAAAATTATGAAGGAAAAGTTTTTTAATTTAATTCCATTTTCAAAAAATACAAATTAATAGCAGTAATCTTGTGTGATAAGAAACACTGTGATGACTGACTGACCAGTATGAGTAACACAGCCAGATCTGTCACTAATTTCACTACAAAAATTCTACACCATTACTTATTGTGTTAACTAGGTAAAAATTTACAACTGTCTATAAGAATGAGAACAGAAGGATACCATGGCAACTTTCTAACATAGTATGAGAACAGTCCAGTCAAGTATCATCCTCACCAATTAGTGGCACCTGTCTAACTGAAGGTACATAATAATAAATATCTAAACAATCCAGTGAAATAATCTGAGGTTTATTTTATGAAATGAAATGAACTACATATCATGCACACAAAACTTCTTTTTTAATAAAAAAAAGGTTAAGAAATAAATTTTTCAATCAACAATTTTTAACAAACTGATAAATTTATTGTGGAGACTGTTGTTTTTTATTTTAAATAATAATACAAATAAAACTGATCACCTGAATTAAAAAATAGCCAAACCAGTCTTGAGGATGAGCCACATTTAGAAGGTACAACGCATTTCTTAAGTTGCAACATGGTTTTATAGAATCAAAAATTGGATGCTTGATGAACACTGAAATATTAAGTCTTAAAACCTATGTCCAAGATGGATGCTACATACTACGCCCATTCCACCAATATCATCCAGGTCTCATCACCAATATGTCAACGGATATATGCCATCAGTGCTCTTTCCACCTACCTCCTGTCTTCCAATGACTCCCAATCCATCTCCTTTATCATATAAGTCATCGATTATGTTCTGCAAATAAATCTAGCCGCCTTGTTTTGCACCCCCTACAATTCTTTTGATAACCATGTTGTTCTCTTACTACCCCAACGCATTTAGGCAATGGCCAGACCAAGCTTCAGATCCCAATTCCCTCATTTATAATCACCCAAAACCTTCAATCAGTGTACGCAATACGTCAACTCATTTTGGCATTTATCTTCATTCCATGTTTACCTATTCTGTCAAATATCCTATCCAGAGCTCCCTGGAGCCATTTACAGTCCTCTTTCATTTTAATCCCATTACGTAACATTTTTTCATCTGCAAACAACCTGACTTCCGACTGTAAAGCATCAACACAATCATTCATTGGAATATTGAACAGCTATGATTCCTGTGGCACTCTTGTTTTCACTTCATTCTCTTTTTATACTACTTAACCTGCCTGAAATCTTTGATTCCTACCTTAAGTACTCCTCCATCACACAAGTTGCTTTTATTTCTATCAAATGGTATTTACCTTACATACCATCGGTTTATGAAACTCTGTCAAATTCTTTCAAGAGATCAAATGCCTAAAAACTTGACCTCTCTTGTCCATGTCATCTAAAATATAATGCATATAGTCTGCTAACTGAGATTCACATGAATATCCTCACCTAAAGCCATGTTGTCAATTTGCAAATCAGTTTCTTTCCTCACCAAGAACTTTAATGTGGTTGCATATCAAGGTTTCCATCAACTTACCTGCCATGTTCAAACCAATCAGCCTGAAAAGTACTATGGTAAGCATCAATTCTCCAGGTGCAATGGTATATCCCCCTATCTTTAATGTGTCTGAAGCAATATTTCCATAACAACCTATTTACATTTTTTTAGCCTTTAGCTGCTTTACAATACCTCAAGATTTATTGCTAATTTTCTTATCTGTTTATTTCTACTTAAATAAGAATCTACTGCTCTGATTTCCCCCCTCCCATCCCTGAATGATGGTCCCTAATCGTAGCATTAAGCCAGTTACTTAATATCTTTACCTTTCTCATGTGCTCTGTAACTTGCTTCCCTTAATTATCCACAGTTGCCTGAATACCTACTCTTCGCCACAGCTTTCTAACATGACCATAGAAATTTTATAGATGCATCATTTGATGTAATAGACATTGCTAACCAGTATCCTTTTTTGCTTCTGGCTTTACACCTCGTCAACACTGAGGTCATTAGAGGTGGGAAAGGACCGGTGGGGGGGGGGGTAATGACTGGGAATGAATTCGGCCATGGACTTTTGAAGGAACCATCCAAGCAATCACACGGAGTGATTTGGGGAAACCATGGAAAACCCAAACCTGAATAGTCAGACAGACATTCGAACCTAAATGCGAGGCCAGCGTGTTTACCGCTCGCCCACCACACTATGTTAAACTAACCAGTATGACTACCCCTCCACACTTCCTCCTCTCTGTTGTACACTCTACAATCCTTGTGGAATCATTGTATAGCACTCCTTATTTTATCCAAGGCTCTACCCCTATTAATATTTGTGGCTTGTAAATGTCTATTTATTATTTTGTTACACTTGTACAATTCATTAACAGCTTTATAAGCGGCATTAGCATATCCTCATAACTACTCTTCACCTTCCTTATTGTTACCCTGTCTTTTATTGTTTTATCTTTTTTGTATTGAAGTGTTACAGATAGTGACAATCATTATCAGTGAACACGACGGACTACATGCAAAAGCAGTGTTATAATTTTATTTTATTGCATTAATTAATATCAATTTCATGGCTCAATTTAAGTGTATTTACTGTGGGGTGCAGGTGTGGCTGCAGTAGATCTTGCTGTTATTGTGAGGAGTAATTAGCTGCGAGGATTATTGCATTAAGATGCTTTAATGGATCATAGTGGCATCTTTACAGAGACAGGGAAGGTTTGATAGCAAATATAGCATAGTGCTCTATAGGAAACAGCAAAAGGATGTCTGTGTGATGCAGGGTCTATTGTGGGCCATAAACCACTAAAACCTATATGAGATAACCTTTTGTGGGAGCTCTTTGTTAATAGTAATTTGGGAAAGTCATCTCCAGATGCATATGCTTAGACTAGAGGTGTTGGTGAAAGTAGCTAATAAGAGGCAGGAATTGTGAAAAATGTTTAAACATTTCAAACCAGGAAGTGTAGGTGAATGAGGAGCCAGAAATCCATTTTTAGGAATGAAAAGCTTCAACGAAAGTTGCCAGCAGCAGGGGTGAACTTCTTTCAAATCAAATCGATTCCCACATGTTTTTAACAAATTGTTAACATATGTCCTTTGTGTTGATGAACCGGGGTGAGGGAAGAACACCACGCCTTGGAGAAGGGTACCTTTTAAATCTCAGGCTGACATCTTGTCATTAGACCACACTGCTCCTCTTAAAATAAAGCAATCCACAAGATTATATTTATTATTTCCATTTGAAACATTTAACTACTGACATCATCATACATCTCCCTACAACTGCGCCTTCCATTTCCCCATCATAACTTTAAATATCGTTCTTTTAAGACAATACCAACTGAATTAATGCAGATATAAGACAAAACAATTGAACTTTTTGTAATACTGGAAATATACCTGCCTTTAAGAACAATAACCAATTTTTGTTTGCTACATCCAAAAATCATTTTTAGAGGTGTTCTGGTGTCACCTGAATCAATTTCCATGACTAGTAAGCCCAATCACCAGAAAGAATTTTAATCATATACCTTTATTGTTATTTGACCTTAAACAATGAATGGAATATGCTTAAAGGTAATATTAAAACACACAAAAAAAAATAAGTAAACCCATCGCTTACCAAAGTTTAATGTAGGAAGACAGCGAAGAGACTTGATAATACGATGAACACAAATTACTTTTGAGGAAATCAGCCATGGACTTTATGAAGGAACCATCGCAACTCTTGACTGGAGTGATACTGGGAAACCAAGAAAAGCAGAAACCTAGCTGGCCAATTGTGAATGGAACCTGGCCCCTCCTCCTAAGCTCAACTTTGAAGACAAAGTCTATGAAGCACGCTGTTACTATATAATATAGAAATGGAGCAGGAATAAAATGTCAAAAGGGAACATGAATATAGTGACAAATGATCTCACATACAATTGTGACATAAGAACTACACGTGTGATTTAATCCAATTACTATTTCTTGCACCACAAATGTCTGAGAAACAATATATCAACCAAAATTCTACATAATCTTGATGGGTGTCCAGCCAGATTGTCTCTAACATGCATCTCAATTTCTGCTTTTTTCCATCCTCATCATGTGAAATAGTGGATTCTGCTGTACACAACACCTACTGTGATGGCAAACGCAAACACTGGGATACCATCGTTCCAACAGTTGGTCAAGTTCTTGTACTTCATAGTGTCGCCCCTTCCATTTCAATGTGAGTATTCTTCATGGTGCTATGTCTTCACTGGACGTCTCTGAGGCTGGATGGTGGCTATTAATGTGACAAGCTGCTTGCGCAGCTTGGTCAATGGTCTTCTCTGCATTTGGCTACATTATCTACTGCACAGCATCTGTCACAGCTGAGTGTTGACTGTCAGCTGCTCAGTCACTGTTGGCAACTTGATACAGTGCAGTATCCAGTGTATGGCTTCTCTGGCCATCTTGGTCTGGCTAGCATGGTGAAGAGCCACCACGCTGGGCAACAGCTCACCGATTGCTGTCCATTTCATTTGGTCAGCTTCCCTGGTTTGGCCAGCTGTAATGAGCTACATTTGGCAACCATATATCTTCGACAGCTAGCTACTATATAAAAGTTGCTTGCACACTGGACCGCCACCATAACATGCAGCATGCGGTCCATCACAACTACAGCAGACTGGGTAGCTGCCCCCGCAACAAATATCTCTGCTTGTTCCTGTATCCTACAGGATGACGAGTATTGTTCTAATACCAGCAACATTGCTGGTGTCTTGGTGCCAACTTTTTTGTGATATAGTCATCCTTTTTGTTGTTGATATGTACCTCAGTTTAAAATGGGTTTGTTCGAAGAAGGCTGCCTTCATCCTGCAGCATCCTGGTAGCCACCATCAGGTCAGATGGGCAGGTCATCATGAGCTTGAGCCCTGCTCGCACTGGCCTGAAAAACACGAAGAGCTCTGTGCAGAGCTGCAGCCACTTAGATACAGCTTTCTAGTTGCCAATATAATGTGCAGCAATTGGGAGCACTGGCCCCTCTTTGATGGTTGCTTAAGGGGTGGGCAGTGGTGCCATGCTAAATGGTATGTGGATCTGGCAAATCTGGAGTCAGGAAGCTTTCTTGACACCAATATGATATAATCTCAGTTGGTGCCATATCATCTGGATGATCAATCCAGAGTTCTACATGTCTTGTGCTGCGTTCTTAATGTGCTGCAGGTCTGGTTGGCCTACTAACGAACTTGGTCACTGCGTCCAAAGAGAGACATGCTCATATACAAGGATGAGTTGATACATGTTGTCAGCATGGCTTGGTATGGATAGAGTAACAAAGATCAATCTCCATCAGCAGCTACAGTTCAAGTGAGTCAATCATACATTGGAGTAATGTGAAGTCCTCACGATGCACAATAATTTGTACAGATGATCAACTATGGATGAATGTAAAAACCGCTATGAAAGCCGGTCACCTATGGGGTAGTTGCATTGGCTAGGCTTTATACGCAGCCTGCTAAGGCACTGCACTGCGTCACTCAGACTAGAGCTTTCCTGGTACACAAATCTTGGATATTGCTACTGAAGATCATGAATAATGGGCCTTAATGCTTCACTAAGAAAGAGACTGCCATACCTTTTTATATTGTTGTTGCTCAGTTTTATCTCCAAACTATTACCACAAAATCTCATAAATACGAAGTTAGGGCCAAAATTTTAGTTTTGTTGAAATTTATTCTGTGACAGTTTTCTTGCACATGTTCAGCTAATGTGGACTTGTCAAGATATTGCAAGCGCAAATAACAACGCTGCTCAGTGAGACCTCAACTTTGGTCCTGGTTGTCTGACCAATATGTATTTTACTACATTCACAAGGGATTAAAAAAACAGATACTCTTAAGCTATGGTTGCAATTTACACTTGTTACACTTCTACCATTCTCATTTGCAATTGCTTCATTGACAAGTGCCTGTTAGCAAGCCAAAAATGCTGTGCGCAATGTCCACAGAATACTTCAATACAACTCCAAGTTTTGTTCTGGATTTCTTATTTCTAAGATTTGCAACTAAGAGAGTAATTTGAGACAAGACTGAGGAACAAAAACTAAAACAGGGATGGTGGCCTCTTTCCAAGTGAAGCATGGAGGCCCATTATTCATGATTTTCAGCAGTATGACAGGAAGGCTCTTAGGTGTCTGACATGATGCAGTTTCCCTTGCAGGCCACATATGAAGCCTAGCTGATGGAACTATCCAATAAGTGACAGGCTTTTATAGTGAGCTTCATGTGTGTCCATGGACAACCATCTGTACATATTAATGAGCATTATGAGACCAGTACAGTAGGTGTCAATGGTATATAGCAGAATGCACTACTCCATCTAATAAAGACAGCAGAGGCAGATGTTGAAACGTTGTGTGTTAAAGATACAATTTGGCCGGCCTACCAAGGTAATGTAGAAGCAACACACCTGTAAGAATTCAAATGTCACATTAACAGAAACATTCTAAAGAAATTCATTATAAAAGAGCAAAACATTTAAATGCATTCAGTGGTTCTAAAATGAATAAGATACTAGGCAACACCACCAAACTATATAGAATAAATGTAAATATAAGTCAGAAAGGATAGGGAAATTCAACCTAACACTTGTCATTGATCTGGATGGCTGGGATCAGCGAACACAAAAATGATGATCAGATTGTGTTACATATGATTGTCTTTTTTTGTATTTGTCATTCCCAGCTGCCGTCACCTATGGTAAGCATTGGGTTGAATTTTCCTATCCTTCCTTAGTTTCACTGCCTTAAGACATTCTCCTGCTCATTATTATAAATATAAGTATTAAGAAGTATACAGTTCATAAAAATTTAAAATTTGGTGCACAATTATGATGTGCTAATGTAAGGTAAAATTTGGTAACTTTGTAACAAAATTTGTTCACAGAACAGAGAGTTCAATTAAATGGCATTGCAGATCAGTTTTAAAGTAGTTTGTTTACATAATTCAAGTCGTAAATCAGATTAAACAGTTACAGAAAGTCAGATATGGTTTTTGGATTCAGAATACTTTGTAAAAGAAAACATTGCCTTCATTTCTGAGCTATAACTGACTGTAACTAGTAGAATAAAGTTAGTAATATTATAGGTAGAAGGTTTCCCTGAAGAGATATGAGACTTTAGAATAAGGAATTATCAAGAAATTGAATTGAAAATGGAAAATTAGTCAAAACTAGAGGGAAATTAATTCAAAGGAGACATTATGTTTAGATTAAAGAAGAATTTTTTCTAGGAATGGCACTACAATTGGTTTTTGAATTGATGCAATATTTTGGCTGATATCCAAAAACTAAAAATATGGATAAACGAATTAATACGGTTTCTTCCAGCAATGTGAGAATTTGAATGTAGAAGAAAATTTTCTTATTTAGTAATAATAATAAAACCATTTAAGAGCTGTTATTACAGTTGGAGAGTAATGTCTTCTTATTAAAAAGGCAACATAGAATTGTTTAAAACATGTTTCAGAGCTGTCAGTTAGATATTTTAAAAGATATCAATTTTGTGACTAAAAAATTTTGGTTTAACCTCTTAGAAAATAGTAAGGAAGGCGATCATAGTACCAAACGAATGAGTAGAAAATTAGAAGACAGTTAAAAGTTATTTCAGCTTCGTAGCTTTAAAACTGAGGACGTTATAAACATTTTTTAGAAAATAATTTTTACGGCCAAACCAGTGAAGTTACACTTTTTTTAAAAAAAATAATAATAAGGACTAACTTTAACATTTATAAGCCCGCCCAACTACAGTCAAAATTTCAGACAGGTAGGAATTTATTTATGGACATTGAGGAAATCAGATGACGAAATCCAAGAGCACGGAGTACTACATTTGATCAGAAGTTAGGACTTCTTTCATGTGAATAAGGGAAACGCAGCGTTCCCAGGCATCTTCTATACCGCCCTAGGCTCTTCTCCCCCAGTCTTTGAAAATCAAGTGGAGCGTGACCACACTACTTTGTAGTGTGATCTGGGTGCGAAGCTAGGCGGATGTAGATGCCCGGGCAAGCATGTCGAACTTTGAGGCTAGCGGGTGGCGAAATTAACATACCTCATGTAATTCAGTTAGGGGTCATGAGGTTGGTCTGTCTCGAATTTGTTAATTGCTCCTGAAGTTAAAATTCTTTGGTGACTATTTCCGATGCCATAAGTTTGTGACTTTATAATTTTTGGAGGAATATATGGTTTAACAGTTTCAATAGGAACAGTGACTTTTAATGACTACCTACCTTTCCTAAGTTGGGGTTAGATCAATTTAGGTGGCGAACGAGTTACAGTAAAGTACGAACTGTATATCCAAAGGCAACAGCACACGGTTGGAGTTAAGGCTGAACTGTTTTAAGTGGTACCACCCACTTCAACTTATTGTCTTACACTAAGTACTCCTAACTATTAATTAATGGAAAAATGTAAATTAAGTCACAAAAGCTAATTCTATTAGTGATCTGAAAATTTTGCTTTAGAATGTATGAGTGACAAACACATTACAAAGAAAAAGGCCCATTGATTTTATCATAATATAGGATGAGCTCTAAAGTGTTCAACATCATCCAAACTAAATCTTTTATTTAAAGGACCTCCCCTTATCCCCCTCCCCCAATATTTGAATTTTATTCAATCAGGCAACGGAAGTTCTTAGACATAAATGAAAGTAAATTGATCACGCAAAATTTTGAAGATGAACTGATGGTCTCATTTCTGGTTCCTATGAGAGTAATTTTAGTTATTTTTAATGCAATTACTATGTATTGCTCTCAGATTTCTGTGAAATACACTGCCTGACAAAAAAAAAAGCACCTAAAAGGGGAGGAGGAAATGAAATGAAGCTTCATATGTTGAGCGGGTATGTGATGTTATTTCAGTGATTACAAAATTGAGTCAAATTTACAAAGAACTTGTCAATATAAGCCCACTTATCAGTATGACACTGCACCACCATCTGATTCGATTGGGAAGGGTGTCGTAAAGTCGTTGTGTCCTCTTCGATGACAAGCTGGCCCACAACTGTTGTAACTGGTCCTTGGTATACTGGATACTGCAATGGAGTTGACATCCAAGCTGGTCCAACACATGTTCTATCAGGAGCAGATCTGGGTATCTTGCTGACCATGCGAGTACTTCAACATTACACCAACAGTTCATAGATACATGTGCTTGTATGGATGAGCATTGTCCTGTTGAAACATAACATCATGATACTGTCACGTAAGAGGTTTCCCATAAGGATGCACGATGTCCGTGATATACCAACGTGCCATCCGAGTTCCCTCCAACACTACCAGGCATGACCTGAAGACATACCAGATGGCTCCTCAAAACATGGGATCTCTCCACAGGTCGCCACCATACTAACCAATGATGGTCTTCTGATGTAGTGCAGGACTGCAGTTCACTGGACTTCTGGTATTGCATTGTGTTGAGCAAAGAATCGAAGTACTGCACTACGCTGGATGACCATCATCAGCAAGTATAGTGGTGACGTAGGGAGAGGTCCTATACTTAAAATGTTTTGGAGAGGCACAGCATTGTTACACCTAGTGTCTTGATGTGGGGAGCCATCGGGTATGACTTCATATCACGGCTGGTAGTGATTGAGGGAACTCTGATGGTACAATGACATGTCACAGTCGCCCTGTATCCTCGAGCGACAATACTGTAGTGCCATTTTTCAAAAGGACAATGCTCATTCACACATGGTCCATGTCTCTATGAAATGTCTGAGTGATGTGGAGGTACTCCCATGGCTAGCAAGATCCCCAGATCTGTCCCATACATAACATATAGGACCGGCTCAGACGTCAACTCTGCTGCAATATTCAGGATGTCAGGGAGCAGTTACAACAGTTGTGAGCTAGCGTACCTTAGGAGAGGATACAATGGCTTTATGACACCATTCCCAACCAAATCAGTGCATGCACCAACGCCAGATGGGGTGCAACGTCACACTGATAAATGGGCTCATATTATTAAGTTCTTTTTAAATTCGACTAAATTTTAAAATCACTGAAATAACACCATGTACCCTCTTAACCTGTGACATTTCATTCCATTTCCTCCTCCCACTCTGGGTGCTTAATTATCTTCTCTTTTTTTTGTCAGACAATAACTATATTACTACAGTTTAGATTGATACAAAATTTTATGTTCAGCCATGCAGTTATGAGGTTATACATCAGAATGTATTTAGTTGATTATATACTTATTTTGAGACCACTTTCCTTTAAATCTAACAAATTTTAATTATTAAGCTGGCATTTGGAAGTCACATAAATTTTATGAGTAAATTAGACAGCCAAGTTTCATGGAGAACAAAAATGTGTTATATGGCTGATTACAGCAATCTGGAGGAATATGTATATTGTCTTACCAGTTACAGACAGGTATTACACTAAGCAGCAGAAGAATGTGTCAATTGCACCATTCCATTTAGATGGTGAATCAGATTTTCATATTAAATTTATATATCTCAATTCGCCAGCAATTAATGAAAATGTGAAGAGTCCTGATTTCAATAGCAGTGACAGCTGCATTACAAATATGATACTGCCTAAGAATTAAATTCTTACTATTCTGATGAATAACCATTTGGGTGTAGGTATCAGGATGCAAAGATAGTAAGCCAACAACACAAAGCATACCGTATAAAGAAAAATGATTACATGCAGTATGAGCATTTCCTCAAACATTTTACTGCATAGAAATCAAAATTAGTTCAAAGGCATTAAAGTTCAGTATGGCACCACAAACATGACAGAACCAAGCAATGAATCAAAGCACATAACATGCATTGCATGACATATCATCGAGGAAAAAAATATGCATGCACGTAGCTGTGATGAGCAAAATCATTTTCACTGTCTACTTGTCAAACACCTGAGTTTGGAACAACTGTTCTTTTTTTTAAATTAAAAAAAAAATTAAGATACCAAAAGCCAAAGTAGTAATATGCAACGTAAGAAATGTTAAATTGCATTCTTCTCATAGTTTAGGTGTGGGACAACAGAAAGTGTATATATAGAATTCATAACTATTGATGGCAGGTTATCCTGGAACTGGAAGAAGCAGAAGATGGTATATAAAAATGAATTGCAAAAGATGATTTGATTGGGGGACAGAAAATCAATGAGTGGGGGAAGGAGGGAGGAAGTAGAAGAAAGGGACAAAGCTGAAAATTATAGACTAGTTATCTTAACATTAGCAGTGTACAACCTTGTTGGAAAATTATTTCCAATAGGAAGGGTGTAGAAGAAACAAATAAGTTGGAAAGCAATGGGATTTGTTCCTGTATATGTGATGGTTTAAAACTGAAAACCACTAATATAAAACACCCAAAGTTAACGCTGGCAGAAAAGCGAGATATTGTGGCAGTCACTCTAGTTTGGAAAGTCTGTAAACTACAGGTTGAAAATTGTCAGAAGGATGGAAAACTGTCAGAAATGTAGAAACAATGTATCAATGTTGTCTACTAGTGCCATCAATATTTGCTGTTACAATGCAGCATTGAAAGGATTCAAAAACATGGTACTGGAGGAGTTGGAAACAGGGTGATTTAGGAAGAATAGTAAATACTGAAGGATGTGGTAGTATGAACAAAAGTGAGTAAAAAAAATTTCATACAAACATGTGTCCGATTTCCATTCATTTTGGAGATACAGGTGCTGGAATTTCATGCATAAAATAAACCCCAAAAAATGATCAAGAGCACAGAAATAACTAATGAGGTGCCTTATTCATGCAAAAACACACGCACATTCTACAAAAGTTTAAATTAAATGTCTCAGCAACGTAACATAGCAACTGCGTGTATCTTTTTTTTCTGAGATGCTTGCGCATCACGACTAAACATTTCGACTTCAAGCCTCAATAAGTGATTCAATTTGTCAATTGTGTCAATGGTGGGATTTTCAAACATTTAATTCCAAGGCATCCCAACTCATTAGGACAGTTATTGGTATTATACTGAAGATAATGTAAGTGGACATAGTGGAAAGAGTACACAAAAATTCAAATTTTTTGGGAACAGTCATCAGCATGATACCACTGCCACTACTAGGCATATAAAAGTGGGAGACACGTAGAGGGCTTTGGGTGGAAGAACCTAGCACAAAGTATGAGATGTTAAATAAAGTAGTGGAGACTTATGGAGGAGACTTACGAAGGCAGACTGAAATCACAGAAGGATACTTTAACGCTGATTAATGTGGTAAAAGCACACCACTGGCAAAACCGCATTGGGATTATTTTTTTTTACTCATGGCTTTACATGTCGTCGAGGTCATTAGAGATGGGATGAGACTGGGGACAAGGAATGGGAAGAAATTCGGCCATGGCCTTTTGAAGGAAGCATTGTGGCAATCGCCTGGAGTGACTTGGGGAAACCATGGAAAAACCGAAATCTGGATGCCCAGACGGGGATTCAAACCAGCGTCCTCCCGAATGCGAGGCCAGAACAGAATTTGTTTTATCACCACCATAAGTGGACAAGAGATTCATGTGTCCATTAAATGCAACTTGTAATTATTAAATTTATTTTTATTTTTGCTTTTGGTTTCACGCCTCTTCGACCTCATTAGAGGCGGATTAAGATGTTAAGCGTTCTATAAATAATAATAATTAAAATCCTGCCGGTGTGACGTAAATAGGTGTAGATAGTGAAGGCTACATAGAAAAATAGTACCATACTTTTTTTTTTGCTTTATATTAGTCCAATGAAGAGCTATATTTTCCTTCAAAAAATTCCATTTCATATTTAATCAACCCAAGCCCATATCGAGATGGAGTTAAAAAATACGGATACTAATTTTATAGTAAGCTAAATAATTATTATGAAAGCAGGAGTATTATCATACACAACCTTGATGTATTAGGACAGACGCCTGTCACAGATTTCGAGTAATTTGTGTCAGTTTTTCATTATACTTGCTAAAGAGTAGTTTTGTTTTGTATTTTAACAGAATTTATTATGAGAAAAATACAGAACACATTTGTATATAATTCTGTAAAAGTAATGGGGAAACTAAAACAATTTACTGGTGGGTAATTAAAGCAATACCTTGCAGTACACGCAATAGTTTTGAGTGATTTAAAACATCAAAACAGAATACGAGTGTTCAAAACTAAATGTCCAACATTCCACAGAGGTGTAATGATCCAAGATAATCACTGTCCAATAATCAGATAACTTCACAACAACTTTAACATCTTATATGGATCAGTTCAATACATTCTGAACATACTGCCAAGAACTAGGCAGGTATCATGAAGATGCTCAAGTGCACTTACCCTATATTGTGCAAAAGATTTTGTTGAAATATGCTACATATATCATACAAAATAAATTAGTAAAAATGTCTGCACACAAAATGCATACAAACCAAGACTATTTCAACAACCAGGAAAATATCCGGTATTTCCAGATATGAGGATATGACTACATCATTACTACAATAGATCCAGCTGGCATCAGGGAGAGCGACATTTCTTTAAGGATTAAGTTAATAACAATTTTATGAGTGCCTTATTGTAGTTATAGGGGTAATAGCGCAATCACTGGGACTCATCAAGGAATTTTAGTTTTCGTCTGAAAACTGTTGCACACGTTCGTTGGGTTATATTATTTAATGTATGTTGCTCTTAGAGCTGTAAAATGTATCCATCCTCAGAAACTTCACTCGAAAAGTGCGAATATGTAAGGCAGCGAGTGACTGGGAGAAAGCATATAGCCATGAATAATGATAACACTATCGTTTCTTCGACTATATTATTTATTAATTTGTTTCTATTACACCCATCAAGATAGTGTATAATGCACAAACTTCACAAAAAATAATTTAAAAAAAAACTGCTGTAACAGTACACACTGAACGATGAGAGGATGCAATTTGTTATCATATGCGTCTTCCAGCGATAATAATACTACGTGCAACAAAATGCATCAACGACCAAAAACGATGAAAACCAAACCAAATTTATTATAAAACAAAATTTATAGTCCATTAAGCTACAAAAGGAAGCATCTAAGTCCATTTTGGTCCAGGCTGCATTCCAATCTATCCGCAGAAGGCGATAACGATTCTGCATGAAAATCATGATAAATGTTAAATAAATCCAAATTTCTAGCGAATTATGCTTTAACAACAACAACCAAACGCCAATTTGGTACAGGCTGCATTTCAACTACAAAAACTAAATTCCTTCGACCTAATGCTGGAACAAGCATATTGGCGCACTTTCAACCTAAACAAGCTACGTTAATATTTCCACAACCTAGTTTGAAAAATGCCGTAGAATATTAACATCTTGGACACAGCATGCGGATATGTTTCTTGACGATGTAATAGCTATTATCATTGGAAGTCGCATATGTGTACATAGATGAAGCCGCCAACGTTCGCTTACGGTTAAAAGTTGTTGGTTTTTTTTTAAATGTGTAAACTTTTCCATATATATACTTTTATAGCAACATATTCGCAAATAATATCATTCAAAGAACGTGTGCATGGTCGTTATACTTCGCTATAAGGCTTCTCCCAGTCGCTCGCGGTATAGCATTACGGCACTTTTCGAGTGAAGTTTGTGAGGTATCTATACATTTTACACCTCTAAGAGCAACATATATTAAATAGTATCACCAAACGAACATGTGCAACAGTTTTCAGACCAAAATGACAATTCCTTTATAAGTCCCAGTGATTGCGCTATTGCCGTTATAAGTTTTAAGGGACCACAGTACATTCTGATAACATGGGGTGTGGTCAGTTAATGATATACACTTAGGTATAAAATTAGGCTCACATAAGTTAGTGGCCCATAGAATATTTTTTTGACATTTTACTGGTCCTTGGATTGAAAAAGGTTGAGAAATGCTGGTATAGATGATTTAATTTAAGCTAAAGACACTGTGTAAGTTCAGTAACCTCCATTGAAAGAAATAAATACTTTGCATCCAAACAATAGTTTTGAAGGCAAGAAAAATATAAAACATCATAAAAAATGAAAATAAAATATTTAGAGATAAACTTAAGACTATATTCTTAAATTCTTTTTAGGAATATTGTAGAGACAAGAGAAGAGATGATGAGGTTATATTCTAAGCTTGAGACCAGGGGATGTCAAGGGCCAAGGAAATGTTTACATGCTCCATCCCATGTCAAGAGCTCTAAGGCACTGGATGTGATATTGAATTATATGATGCCACAAGCAATCAATCATGTTGATGAAGACCAGATACAAACAAGGTGTTATTACCTCCCATTCACAGTTTTATTAATATTACGATTCCAGGTTCATGTCAACCAATTCTCTTCCATTAAATATTGCTTTTTAAGAATTAACATAGTTGTTACTTAAAATCAAATTGAGACAGAGTATGTTTCAAATCTGTTATACTACCAACGTAGAAGAAAACAGTACCACCGATATCATGAAATTCAAAGGAACTACACTAGCTTCCACAGAAAGGATTATAGTAACTTTGTATAGCATGAGTGGGAGGCAACAAGAAAAGTGGACCGTAGTCAGTCAAGAAAGAGGTTTGCACAGGGTAGAGTCATCTGGGTGCCCATGACACAAACAGACTTCATGGTAAATGCAGGACTTAAAAGTACGAGGGTGAGTCAAATGAAAACCTTATATTTGTAATAAAAAAATCGAAATTTCGCGCCGTTATCCTGTAAGTTGGTAAGCGTGCTACAAGCAGCGTGCAGAATGGCCTGTAGGTGGCAGCATAGTGCAGATGCACAAACACCGTCACAGTATCAGTATAAACATGGCTGCCCCACTTGAGACTTGCACCAGGGAAGAACAGCGTTCTGTTATTCGGTTTTTGAGTAGTGAAGGTGTGAAACCTATTGAAATTCATCGAAGAATGAAGGTTCAGTACGGTGATGCATGTTTGTCACAGCAGGAAGTCTACGAATGGAGTAGGAAGTTCGCAAATTGTGTGACTTCAGTGGAAGATGCTCCTCGTCCAGGTCAGGCAGAACGAGTTGTGACTCCATAGAACATTGCAACAGTTGAAGCCATAATGATGGAAAACCGCCGAGTGACACTGAAAGACATTGAAGCATGTTTAAAGATTAGTCATGGTTCAGCACACCACATTGTGCAGGATGTGCTCCAGTTTCACAAAGTGTCTGCAAGATGGGTGCCACGGCAGCTGACACCTGAAATGAGAGAACGACGTGCTGATTCTTGTGAAGAAATTCTTCAGCGCTTTGAACGAGAAGGTGATGGCTTCTTTGCAAGAATCGTTACTGGGGACGAAACCTGGGTTCACTTCCACCAACTGGAAACGAAGAGAGCGAGCAAGGAATGGCGCCATTCCTCATCACCAAAACCAAAGAAGTTTCGAACAGAACCATCAGCAGGGAAGGTTATGCCGACTCTCTTTTGAGACAAAAAAGGCGTCATTTTGGAGCATTACATGCCTAGAGGGACCACTGTCACCAGTGCATCATACACAGATCTCCTAAAAAATTATCTTTGGCCTGCAATCAAATCAAAGCGACGTGGATTGCTGTCATCAGGTGTCCTTTTGCAACATGACAATGCAAGATCCCACACTTCCCGTACAACAGTTGCAACAATCACAGATCTGCATTTTGAGTGTCTTCCTCATCCACCATACTCACCAGACCTTGCCCCAAGTGATTTCCATATGTTTGGACCACTCAAAGAAGCAATGGGAGGAAAGAAGTTCCATTCTGATGAAGAGGTACGCCACGCGGTGCATGAGTGGTTGCGCGGACTACCAAAAGAATTTTTTCTGAAGGGATTTATGCACTTTGTAAGCGCTGGAGGACTTGCATTGAGCGTGGGGGAGATTATGTTGAAAAGTGATACAGCTTTGTACCACTTCTGCACAGTAATTAATATTTAAAAAAATATTAAAGGTTTTCATTTGACTCACCCTCCTATATGAATCCATTGTTAAGGGTAAGGTGGTCAAACATGGAAACTAGTAAACAACCTCTTGTGGCATATACATCTTTGACATATTAATGATCTGGACATACTGAAGGGAGGGGAGAAGGAAGCTTCAGTTTATATCAATCCTTAACAGCCATCTACAGATTATGCAGCACTCATTTCACTTTCCTTAATGTTGGTTTATCATACATCCATCCTTTTGATCCCCAGTCGGATTCCTTAACCACTGATCCACCACACCACTCATCACACAGAAAGACAATACAAACCAGGCACTATTTGCAGATAAACCATTACATTGTGAATATTACTGGTACAGGGTCACCTCAAATGATTCTCTTTTTCAATAAATACAGTGGTATTTTGCAACTGTAAATCTGTCACAGACATTTAATTTTATTGCCTTTACATTGCTTGTAAATATTTTTTAGTGAAGAATGTGTTCTACTGACTGCAAAATAGATCCATAGAAAAATACTAAAAACGAAGTCTACCTGACACCGTGATTCTGTTACATATCATTGCTCCATGCTGACTAATGCTTTCATAATACTACAGTTGTCAGCCACAAGATGTATTATTTTCTAGCAGTAATTAGGTTGTAATTCACCCTGGAGCAATGTGACATCGCTAAAACTATTTCTAGCGATGTCTTGCATTTGACTACTGCAGTATTATGATGCCAATTCCTCATGGAATCACAATCTCCAGCAATCCCCCCCAAAAATTTAAGGCACCTCCCCAATCAAATAATAGAGCTAATTTTTTTTTAGTACCATAACAAGTGTGTATCGGTGAACAAGTTTAAAAAATTCTGTTCATTTTTCTTTGATTTAATTTTATTGGGTAATATCAAGATGGGGATACCACTGTGGCCTCGCCTAGTAAACACACAGAATACGTGGTATATATGACATCATTGTGACATATTAACTCTGCATGTACCAACACAGTAACAGCCATAGATATGATCTCAAAATTGGAAACCCGGAATATTACGCGTTATGGTTACGTTTCACTTTGGTCCAGGCTGCATTACAACCGAAACGCATATTTATAAAATATGATTTCGTCAATCATAATTTGAGTTTATGTTGTAATGCAGCCTGAACCATAAATCACAATGATGTCATATATACTATGTGATCTGTGTGTTTACTATACGAGGCCGCAGCGGTATCACCATCTTGATATCTAAATAAATTCAAGATGATGATACTAAATTAGGACAAACAACAAAAGTTGTTTAGCATAAGATATGCTGTCAAGTTTTTAGATTTCCAAACTGTTAATAAAAACATAATTTTGGGAGATTATAATGTAATTCTAAATATGAAACAAAAGCAGCAGAGGTAAAAACGTAAGTAACCAGATAAGGCACTCATGAAAATGGTAAAAACTTTTGCTGTCAAACCTTTCATGTTTAATACAAATTCACTGCTGATATTGGTTGAAGTATAACAATTATGGGGCCATGTTTAGGTTAAACCCCCCTCCCCTCATTATTATTTTGTACAATCTCACCATGTTTCTTAACGCATGTTGTTCAATATCATCATTCAAGAACTATGACTACCTCATGTAATGGGTAGATTGAATATAGTGCTATGTATTTGTATGAAAGCTTGAGCTCAACATAAACATCTAAATAATACAAAAGCTGATGAACCCTTCATAGGCATCTTTGATAGGAACCTGGCAGTTTTTCTTTCCTTAATTTGAACAACAAATCTAAAAAAAAATAACAGTAAACCTTTAATAATTATTACAAAAACAATATGGTCAACCCGGGTTTAGTGGAGGTTGTGGTATTGCTATCTAAAGCAATTCTGGTGATGTCATGCTGGTCTAGGGTACATTCGATCCTAATGACTGCTTGAAATTAAGTTTTGTGATTGACTACGATAGCATTATGACATTACCTCACGCAATGAGAATTAGCTCTAGCAGTAATTCAATATCTAAAAATCCTGCTGGAATCATGAGCCTAAAAAAGAATCAAGCAATCTTTTCTGTAAATGGTTCCTATAGTTGCTGAAAACAAGCTGTTATGATTTCAACACACAAAGTCAGCTGCCCTCACTTTGGCACATTCTATTGGGATTGGTCTGTCAACATTACACTACTTATTGAAAATGGAGAGGAAAAAATAAAAGGAGGGGGGGGGGGAGGAATAGCAACTTGTTAACTGCATTGTCACTTTCTTTTTTATTACGGCTTTACGCCTCGTCGACGAGGTCATTAGAGGCGGGATGGGATCGAGGGCAAGGAACGGGTAGGAGTTCGGCAATGGCCTTTTGAAGGAAGCATCCCAGCATTCGCCTGGAGTGATTTGGGAAAACCCAAACCTGGAAGCCCGGACGGCGATTTGAACTGGCATCCTCCCAAATGCGAGGGCCACTGTAACCTTCTGTTACAAAGTGAAGGAAAGAAAAATGGCTATGTGCATTTGCTTACACATTTCAAAATAGGGATTTGGATGGCAATGACATTATAATGAAATGCGCAGAAGAGTAACACAGTAACAACACAAACTAGGCCTATAATGCCGAAAGTGATCTCAAGGCAAGAACTTATTTTCATTTGAATGTATCATTTCATGAAATATAAACATGCTGCATGATGAAAATTTTCAACCACAAGCATGAATTATGCATGCTATTTGTTAAACGAATGAGAGTTCATACCATATCAGATAAGCAAAGTATTGTGGGATTACTGAAGGTCGCGGTTCCGCCTGGATTGGTGTCATAATACTGCAGTGGTCAAACGCAAGACACCGGTAGAATACTTTCCGAAGTAGTTATAGTGGTGTCATGCTGGTCCAGTGCGGATTACTACCAATTTGTGGAATTATTGATGATCACGATTACGCGAGGAATCGGCGTCGTAATACTGCAGTGATCAAACACTAGACACCGGTAGAAATACTTTCCGAAGTAGTTACTGCGATGACATTCTGATCTAGGGTGTATTACTACCTAATTACTGCTTGAAAATAATATGTATTGCTGCTGACTACCGCAGTATTATGACGAAATTAGCGGAGAGCAATTTTGTTGCAGTAGAACTGCGATCTCCAGTAAAACCATTTTTTAAATTTGTCTTCCTCTCCTTGCGTCCTCCGCATTTAGGAAGGATTACTGATATATCCCATTAAGACAGGTGAAGACTGTGCAACACTGCTATTATATAGCTATACGCAAAGTGCTTCGTGCTTTATTTTCATGATAATTATTTTACTTAATTTCCTACCGATAAATCAGTACGAGATATGCAGTTTATTTATATATTTCTTTTAAAAAATTAATAATAAAAAGCATATTTTTAGGCATTCACACAAGTTGAAACTCCGGTAGCAAATCTTAATAATGATAGAAGAACATTTCAAAATGAAAAGTTGAAGAAGAAGAAAACATCATCAAAAGACGAACTGTCTGTCAGATTCATTACTCAACAAATAAACAGGTACAAAGTATAAAAGACAAAAACTAAAAGTTATAACAACAATCTCACACAAGCAAAAACGAGCTATACGTGTCACGAAGCATATAGCATTTAATTCCACATCGCTTATGAAAATCAAATATGCGATTAGAACATACAGTACAGTAAAACGCATGCAAATAAAATAATTTTACATACCCCGAATTTATTTTCACTTGGCAGCAACAGGTAATTCAAAGATACTAAACATCTCCAGATATTACTCTGTGAGAAATACAGAGATGAAGTTGATTCGCTATTATCATGTATCGTTGAATATGTAGTTTACATCATGGAGGAATTCTCCATGGTTTACATAAGACAATGGAGTTTTAAGCCATTTCAGTCATAAAATAGTTACAAACTAACTAATACTTTTACGTAAAACATATATTATAGTGGTGAATTATGAATTTAATTTCATATCGACACTGCACAACTCTTTATATCTGATGCTGCTTTGGATGAATGGTCCGATACAGAAAGAAGGGTTGTTCAGCTGTTTTCGCTATTATTAACGCTAAAGCTTTAGTTTTTGTTGACACACCCAAACATGTTTCGCAACAGGCACTTAAACCCCGGATTACGAGCAGTCATGGTTTAAATAAAAAGCTTTTATAAGCATTTTAAGATATGGTTCATTTAAATTATTGTTTGTCGTAAGGAGATAATTCAAATGGTTACAGTACTTGAAGATTTAATGTAAAAATAGTACAGTACTTTTATTGATTAATCAGAGAGAAGTTTGAGGAACTGCCTAACAAAGAAGGTTACTGATTTATATTCTAAATTTTGTTTTGTCTCCTTTGAGAAAATTAGATTTTCAGTGACAAATCATTGAAAATAATTCACACTTCAATATTAAGCTCCTTTTTTAAACAGGCGCTAACGACGTAGGACCTCTGACAAACATTACTTCATATTCTAGTGTTATAAAAAACACAACAGCTGTGACTTATGACTGCAAGTTGATGATCAAAAAATGGTAATTAATTTATATTTTCAGATAAAATTTCAAATTGAGAGAATAGCTACTACAAAATATTTTAGTGTAAAAGACCTACGATTTGATATTTATAGATCCTTAAGTACTTCATTTCTGAATGTTGGTTATCTGAAATAACTAATTTAATTTTGATTAATATGGGTAAATATGTTCCAGCTAAGTCTACATCTCCAAGCTACTTATTGGTGAAATTAACAGAATTGTGAAAGGCTCGATGATTCAGGTACAGCACTAAATACTGATTTGCGTGACGTGTATTGGTCATTGGGATTATGATGGTGACTTACAAGATCTTAAATCAAACACAGAAATAAATATGACGTGATTCACAATCATTTAATTTATTCAACAAATTAAGTTAACTTTTCCATTATTAATATCCATATATTATACTGATTTTACTTTTAACAAAGCTAGACAAACTACGAGAGTTAAATCAATGAAAAACATGAGAAACTGTTCATTGTGTCTGGTACGAGTCCCTGTCGTGACTGTTCAATTGCCAGTAATACCACTTTATCGCAATCGCATTGCGATTGGATCGAGACTGTGGTCACAACCTACCTGCTGATAGCACTCCCTGGAGTCTCGTGGCTCGTCCCGCCACAAGGGACGTTGTAGCAATACAAGGGGGACTTGTGTTGTTGACTATGCGATGTGTAGCACCCCTGCACGGAGAACGGAAGAAGTGGAATGCTTGAGCTCGAACGGTCGCGTAATACGGTGCAACCATATTGGTGAATTGTAAACGGGTGTTTTGTTGCATCGATACGCCGGGAAAGTCTCCACTCACAATAAACCGACTGTGGTGAACAGTACTAATCAGTGAATAAAGTTTCGTTGGTTACTGTACGATAGAGATGTGTTCCGGATAGCACCATATCAGTCTGACGACCGTAGTAAGGCAGACAAATTAAAATTAGATTTGGGAATTTACAAGTTCAAAGGTCTATAGGACCTTAATGATTATAAGACAGAGTAATTACAACGTATATGGACTGGCATCATTCAGTGTCATCTCGCGTGGTGTGTAATCACACGGACTTTGCAGCTCTGCTCAAGCAAAAGTCGGAGTTTACTAGAGGTACTAGATTCAATCCCAAACGTCAAGAACATAGTGCCCTCAACTCGTTGTCTCACTCTCCAGTCCCCTTCACTCACCCTCCTGCAGGGACTGCTTCGACTACTCTACGCTAATCTCGTGTTCACGCAACGTACAGTTTCGTGCTTATTCACTCTAACATGAAACAAGCTTCGTTACCGTTAACATCTCGTAGACTCAAACTAGGATGTCCTGACTGTTTCTGCAAAAAGTGTAGAGCATTCCTTGGGATTCACTCATACTGCGGCATGGTTCAGTCTGGGTGGAGTGAGACATGTTACCTCCGAAAATTCCCAGATCCGCCACTGATGCTTTTAATCAGGTACTTTATTATAAATAACTGGCAATTAGTATGATTATAACACAAGGTACCATTTACCACATATCCAATGTTATTTTATCTCTTTTAATTATTTCTTCAGTGCATTCGATTCTTCAGTTGAAATACCATCTTGTCAATGACTTCCTAATAAAGAATGTTGAGCTTCAAATTTCTTTGGGAGGAAACCAATCAGTGGAATTACACATCAAATATATGACATACTGTGCGTACATAACAACTTCCAGAGGAACAAACGCATCCAAAGTTTTACTATCAAATCTTAGATCTAGTATAAACTCAAAAATAACATCTACAGCAAATTTTTTTTAGCTGCTTTACGTCTCTTAACAGCGAGTTCTTTAGAGACGGGAAAGGATGGGGGGCAAGGATGGGGGCAAGGAATGGGAAGGAATTTGGCCATGGCCTTTTGAAGGAAGCATCCCGACATTTGCCTGGAGTGATTTGGGAAACCATGGAAAACTACAGCAAATGACCTGGAAATGATATAGTAACTAAATGTTACACTGTTACATATTTTTGCCTTTTATCCAATTACAAAATATCTATATGAACTAACTCTTACCAACTACAGAATATTTAGGATATATAGGATATTTGACAATATTCAACATATATTACAAATTGTAGTCATTCGCGTAGATTAATGCTTAAGGAAGCTATTTTTGTTAAATTTGAAAAGAAAGATGGATTGTTTTTAATAAAAAAGCGAAATAAAAATCTAACTTTTCTTGACTCTTGTCACGTGACCGAAAACGCACTGGGATTGGAGATAACTTTAGCGACGTCACCTGCCTGTAGGCGCTACTGCTGCGTATGGAGTGTAACCCGCTATCCAAGTTTTCAATTATTTATTTTTTTGCTGGTTATCTCTTGTTAATAATGAGATTTTGCGTTGAATATAAAATGAAGAACAATTTGCAGAAGCCTACAACGGAAAAATACCGAAAATTATTTGTCGGGCTAGCTATAGAAACAACCATTCTACGGAGCTTGAGAATGAAATAACTTCAATTCGAGATTAATTATATTTAAACTGGAAGTTAGAGGTTAAATGAAATCCTTCACAAGACTGACTAAAATTTTAAATTAAGTTAGTTGTTTTAGGAGATATTTACGAGAAAAATGCAAGTGTAGTATAAGGTAAGTACAACAGTTAAATAACTCGATGTTATGGACACTTTATCTTAACTACGGATAAATAATATTTTTTTTCCACCGAAACTGAATTTATTGTTTATTTATTTACCGACCGCGTTCACTTCAACGCATGTAGAAACTGTGATGTTTAAGTGTTCACTATTAATGAGAAGAAAAGTAACGATGCCATGGTGTCCAGGTAGCAGCAGGGCTAAAGAATGCTATAGGAATTTGAAGATACTTTATTCGAACCTTGATTAGGATAATATTTTTTTCGTGTGTACTTTTATTTTCTGTTTGCCGTTTGTTGCTTTTCAGAATCATGTTTTTATTAGAAGAAGTATAAAACGTCATGCAACCGTTTGAAACATAAATTGCTGTGATACAAGAAAACATTTATAAAAAGATAACCTACTGCTTTTAAATTTGAAACATACCAGAGATACATCATCATTGCAACAAAACCCAAGTACTCGGCGGTGAATTATAGGATTTATTTTAACAATAACATCGCACACTAATCTCGCAACAATTCTGGAACGCTTTGAATACTTTTTGTTGGAATTTTTACGTGACGATACAACCATATGTTGCCTTCTGACATAAATGCATCTATCTAAGCGGTATTTACTTTTAATGCGCAAGTAATTTTCAGTTTTTTTTTAAACTTTTTATCGGTATACAAATAACGTCCAGTTTCAGTTTTGAAGTCTTTTTTGGTTATGTCTCAAACGTTTATAATACTCTTGCTATCCAAATATTTGTGAAACATTCGGGAAAAAAAATGTTTTCGTGGATTTTAGAAAAAGAATATGCGGCGCTATAAACAGCAACTAGTAGCCTATCTAAAGAAAACGCTCACAAATAACAAAACATATTCCAAAGCGAGGATCGAAGCTAAGAACCCTAACTTTACTGATACTCGCCTTAAACAGCGTGCTACATTATCTCAAAGAAATTATGGTGCAAATGATATATACAATAAATGATATGCGACTTAGTCGCAATGGCGTCTGGGTTTCTATGAGCAAGTTGCAGCAACTTTTTTTCCTATTTCAGCTAATGCGGGAGAGTTTTTATTGTTGTGGTTGTGGATTGATGTACTACACATAATTTACAAACCATATTTCCAACAATTTATACACAAATTCAGAGAAACAAACCAAACGTTACTTCCGTAGAGTGAGCGCCTGCTGGCACGTTACCTCACGAGTGTCGTTGGCCCGCGCCTGGCAGCAAAGGAGCATTTTGGCGGGCTTTCAAATACTCAAATTTTTAACGTTGAATTTTACTTAAAATAAGCACTTTTGTCAAAAAATAAATAATGCTCGGTAAATAACGTGTATCAGTAAACTATTTAAAACCATTTTCAAAAAATACTCAAATAGCCAATTCTCAGTGTTCTCAGCATTCTGTGTTAGCAAACCCACTGATATTGTAAAGAAATCTATTCATGGATTTATGTTTCCTTCTGGAACAATACATTTAATTGTCCTTAGATTTCTCATAACTGCAAACATTTCAGTTTCAGCTCTGAAACATGAAGCCATAGAACTAAACACAAAATAAAATCCCACAAAGAATGATAGGTACAAAATTCTAAGAGGTTTAAATGCGATGAAAGATTTTTCTATTTCATAACTTATTTCACTATGCAGAAGAATTTCACACTGAACTTCACAAAAAAAATGAGGATAGAGAAAATAATATACTGGTATATCTGGCACAAGAAAAAGAAGGGTACTTTGGAAACTATACAAATAATACATCCATAAGCTTCAGTTAATTTTGTGCATCATTTATCAGCGCAAAATTGATATTATCAGCGTAAGCAGTGTGTTGTGAATAGGGTATATGCATGTATTACTTTTATTTTTTGAATCAACAATTTACACTGCTAGATAACCGTAAAAATAATCACATTGATAAAAAATTAAAATTTAACATCATAATAAATATTTTAGGATTGCAATAAAAGTCGGGTGATTTAAACGCTACCACTGACGTCACTGTCCGCTACTACGTTGACAGCTTGTATGATGTGGAGTGTTTTATCTCAAATGTTTTATAAGTAATTTCGATATGGAAGGAGGTGGAAATCCATTTTATAAATACTGTATTGAACTTCAATACAAATATATATACCATAAGAAATGCACCTGATAAAGTGTATTTTCACGTCCTGTGAGATATTAAAGTAAGAAAACAGTGGTATAAAGCTATGCGAAGAGATAAAATATCTTCAACTAGTTGTTTATATTTTGTATAGATTATTTTAATCTAACTACAGAGTATTTAATGTTGTTATGTTACATTTGTTAAAATACATACAATTCGTTACCTCTTCAGATTCTAATGATAACTTAGTTTACAAAAGTTTCGTAGGTAATTTTTTCAAATAATTTCTTATTCTTCTTATTCAAGCTTAATCCAAAGCAAGTACGAACGTTTTTAAAGCTCACAAAGGAGACTATCAGACATGTTATAAACGGATTTCAATCTCCTGCATATATGCTGAAGTGTACACACCCTGCATGTTTGTATATCAAGAATCAGCATAGGGTAGGTGGTCAGGTGCCCGGTTCATAATTTCCCAACCTGTGTTCAAATCCCCGCAGTATCAAATGTTTTTATTTATTTTTATCTTCAGAAATTGTTGAACATGAATATTTTATTTTATTTCAACTGTATTTACATACTTTTATTAAAACTTTTTGCGGGGAAAAATGAAGCCGAATTTTATGTAATGTAATTTGGTTCAAATATTATTATTTCACGCAATAAAAGTATGTGGATTAAGTTTTAATAAAATAAAAAAAATTCATGTTCAACAATTTCTCAAGATAAAAATAAATAAAAACATCTGATACTATGGGGATTTTAACCCAGGTCAGAAAATTATATGGCGGACACCTTGCCTCCTACACCATGCTACCTCTTAACAGCTAAGTGTTGTAGCGGTATGCGTCGTTGGGGAGGTAAGGGTGAAAACCTTTCACTTCTTTTTGTATATAAAAAGAAACCCCAGGCTGCTAATTTATTGGGTACTCATAATGGCGTACAGGCGAGGCTTATTTATCGTTAACATTGACACATTGAAATATGATAAAAAGAACTATGCAAAGCCTCTTCTTACAATTGCCAACATATTAACAAATAAACAAAGCATTAAAACACAACCACTTTTAAAATTTTTCTTGAAACAAACTCCCAATGTTAATTGGCAAGCAAGAAAGCTTCACACTTGATTTGTTTAAATGAAAGTTCCCTTCACAATGATCGGGAACCATAAATCAAATACAGTATTGACATTAACTGTATTCGATCTCAAATGCCGGGCGCCAGGATAATTTAAATTATCCACCAAGTGTGGCTTTAAGAAAGTCTGCCCCAGCTAGCTCAATATTTGGGGGTGCGAGAACTCCTAATCATTCAGTGGTCGTTACAGGGCTGTACTCAATGACCGAATAAAAGTACCACACTGCACTGTAGAATTATTACCGTGACGGCGATGTACTGTATTTCCCGCGACGGCGGAATTACTATAGCCCCTTGGCTATAGCGGAAAATGCACCACGTCCGTCAGCAAGCGTACTGGATGCGTGCACAGTGACCTCACTGTACAAGACACGCTTATTGACCCTCAGGTTCGATGCCAAGACGGAGCGATCTCCATCTTCGGAAGATCCGCTCCTTCCAGTCTGAAGGCTCTGAGTCAAGTCCCCTCCAGCGTCCGCCGGAAAAAGCCTCCTCCCGTCGCTCGTGGTTTACATAGAGCAAAAATACACCGGCATTACAAAATGCAAAGGAAAGTCTCTCTCGATTGGTCCTGCCATTTTCAAGCTCCTCCTTCTGGCTGTCACGATAGGCGAACCTTGTCTTTCTCGATTCGTGCGAACTCGGGATAGCCTCGGACTTATTCGTCACCTGTGACCTCCAAACTGTCCGTCCGTAGACCTGGGGCTTGGATAGTTTATTCACCCCAGTGTACAGTTTCCCCGGAGCCAAGGGATTATACGCTTGACCAACTGCGTGAGAAAGGGTAGCTGGTGTCCATTGTCCCTGGCAGCCGCCGGCCTGTCGCAACAATCTGGCGCGTCTAGCTCAGGTCCCACAAACACTGACAATCCTCTCCGTAAACTTTCCTTCTTATTCTTTTTATATATAAAAATATACAAAATATTATATATAAAAATGTACGGAATGACCCATATTTGGTCATTCTGTTACAGTGTACAAAATGTATACACTTCTAAATATATGCAGAGATTGAAATCTGTTCTTAACATGTCTACTGGTCTCCATATCAGTCAAGACCTTTAGTTAAATGCTTTTATGCTACTACACTACATTACTAGCTTCAAAGCCCACCAAAAATGACGGGTTGAACGGAGAGTTCTTGCAAGTCATTTCTTAGCAATTGATTATTTTAATAAAGTTAGGAGTCATGCTGCTCTGGGGTGCATTTAAACCTTCTCCCTAATATACTAGAGTTAAATTTGAATTATATTCATATTTCCAACTGTCAGCTATTTCACTGTTGGTTATTCTGGCGTGTCCCTTGATTTGCGTTAGATTTATCTAAATACCTAACTACAGTAATAAAAGGGTAAATTAATCAACCTGCAGGACTAAATCGTGAAGCAAATTACAAATAGCCTACAGAATCACCTGGAACAGATACAACAAAAAGACAATATCCCGAAATGCCAAGTTAAGACATTATAACACTGTAATCAAACAGGAGACATTATACACATCGGAAATTTTGATTATTGGTGTTAGATCATTGATTAAAGATATTGAAAAACAAGAAAGGAAGTTTTTAAGGAAAATCTTTGGCCCAATTTGTGCAGGAGAAATTTGGATGAAAAGGAAATGACATGAACTATATCAGCACTCTGAAAAAATTTCAGACACATTCAGGAAAAAACGAATTAAATTCTTCGGCCATATTATCACAATGAATAACAACAGACTAACCAAAATAATTCTCAACCTGGCCATTTAAATAAAAATGAAATACAATTGGCTAGTTGTAATCTAAAAGGATCTCCAAGAAATCAGAATCATAGATGATATCATACAATACAGATACAGATTTGGTCAATAACCACCAATTTACCAACAAACAGTATACTAGAAGGAGGACCACCTGGAAGGAAGAATGTAGGAAAGAGTGAGAGGATGAAGAGATTTTGGGAAAATAAGGAAAACCCATCTGCTAAATAAGTACATTCGTGCTCCTGAGTTCGGCACAGAAAGAAGAAAAGGGTAAAAAAACTTAATAATTCAAATATCTATCACTTAATTAGCTTGCAGCTTTCACTCCTCCGACCTCAGTGACTGTAAATCAGGCTTTCAAGCAAAATAAGTTATCATCATAAAAACATCTATTTTTGTGAGATTATCTGACTGTGCTCTTACAAAACTGCTTCGTCATTATTACGAATATTCTCGTAAGAAGGCGATATTTCACCAATTACACTGATAAACTACGATAAAACTTAAACACAATCACAAAATTATAAAAATACCCAGTAACTACGCCTTCGTTACAATATGAACGTGGATTTTGATCTCACTGATTGATTCGACCAATTGCGTTGCATTTTGCAAAGTTAAGTTTCCCATGTATTTTTAACACTTTTGATTAATTAAAATTAATAAACAAAAAGTGAATAAATAGAAAAATAACGTTACAGTCTGTGACGGTTCTAGAGCTTTACAAAGTGTATTTTAAGATATTAGTACGAGTTTTATTGTAAAAATTATGAATTGCGAGGGTGGTGAAATATTAGGACCCACGCGCAGTGGCAAGCATTGCGACAAAATTCTGGCATCTGTGTAAGAGTTTCATCGAAAATAAGCGTCAGTATAAAAGGACGAGTCGCCACCAAGCGCGGCTTTTTCATCACTAGTCTTCGTTGGAGTCGGACCTTCGGTCCAGAGCAAAGTTTTAATTTTTGTGTCAGAGAGTGAGATTAGCGTGTGCTTCTAGTTATTTGCGGTAACCGTCTGTGTTGGTTTTTTGTTTTGTTCAGGGAGTAAGTAAGTAGTCTGGTAATTTGAAATCGTAAATTTCCAATGTTGCGACATTTGTGTGATATTCAAAGAAATGGTTAGGGATTGTTAGCGAAAAGTATTAAGAAATTCAAGGGATTATTTGCGGTCGTAGCAGAACTGTCTTCCGGTTTTTTTGGAGAAGGAGAAATTATTTACCTGGTGAAAAATCTGTTGAGTAAGGAATCTTCTGATAGAAATTCAAACAATATACCGGTCGGTGGGTCTAACAAAATTTAAGGAACTACTGTGCATTCATTAAAGACTTAAATGAAAATCATTTAATATATGATTTAGTAGTTTTGAGTTTCCCTTCTAACCTTTTATGTATTTCAGAGAAGGTTTAAAGTGACCACGATCGAAGAGAAAGAGCATTATATGTTGCTAATTACTTGATGCTTTCCAGGTAGGCACAAGTAAACTCACGAGAACAAGAGCCAAGGTGTGAAGCTTTATTTCTTGGTAACTGCACAGACTGGAAGCTTCTGAAAATGAGTGACTTTAATATTTTATTCCGGAAACATATAAGCTGCGTGTTCTTTCAGAAGTTGTAATTCTACAGTAATAAATCTTTCAAACAACAATACTAAACCTATATTTGCATTAGGATAAAAATCTTAGGTTTCTCAAAAAAATTATAATCTATACAAAAATAAAGTCATTAAATTTCAGGGATGCAACTTATAAAATCTATTTCTGCTCCACAACACAAAATACCATCTACCAGAAAGTTCAGTAATTATAACTATCACTACAAGTTGTTTCTATGAAAATATGATAGTTTGAGACTTTGCTTTAGGTCGAATATAATTTTCTACCGTGAAAGACATTGTTTTAAGTACATGTTTGATTACATGTCCAGTAGGCGTGGAGTCTTAATTAACAGTAGGAGTATCAAATAATGAAGTTTTCCCTCGTGGATACAGAGTGTACCACAGAGATAGAGGAATAACTCGTGTAGGGGTATTCATGGAGGAAGTAATATCCTCCATGGGGGTATTCATACTGGTTAGCAAAGATTACTATAGTTCTCTAGTATTCATAGATCATAACCATGACTTTCTAGGGGTAGATATTTTTTTTGCGATAAAAAAGAAAAAATCAGGGTGTTGTCTGATTACCGTATTGGAAGAATGAATGATGGAGATGAGGTTCTTGGAGAGAAACTAAATTCAAATTCACAGTTCAGAGGTGAGCATAGAATAATCATTATTGGAGGGGAAATAAGATTGATAACACAAGGGAATGGTGATTTGCAAATACCTTAAAAAGGGAATGAGGTTTTACACAAGTGGTAGAGCAGAGCACGAGGGGACCAAACATGTTGGATAGCTTTCTAATAAAGCCTAATGAAAATGTTGTGGGGTGTCAAGTAACTGAAGGAATAAGATATAACAATGCAGTACTGATGGATATTAGGGAATCCATTAAACCAGCGGCCAAAATTGAAGGGGGAAATAAGTATAGTTATAAAAAGGCACAGCCTTTAGAATTGAAGAGAAATTTTAGGGAAAGGTTCAGCAAATGGCAGGATGGCTCAAGTACAGTGCACGAGAAGTGTAAAGAGTTGAAAGAAATAATTAAAAAGGTCGAGGAAATGTTTATTCCAAAGCACAAAATAAAGAGAAGTACATAATCTACATACTGCAACAGGGAAATGAGAAGATTAAAGAGTTTAGTGAGACGGGAACACAACAGAGTTACAAGAAAGGGAAGCAGTAGGGAATACTTAAAACAACTAAACAAGAAATTAATAATATCAAAGACAAAGTTAAGGCTGGGTTTATGAAGAATATTATTGATGCGGGGGAACCACTGAACGATGCATCTAGAAAATTTTATGTATATGTTAGAAAACTGAAGGATAGGGAAGATACTCAGACAATTGTAGATAAAAATTGAGTTGAAGTCACTGAGGATTTTAAAATGGCAGAGATATTAAGTGATTGATTTAATGAGACCACTAGGGACTGTAATTCTGTGATAGGCGGGAATAAATTAGAGGAGAGTCTCCCTATAAGGGAATTCAACCATGGCCTGTTGAAGGAAGCATCCCAACATTCGCCTGGAGTGATTTGGGAAAACCATGGAAAACCCAAATCTGGATGCCCGGACGGGGATTCGAATACGAGGCCAAAACGTTAACCGTTCACCCACCACGCTCGGTCTGAAAATTACAGGCCAAATAGTTTGACATCAGTGATAGGCAAATATATCAGAAATATCTGTAAGGAAAGAAAGTGGTTTGGAGATCTACAACATGGCTTTAGGCAAGGATATTCATGAAAATCTCAGACGGTAGGCTATAAGATAGATATTTTTGGTGAATTATACAAGGGAGGCCAAGTTGATAGTGTAGCGCTAAATCTTTCTAAGGCATTTGACAGTGTGAAACATAAAATGTTTTTAAATAAACTAAAAACTATTGGATTGAATGGACATGTTACTTGCTGGGTAGAGGAATTCGTCAAAGCCAGAAAACCAAGTGTAGGAAATACATTATTAAAAGAAGTGAAAGTAAATATGGGAGTGCCACGGGGTTGTGTAATTGAACCGTTGCTATTCAGTATTGTAATGAATGATTGTGTTGAAAGTTTAAGGTCAGTATTTAGGTTGTTTGCAGACGAAATAATGGTATATAACTGGATCAAAATACAGGTAGACTGTGAATACCTAAATGGGTAGGTCAGCCTGGAATGAAGTTAAATGCCAAGAAGAGTCAGCATATTAGGTACAAGGATAAAAAAAAAACTAGAGGTTATTTATGATTATAGGGTGAAGTCAGAATTGCCTGTTGAAAGTTTGAAGTGTAAATATCTTGGCATAATATTTGATAATAAACTCAGCTGGGCTGTTTACATTGGGCACGTGGTAGGAAAAGATTATCAAGTCCTTCATTTACTGGAGAGAGTGGTGAGAGGATGTACCAGAGAAGTTAGCGAATTAGGTTACAAAACTTTGGTCAGACCATTGGTTGAATATGGTGGGGCAGTTTTGAACCCACATTATGGGTATCAAATACAGGAGTTGGAGGGCGTGCAAAGAAGAGCACCTAGATTTGTTTGTGGAAATTATCGCTGGACCCCGTCAGTAATTGACATGATAAAGGAGCTCGATTGGGAGTCACTGGAACACTAGAGCAGGGTGAAGAGAGTGCTGAGAAGGTACAAGGCATATGTTGGTAATGTCGCTTGGAAGGACATTGGTCGAAGAATTAGGAATAGTGTATGGAAGGGAAAAGATAACCATGACCACAAGCTGGTACGCGATTCCACACATAACGGAGTGGGAATATTTTCTTTTGTGGTTAAGGGTGTCAGGGACTGGAACAAATTACCAAATGATGTGATGAATAATTTACCAAAATCGCTGAAGGAATTTAAAATTAAAATTCGTAAATCGCAAAAGTATATGGGTAGGAATTTAAGACTCAAATTACATAAGATAATTTAAAAAGTAAAATAAAAAGGGGTAATTATATTACTAAGTGAATTGCCACTGGAGCGTGTGCTCTATCACAATTAATTTAATACTAATATATTCAAATAGTCATTGGCTTTTGGGGTGCAATCAGTAAGACCAAACACCAGTAGATTTAGTAGATACTAGCTCCAGTGAGGTAAATTTCATGTAACAGCCCGAAACTAATAAGATTTTTTTTCCAACTGCTTAACGTCTCTTAACAGCGAGGTATTTATAGACGGGAAAGGATGGGGGGGGGGCAAGGAATGGGAGGGAATTCGGCCATGGCCTTTTGAAGGAAACATCCCGGCATTTGCCGGGAGTGATTTGGGAAACCATGGAAAACCCAAATCTGGATGCCCGGACGGGGATTCGAACCGCCGTCCTCCCGAATGCGAGGCCAGAACGCTAACAGTTACGCCACCACTCTAGGTGAAACTAATTAGAAATACCTTTCAAAATGATTATTGCCAAAATTCTGTACTTCTCATCGTTTACGAATCTCCATTTATAAGTTAAAACTGAAAATGGTTTGTTGTATGATACATAACAAAGTAGCTAGTAAAAATATCAAGAAGGATAATAGTTTTCTTCTGAAATAATTTTAATTAAATATGGATTGATTATTCTTTTTCTAATTATGACTTTCTTTGCCATTTACTGACAGCAAGTCACTATGGGTAGGAAATAGCTGTTAGGAAGGTGATAAGCCATTCATTATACAAAGGAAATATACTGAAAACCAAACTGCGCAATTTTTGGAAACAGTGAAAATTCAAAATCTACATAACTGAACTGGGCATTTAACACAGGTTCTCCTAAATGCTAGGCCCAGATTTTATCTATAATGAACTGGATACAGTTGTATTATTGAAAAAAAATCACAAATGTCAAGCTAAGCATCTTAATTATAGTAACACCACTACATTTTTATCACAAAAGGGTAAAAATTACTAGATCTACATACGGTAGCTATTGGATTTATCAAAGTTATAAAATAAATAACTGAAAATGGTTTCTGCTGATTAATAACATGCAGTATTATCAGCACGAAGTTTATCTCTACCATATGGATGATGACTTTACACTAAACCAAACCCTTTTCTCTATTAGTTTATTAACATTATTATTATTATCATCAACGAGGAAACATTCTGGCATCCACCAGAAACAAGTTTGAGAAACCGGGAAAACTAAAAACTGGTTGGTCATGGTGTATTTAGAATCTAAACCTATCTAGAAACGAGTCAAACAACGATTCTGCTGAAATTAACTTTGATTATTAGAAGGTAGCGAATCAAAGTCTCAGTTTATGACAGATCATCCATATCTATATGCACAGCTTGGGGTTTAGTGTCATATGTGACGCTTGATTGTCAAAAAAACATCAGTTTTTCTGTACAAACTGGCTTAATTATATTCACAGCTGTGAAATATGAAATTCTCTCAATTAGCAACATAAAGTAAACAGACAGATCTGACGACAGTAGTGAGATCTGTAAAAGAAATATGCAGACTGACATTCAACTAACATACGCTGATAGCTGCAGTGTAAAACTTAAGATTGCCGTGCATATTTAAAATCCTACTTAGGTTTCGCGAGTGAAGTGATGAGAAAGGAAGGTTGTGAAGATAACAAGAAAATTAATGCTATCCATAAAATATTATGAGTTGCAAGTAAGGAATAATAGAGAAAGAAGTACGATGTATATTCAGCTTATCAATAATTAATTTTCTCTTATTTCATTATTAGTTATTTGATGTGAAATTCGGCATAACATCTTTTTGTATGGTCAGTAGGTGCTCCAAAGTGCGTGAGCTAAAAACACATTCCTGCGCAATACTCATCTCGTCTCGTCTCGTCTCTTTTCTAAGCTTGAGAGTGATATATGTTCCATTCGAGGGGTTTAGGGTAGTACTAATCAATCATTTGACGACCAGACCAATTAGACATATAAATAACGTTCCCTGTGAGGACTCGTTAAATTCAGTGATCTACATCGTGATTATGTGTCGGGTCATCGAACTAAAAAATTGAAAACTTTTTTTTTTTTTTAAGAATTAAGGAAAAACAATTACACTATCATGTAGCCAATAAGTTCTCTGTCTTCACTCACTTGATTCATATTACTTGGAAATTGCAGCACTGATAAGTTAGAACTTATCACCACACCGGGACAAAAATGTAAAACCCTATCAAGAAAACTCAAAGGAGGACGACTCTAACCACTTAGCAGCATGGAGAGAAGTCACCTACAATCATTTTTTTTCAAAACGTCATCAATAATGAAGTCATTATTCAAATGAAAATTAACAGCTGCACCTTAACAGCGTCCAACTTACTTGCTGTTCATCACCAAAAAAATATTAGCTGAATAACTAAAAAATCACTGTCAATCTCAGTCCTCAAAATATGAAGATGTTGTCCAAATGTAATCAATAAACGCACTTTATCAGTGTCCCACTCAATTTCTAAACATTATACAAAAAGAACTAAGCAAAACTATAGAAAAATCGCTATTTATTTCAGTCCACTTTAAATCAGTTCGATATGGAGATTTAAAAATCTAATATTTTACAATTATATTTTCACTTATATAACTTCAAATCAGCAATGTTTCTTAAACAAACTTTTTATTATATTTAGGAAAAGCCAATAGGTAAGCACTCGCATTTGGTTTTGCAATAACCTTAAAAGGCGCATAATAAATTTTATGATAACTTTTTGATTTCCGAGTTTAATGTAATAAAAGTTTTGCTACGTTTTGCCCGGAAACAAATCTCACATATGAAACGATCAGTCCTCTAAGCGATAACGCCTTGCCGGCAGAATCATGTGTTCCAATGTGTTTGCTTCATGGTCAACCCTCGCATCTGGTTCATTGTTAATAATACGATACAATTGGTCTGCTTCATTGTCAAGTCTCACGTCTGGTTTATTGTTAATAATAACGCTTGTTCCGCCGCCGCTGGTATAATTGATCTCCTCCCCTTAACTTCATTCCTTCTTCACAAAAATGAAAACAACTATTACTCTTTTTTTTTTCTGGTCCCAAAATTCATAGGATTAAAATCAAGATTCTATGCACGTTACATCTATCTGATCATGTTTCATTTTAGTTAATATTGCTGTTCCCCCTTGACTTCAAACTATCTTCTCTCGTCAATTATCTCAATATTTTATCTTTAACACGTTCACATAATATCCCTTATTCTTCATATTTTTCGTTGCTTCATTTCGCTGTTTATTCCAGGTTCATTTCTTCCTATCCTTCGTCGCCATTATTCATTAAAATATCTCTTCTTTTTCATATACGTCGTCGCTCATTGGTTATTCGTTGCTGATATTTTTCGGTATCAAACTCTATTTATTCATCATAGTCTTCGTCGATCTGTTCTTTATTTTAACAAATTAACTATTTTGAAACACTGTCTTTTCCGTCACTTTCACCTACTTCATTTTCACGGGAAACTTCCATTTCTTGATGTTCCGCTTTCATATTTTTTTTTTTTTTTTTTTTTTTTTTTGCCAAGTCAAAAATACAGTCATTACATTCAAAATTCTTCTCGCTCCATTGTCGACATGCGATATTGTCCAAATAGTTCTTTCACTGTGAGGTTATATTTTATTTTTACCTCATTTCTCCTTTCATTGAATAATACTTAGTTTCTTTCTTGTAGTTCCATCCAATTGTTCTTTCGAACTTACCGTCCACTTACGTACAGCCACAACGCTGTATTCTTGTTTCTCTTCTTCTTTCTATCCCACAGTATCTCGTATTGCTCATTTTCGTGCTCCTGTATTCTACAAAGTTCGTATCTGAGTATTTTTTTCTCCAGTTGAATCTTTCTTTCTCTAGGTTATCCAGTTATTGCCCAAGTGCTGCTGGTGGTGTTAAACGCCTCCTGCAATCTGTTCCTGTAGTCATTTCTTTAGAAGAAATAATTCTTAATAAATCTTGCTGAGATGATGCCTGGACACCATAATCAGGATAGTTTGCAACAGATTCAGAACTTATAAATTATTAAGCAGAAGCCTCTTCTTGAAGACTAGAAACTTGTTTTGTAAAGGAACCAGAATTTTCTGTAGAGTCTGAATTATAAGTTTGTATCGATGGACATATTAGGTACTATGTAGTTCTCGAGGTAAAAACTGGTCTTTCAAAAAAAAAAAAGTAACAAGGTGAAGTATGGCCAGTCAGTGTGAAACTCGTCTGGTGCACCATCTACTGATCTGATACATTTTTGGATTTATTTGCCAAATTGCTGTCTCAAATTTTTCCATTTTTGCTTAACTATTTTATCTATAACAAAAAAAAAGTTATATAGCATCGATTGTAATTGCTTTTGCAGGGAGACACTGATTACAATTACTATAATACCACTACTTCTAGGCAGTGGGGATAGTCATAGTATTGTTATGACTCCTGTCGTATCACAAAATCGATATTATTTTAAAGTACCTGGCAACGGGAAGCAGTTTTAAAAGCAAGGGCGTAGCCAGGTACGGGCAGGGGGGGGGGCTGCTGCCCCCCCTAGCCGGACGCGGGTATGCGCTCGATCGGGGTTCTACCGAACCAAAAAGTAAACAATGTTAAGCAACTTTCAAAAATTAATTCGGTTCACGCGATTTAAACCTGCTTGCTACTGCTATCTGCGGGAAACAGAGGGCGAGGCGGCACAACGCGCCACGCATGGTGCTGCTGGCGATTTTTAAGCTGCGTATTGCGGTTGCCGCGCGAGCCATGTTCGAGCGCGCCAAACCGGTTATTTGCCGTGCGAACCATTTTTGCTGACGAGCGCGGCTGCCGCGCGTGGCAACGCAACCCAGCCAGGATTGCGCGGCAAACTATTCAGGCACTGTCTTTTCGTAAAGCCACCGTGGACATTTCACGTGTGCGACTAGCTGAAACTTTCAATGTAATGCATAACACTGTATACTAGGAACCTAAACGAAAAGTGATTTGGTGGCTATGGAAATTGTATTTTATGAGAATACAGTATGGTGAGAGACTCATGGAAGACACGATAAATGAAGCCATCGAGGATAAATAATTTTTTTTACGAGAATCATAACGGCAGAGTTCCCAAATTCATTAATTGAGCCAGTGAACACACAATTTCAGCAGGCGATTTCAATTACTGAATAACGCTGTGACTTCAAGATTTCTAGCAATTGGAGACTCGTGTACTAGCCTGTAATCCCTTATTCGAGTGTCAAAATAATCATTTTCTTGAACAGATCCAGATTTTTTTGACGCTTTATGTGATGCTCTGGAAGATTGGGCAAAGATAAGGAAATAGCACCAATTTTATATTAATTTTTTTATTGCTATTCAATTTTCTGTTGTTATTTTTAACGAGAACTTACTCCTTACTTAGGTAAAATGTATTGGGTTAGTCACGTCATTTGGCGATTCTATAGATTCGTAGATTGGGTGGTGGTGATGAAGGTGATACTATAAGAGTCTGATCAGGCTGCACATTTGCTAATACACAAAATTTTTTGGCACCGTACAGTTGTATTAAAAGGCGACAGTTTTCGTTACCCATTGTAACTCGAACAAACACACCTCCGTCTTAACTGCGCGAGCTAAGGAGTGAGGGGATTTTGCCGCGTGCCTAAATACCGGTAGACTGATGCTGACTTGACCCGCACACAACGCGTCGGGTCGTTTGGGGGCGTCCATTAATAACGTGAGATATTTTTCCGGAATTCCGGACTCCCCCTCCCTCTGGTTGAGACTTAGTGAGATCTGGTTGGATCCCTTCCTCCAAAATGACATGAGATTTTGACGGAGGAACGCCCCCTTTACACTGTGACATCGCAGGAGCGTGCGCTATTAATTTATTTCTTATAACAATGAATATAAGGAAGTTTTTTAAAAGTAATTAATTTGTATTTACCGTAAAGCTAACGACGGTTTTTAACTAGTATTACATACAGTACCTACAAAAAATAAGACTCTTATTTAATAACTATAGTTAGCTGTATTCGTTTGTATTTTATTTATTTTTATTACCATTAAGCGATTGCGAAAACGTCGATAGTATAAGAGGTATTTTGTGATAAAATATTTATTACTCTCGAATTTAAGTATATATGTCCTAGGTGCCCGGATAAGAGTTGGGCTGGTCCAACGGTCTAGCACTGATATGATCATAAGAAAACTGTAAGGGTTTTTCACATAAGGTCGCCCTAGACGAACATAACCATGTTTTCCCCTCAAAGCGCAAATGAAAAGAGTATCCAAAACAACACTACCCAATACAAAGTGACACATAGCAGTAGAGCTACCTAGGTAGCGGGACATGTACAAACATGCCGCTGAAGCAGCGACACAAAAAAAAAGGTCAAATTGTTTCATTCATTCTGTGGTCGTATCTATACCATGGAGGAAGGAATATATGGAGACGACGCAAGGGACCTTCGCCACATACTGGAGTGAAACCGGGTGGAGACAAGTGGGGAGGGGAGGCCGCCATATTGCTTGACCAGAGAAACACGGAAATATGCACAAAAACCTCAAGGGAATCATAAGACAACCGTGCCACTGCAATTTGATGATGGATTATTATGTAACTCGACGAGACACATCAAAAATGAAGAATAAAATTTTTTGATATCGTGCTTAGTTCTCGAGATATACTGTCTCAAAAGAGTGAAGTTTCTGGTTGAAATTCAGAAGAAACGTGTCCCCAAAGTCAATTTTGGTGATAGATTCTTATGTAACACGACGATACAAATCGAAAATAAAGAATAAAATTTTTCGATATCTCGCTTAGTTCGCGAGATATACTGTCTCGAAAGTGAGGTTGTTAGGTTATGAGGGGATTCAACGATAACCGTGGAGCCGCAATTTGATGACAAATTCTTATGTAACTCGATGAGGGAAACTGAAAGTAAAGAATAATTTTTTTTGATATCTCGCTTAGTTCTCGAGATATTGTACCTTAAAATTGACATGGTTAGGTTGAAATGCGGCCTGGACCAGAAAGAAACTATCGCCATATCCATATTTGATGATGAATTCGGACGTAACTTAATGAGCAGGTAATTCTTTTTAACTTGAATAACAAACTGTTTATTTCTACAGTCCTTAAATTTTAGTTGATGTTCAAATAGGTTATATTTTCACATTCTATTTCAGTAATTGACAAGGAAGATTTCAAAATCTAGAAATATACTTGTAGACATATTTACAAACAGAAACAAGTCATATCTGAAATTTAAAAAAAAGCATAAGTCAATGTTGAGAGCTTTAAAAAAAATTAATACTTCATAAAACCTCATAGTTTCTGAGCTTACTTAGAAGATATTGTACTGGTAGTGGCCTATATAATTTTGCTAGAAAAACCAGTACATTCAAAAATCAGAAGCTAACAGCTAATAATAAATAAATTGTTTGTTCTCTTCTGGTATACATCGCATTTCAACCTGCCAACATTTCCATTAATAGTGCCGCTATAAAACCAAACTATGTAGACACATCTAAACACAAGAAATGCATCTCGAACTACATTTCCGTCAACAAAGTTTATTTCATCACGTTTAGTAGTTCACACAGCACAAATCATCACGATTAATTTCATCGTGCAATTTCAGTCTAAACTTAAACGTGAGTAATGCATGCAGAATACCATATTCACTGTGTCGCGATGTAAACATGACCCGTTTAAATTAAATTTCCAACATTTGTCTCAAATAAGGCTAGCTTTTCAGGTGCAAAATAGTAACATATGCTAATTGTCTACACTACACCAACAAAAATTTGAGAATAATATGATCCTATTGAGAGCAATGAATAAATTTATAGCGAATGGCACTAATGTTGCGGTTGCCTGTCAGATACTTCAAGAACGATAATTACAATATGACTTACTTATGAAACGCTATTCCAGGTTTTTTCATATCTCGTCTGTTTGTGCAACCATATTCATCACAACTTGGCATTATAGAAAACTTTAGAATATTAGAAAATGAAATATTCTCAGCAGCTGACACAGTGCAAACAGCCCAATGTTTTGGTACTCCTACGATGTCCGCCGCGCAGGCACAGTTTTTTCACGAGGTTTCACGGATTTCGCGTTATCTCGTCTCCATATATTCCTTCCTCCATGATCTATACTGCTACATACGGTGTTCAGCTCACAGGATCAGCTTGATATTAACTTCAGTCTTTTGAATTAACTACAATGCTGTTGGAGAGAGGTGCTGAAACGCTGCTGGGTACCATTCCGAAAACTACAACTTTTCTGTGGATGCTAAAGCCACTACTTTGAAGTGAAAATTTAATCATGATTGCTTGCAGACTTACCTGCCTCTATTAGTATATTTTAATTAATTTGCTACTCGAATTTTCTGTCTCTTTAAAAATATCCATGAATACTGCCATAACAGGTTTCATTACATTATCATCAATCAGCAGCTAACGATGCTAAGGTATCATCTATAATATTTTCCATTATTTTCTGTGGTACGCCATACCAATAACTTGCGTTTAAGAAGTAAAGCGCAACATCAAGGTGATCTTGAAGACCTGCTGAAACTAAGAATTGATTCAAGTATTTTAGTTTTGAAGCAGCATATTGAAAAAGTTGAGAAAATTGTTATGTGTAATCTCCCCACAGATTAAAAACGAAATCACTGACCTAGGCGGCTTGGTCAATAAAAGTGAAATTATGTAGACTGCAAAGAAGGCTTATGCTTATCTTGTACCGGCAGATGAGACGTGTGGCACAGCTGGGAAGAACAGCTTTCCATAAAAATCAGTTTTTATGACGAAGATAAAAATTCAATCCGCAAAAAAATTATGTGATTCGTAGATCTGATGGCGTTGAATGTCAAATTATAGCATCAGAAATTGATAGGTTTTAAGAAAACGAAGGACATGGACCTGACAGGTGCGTTAGCCAAGTATATGAAGGGTGTTAATTGGTGGGATTCGAAATTTTTTTTAAAGAGAAATATAAAAAAAAACTATATTTTCATTGTAAAAGCCACAGACTTAACCTGGTTGTAATAATTTAAATCGAATTACAGAAACAATTAACACCATAGAGTACATCATAAGTTTATATGGGAAACCTTTTTTTGGAGAAAGTAGGTGCCAAATATTTCAGCTTTATATGAGACCCACTGGTCTCACAAATATACGTGTTTTGCTATTTCTAACGAGCATTTTGAAGACATCGTTAAAGGACTTTCGAATGTTTTTAGGGAAGGGAATGATGCGGCGAGGAAAAGTGCTTAGCAGTTACAACGTGCTACTACTAAATCAGACTTCATTATATGGATTGGATTGAATACTCACGATTATTGGTACCTGTTGCCACTGCGTTACAATCAAAGATGATCGACATGTATTGATCATATTAATACAGTAATATCTATCATAAAAGATCATCGCAACAACGCGGACACGGAGAACTAAAGTATTTTAAACACATCTACCAGAACTACAGCTGCCATTGGAACCGATATGAAAGTCGGCGCATTGTATCTGTCCAACAACGTAGTTCCAATAACCCTGCTGAGTTTCTATACGATTTTTGAAAGGTATCTATTTTCATACCTTATTTAAATTCCTTGATAGTGTTTTGGAATTATACATTGCACTTTTACGCGTTTTGTTTTAAACCTAACGCTAGTTATTTAGTAAATAATCAATTATAGAAAGCATTCAGTTTTAGATCACATTACATGCCTTACAGTAAATCACGTCAGTTTGAAAAATAATCTATTTATCTAATAAGCACTGAAACAAACACTTTATTTGCAAAGAATTACCTGTTTAGCTAGCAGCCGAGAAAGCCCTTTCTACTTCCTCGCTCGTTGGTTTGATTGAAATGATCATAAAAAATAAAAAAACTTTTTGAAAATCTTAACAACTTTCTGCACCTTTTTTTAATCATTATATCTGGGAATCACCTCAGTACGTGGATGATCCAGTGTTACGGTCACCCTTTGTGCTTCAGTTGTGGCGTCCAGGTCTTCGTGGTCTAAGTACGAGTCAAAGTCGTTTCTGTGCGCTCAATTTCTTTCAGTTTTTTTTTTTGGGGGGGGGGGGAAGGGGTATAAAACGTCGACAACTGCCAATTGTGTGCTGTGTGAAAAGTACAATTGCAGGTACCAAGGCAGAACGTTTTCCATGACACTTGTTCCGACAGATCTTTTGCCGATAACATAAGATTCAACAGCAACACCAAAGCTTGTCAGTAGTCTTTTGACCAGACTGATGTAATGCTCTGTGGTGCACGAACCCTTTATTCTAAGCAAACTGATGTTGAAATTTGTTTCTTTGCTGTGAATGTAATATAGGTGACTTTTTTGGAACGTCCAGTCATCAAACACTCAACGCAAATCTTTGCCATTGTTTCAAACTGAGCAATTATGTCAACTTTTATGGTATTTGAAAACTTTGCTATCATAGATCTTATAGAATTAGAAGAATTAGGAAACTGAAATCCACTTTTTGAAAAGAAATAGCTCAAATACAATGAAGTACAGTTTATGACTAAAACGTTTTAACACATCATCTATTCACTAGAATTTTAAACAGCTGTCAATAGTTGTAACCTTCTTTTTGTATTGTTTCTACTTCCTCCTCAGAAACAACTCTAATTGTATCTTTTTTGTGTGTGTGATCTGGGAGCTAGTTTTGCAATAGGATGACGTAACTCAAATTACAGTAATGCACACAACAGAAACCAACTGGAGTTCTTAAAAAAAACAAAAAAAATACCAAACATAAAAGTGAATGTATATACTTATGATGACGGACGAAATAAACACACATTTGTTGCCGTGAGTCAAATGTCAACTTGACGGGTACAGGTGAACGGGGCGATACTACCTGTAGAGAACGAGTTGGACTGGAAAGTGACGATAGGGAGGCAAGGTGACGAAAACTGAATCATGTTTTCACCCCATTTTATGGATTGCGGATCCGCTTAATTAGGTTCTGGTTCCGCCAGACTATCAAATGATGTGGGATCCCGCATTGCTGGATTGCAATCCCTAGCTGCATCCCAGCTAAAGTTTAAGTAAGTCATTGTTTGATTTTTTAAAAAAATATTCATTAAGTTTCTGCCAATGCTAAAACTTAAATTTTTTTGATTATGAAGTAGCACTATGGTATAAACTATGGAAGGGCAAGGGTATGACAACAGAAAATATTAGAGAACTAGACCTTACTAAAGAGTTAAATGAGACGGAAATATCCTAGAGAACCATCTAAGTGTTTGTGTATGCTTGGTGTACACAGAACACTTTTACAAGAAAATTGTGATAAAATTTCAGGTAAAGTAGCTCAAAAATTATTATTAGTGTAATTATATAAATATTAATTAATTAATTAAAATATTAATTAATTAATAAAATATATATGTATTACATTAATCAGCGTTTTTGTAGCATGCATGTTATCAGTTTTCTCTTGCCTGCCCCCCCCCCCCTCCCCTAGACAAAATCCTGGCTACGCCCTTGTTCAAAAGCTTAGCTTTTTCTTTTCGTATGGGAGCTAAAACTGTAGGAAAAGTTATTAGAGATGTTTGTGTGTTACTGTGGAACACATTGCTGCACAATACGCGAAGACTTGGGATTTCCCAAACAGCATCGACGCTGTGGACGGAAAACGTGTTAAACTAAAATGTCAACCACACTCTGGGTCTATGTTTTTCAACTACAAAACAGTTTTTTTTTTCTATTGTATTACAAGGTGTAGCTGATGATCGTTATAAATTTACATGTATTGATGTCGGAGGATATGTGAAACAAAGTGATGGTGGAACATTCCAGGCTTCTTCACTTGGTCTGTTATCAGAGGATAACAAATTTGATATTCATTGTCCTACATACTTGCCAAATACTACTGTAAAAGTTCCACGTTTTTATTGCAGATGAAGAATACTTACTAAAAGAAAATATTATGAGATCATTTCCAAATAATCTCTAGGTAAGCCACAAGAATTATTCAATAAAAGGTTACCACGTGCCAGGAAGACGATTGAATGTGCGTTTGACATACTATTTGCGAAATAGAGGATCTTTAGTGGCACTATTGAAACTCATCCTAATACAGTTGACATATTAATACAAGCTGATTGCATTTTGCAAAATATAATAATTGATATAGAAGGATACTGTGCAGATTTTTCAGAACTTCCTCATTTTCTATCAAAATCAAATTTGAGACCTGCACATTCACATAACCCATCTTCCAAAAGAAATTCTTAATAAGTTTATGGAATATTTTGTGAATAGTCAATCCAATCATTAACAGTAGATAATTACTTGAAATACCATACTTTACTACAATTTGTTGTAATTAATCAGTTTTTTGTAATTGCTTGTAATATTAATCTAACTTTACTGTAATTGTACAAGCTGTGCCTATTATTTCATACAGTAAATTATATAAAACATATGATAGCATTGTTAATGGCAGTACATTGTTAACTCTGTTTAAATCTGCAGTGGTGAAAAATGAAATGATATTCTTTAAATAAATAAATATTTGAAATTAGGTAAAATTAATAAGACTAATTAAGACAAAAAATACAAAGTTATTGGGAATAAATATGTTTTCATTTATGGAAAAATAAACAAGAAATCAGTTCATAAATTAGTAGTTATAATTACATTTACATACCTGTCAAACGAAGTTCAATTGCTATCTTCTTCCACCCTTTTTCTAGAATGAATCTATTGTGATTTTTATGGCGTTTATCCCATAGAGCAGTGCGTGAAAACACGGTACTTATCAATTGTTCTTTCATTGCGATAAACAAAACTGTACAAAATTAAAGCAGAACTAATTAATCATATGTAGAGGCTGGATCGCGTGACCTCGACATAGCTCATCCAATCAATCAAGCAGACCTCAAGTATTGCGCTAGAAAGGGATGTGAAAACAAAATGCTTTGTTCTCTAATCGACATCGCGGTGACTGCACGAGCGACCACCTCATATTGTCTCTGCATGCACTAACTCATTACATACTCACAATGCTTATGTTTCACATGGATGAAACATCTACTGCCACCACGACATTCATATTAACCGCGACCTGCTCGGCATGTTTTCACCCTTATAGGTTGCTGTGTCATCATCATTTGCTCGTATGTCTACAATTTCCATCTTTTCAATACTTTATTTTTTTCTGTGTTTTCTTCTTGAGTTAATCTCTTCTGCCATTTCTTGTTCCTCTCTGTTTAATCCTTTCCAGCCTTTTTTCGAGCAGTTGTATTATCATAAACATCAGTTTTTCAGATTTTACTTTCCTTTTTCGTGTGTCATAATTTCGACTTGGTTTTGGTGAAGTCACAATTACTATCTCATTACTGCCCCCATTATGATTAATTGAAAAAACTCAGAAATAATTAAATTTGCTACGTAGCAAGAAACAAATTGCTTAGAAACGACAGTTACTATTTCAAAGTCACGAGCCAATGCAATAATGGTACGACGCCGGTCGGCAACGCAGATAACACATTCAACAGAATTCAAGAGCCAACACAGAAAGCCACTTATTTACCACCAACGCACATGAAATGCAAAACCAACCAAAATCTACTCGCAGCAGCAATGGAATTGAAACAAATCATGCACATGTATACAGTGGCGTTGCTAGGTCAACAAGGGCCCCGGTACAAAAAAAGTTATTTTGGGCCCTCAGGCCAGATGGGCGACTTTGCACCACCTAGACCTATGGTAGCTATACCCCAGCGTGTATACATGAAATTACCAATTTCTACACATAACTAATTAGAAATAATTTTCCTCCCTCTTTTATAAACAAATTGTTTTTATATTTTATTAACTATGGGTTTCAACAGCTTCTAAATCTAAATTAGGCATATTGCTGTAGTCTGTAACATTGAACATGACTTAATTGTTAATTATCGAAATATTTCTTTACAATTTTTTCTAAACTCAATTATCTTAACAATTTGAATACTGAAAATATTCTTTCATCCTTTAAAGCAAGTAATGGCTGGCTAAGAAATTTTAAGTTCAGGAATGGTGTCTATGAATTAGATTTAAGTGGTGAGAAGTTATCAAAGCTGCAGAAGATTTTATTGAAAAATTTAAAGTTGCAGCAGACTCCTACAATCTTGAGTTTTTGTACAGCGCCGATTAAATCAGTCTTGCTTGGAAAGCTCTGCCTGAAATGATTTTAGTATCTAAAAGGGAATGTAGTGCTCCAGGACATAAAGTTAATAAAGACTGTGTCATGGTGCTTAACTGTGCGAATTCTACAGGAAGCCATAAAATACCCCTTCTGTTGATGGGGAAGTCAAAATGCCCAAGAGTATTTAAAAATGTGAAAAAGCTTCCCCTCTTTTATAAAAACCAACCCAAAGCTTGGATGACTGCAGCATTGTTTACCGAGTGGTGCGACAAAATTTTCATCTCCGAAGTGAAAAAGCACCAAACATCTCTTGGAAAAGAAGGCAGTAAAGTCCTTTTCGTTGTTGTTAATGCACCAACTCATCCCACTAAATTATTGCTTAAAACAATATTTTTACCACCAAATGTCACAATCTTGTTGCAACCAATGGACCAGTCTGTTGTTGAAACTATGAAACGCCATTCCAAAAGGCAACTTTTAGGGAAACTTTTGGTGGAGGGCAAAGATGGAGTGTTGGCTAATCAAAGAGAAATAAATTTGAAAGATTGCTCATACGTGATGATGGGAGCTTGGTTAAGGCAGTCACTTTAGGACGTGCGTTGAACAAGTTGAAAGGCATACCAACTGAAGAAGAGAAATAGTAGGAGAAAAAGAAGCTCAAGAAAAGGAAAGGGAAGAGAAAGGAGAAGATGGGGATGACGTGTCACTTTGAGGAATTCAGAAACATTTTTTTCAAAATTCCTCGATGTTCAGAAGTTAGTGCTGAAGATACAGGAGAATGGGTGGTATGTTATTCGTCAGACCCTGAGTATGAAATTCTAAATGATGATGAACTTATTGAAACTGTGAGAGAAAAAAGTACGAGGAAGAAGATAACCTTAATGCTGAAGTTGAAGCAGACACAGGATCATGTTAGTCAAGCATTTGCCAGCCTTGAAAACTGTGTTGAAGCGGATAGAGCGTCAGTCCCAATGTGACCACATGCAACTTCTCACTGTCAAGTAGATGCGTGACTTAGCTGCCCAACAATGGACGAATCCAGTCGAACAGCTTACTTTGACCGATATGTTCACCAAGCAATGACTTATTTATAGTACGTTACGTACATACTGTACAGCACTTGTAAGCTCTTTTTCTTTTAAAATAGTTTTTTTCCACCCAATTTCAACATACATACAGTAATTAATTAAAATATAACCTTTTTTTTTGAAAAAATCCAATTATCCAAATTTTTTAGTATCCAAATGGGATCCGGTCCCGATTGATTCGGATAATTGGAGTTCTACTGTAGAATAAACTGCACACCTTATTATTTTATTGTGACAAATGTCTACCGACAAATAAATTAGGACTTTGGTGGTTAAGAATCTTATATTTCTACATACACATCTTTGTAATCTGTAGAAATTTACTAGACAACACCTAAATGATTTGCTTCATGGATTAAAAGTTAAGAAATATATAACTCGTATAGCAAATTATAATCCTTTCCTAAAATATCTGTAAATTTCAAAATGTCACTACTGTTAGAAGGCACTGTTCATCAATAACAATGCATGTGATTAGTAGATTGTCGCAGCGAATGCCGGTCGTTACTCAGTTTCTCTAAACCTTTTCCAACCTGAGGACCAGTAAAATGTCAAATAATTATATGGACCACAAATTTGTATGGTTGTAATTTCTTATCTATGTGTATATAACTAACCAACTCTATTAATTGTTATCAGCAGATAGATCAATTCAAATGGCCGATACTAATTCAGGTATTTCACCCATTTTTTTTTTTTTAAGATGTCTACTTATTTTGTTTTTAAGAATTATGGCAAAGAAGTATAAATATACATATTTTAGAGATATACACAGGAAATTGTATCATATTTAATTGTGTGTGGTGTTGCTGATCTAATGTGAGATGCATTAATTAATATGTTCTTGATTTTGCAGCCGATTCTATGGGATTTTGGTGTATTTAAGAAGGTCATATGCAGTAATGTGTGGTAAGGGGAGATGGAGTGGAGGAGGTAGGAGTAAGGTGGATATTTTTGGCTAGCTACAAGCGAAATGTAAAACCATGTACCCTGTTTCGTGTAAATTTCTGGACAAGCAGGCACATATAGAAAAGAGTATATACAAGGTATGTCCCCCAAAAGTAATACGTAACTTAAAAAAAAAAATTAAGCAGACAGGTTCACCAACTTAAAATTCTTCAAAGTATGACCCTCCTGCATCGATACATTTTTTCCAGCACGATTTCAACACCTCGCACACTCCCAGGAAGTCCTTGGCAGAGAAATCCTTTTGAGCCCTTGTTGTACTTGCTTTGATGTTGTCCAAAGTCTTGAAATTCATTCCTTTCATGACACTTTTCAGCTGGAGGAACAAAAAAAGTCTGCCAGAGCAAGGTCGAGACTATAGGGTGGCTGTGTTGCCACACTGATGCGGGTCAGGTAGCCCATGACAACCATGGATTTGGTTTCTTTCTGGTAGTAAATAATGTTCTATTTGCCATATCATTGACATGGTTTTTGCTAGAGCCTGTTTATTTTCTGATTAGTAAAGAACGAGAAGATAATGAGCTAAGGTCTAGTTTGAGGAATTATCATATATTAATTTCAAGAAACCATGGAAATCCTAAAACTGCATACTAGCAACCAGAACTGAACCTCCCTAATAAGTAATATTATTCTTTTCAAAAGAAACCTGCAATCTAAGGAAACACTGCACATTTCAGGAGTATTCAGGCTAAGTCATATATCATATTCAAGTCTATATTAACGTAACTGGGTTCCAAATTTGGCAGTGGAAATTATGCTTAAAGGTAAAAAGGTGGCAAAATAGGAGTGTTAAAAAAGAAGGAAGGATGAGGTGGGAGATAATAATGAGGGATGGAGAGTAGATAGTGTTGGTGGAAAATTGCACATCACACATCTTGTAATTTGATCTCTGCCAGGGAAGACCATGGGGAGCATGCAGAGGTTCTGTTGGGAAAGGTGGATAAGCACATGCAAGGCGAGAGGGTTTTGGTTAGGTAGCGTCATCTTAGGACAGTATTATGTCACATCAACTGTTAAGGGTGAGCAGGGGAATATGACTCTGGTGAGAAAGACTGGCTCCAGTGTTTTAGGGTGAAGTGAAAAGTGAGATTCGGCTTGAAGATATTGTTTGAAATATTCCAGCACCTGATCTGCAACTGTGTCCTGGTCATATCCAAAAATATCTTGTACCTCATCCTAGTTTCTATAATACAATGCCTAATATCTTGGACTTCATGTTCCCCTCCATAACCTAAAATCTAACCCCAACTATCTGAAACTGATTTTAGCACAATTTTAGTAGTTAGGTTCAAAATTCAACCATCGCACCTTGAGCACAAAACATAACATTCAACCATCAGGCTGGCAACAAATGTTACATATTAAGAATCACAGAATGACATTTTTTGCCCAAAATCTAAAACATCCAACTGCTGCACACGTAAATTTCAATCACTAACAGTTACCGTATCTTATATTGCATGGATAATAGATACCTACAACAAGTGTTTGTTATAGCCATGCAAATTTTACATATTTCATGGGGTTATTACATCATGTGAGATACTGTAGTGAACCAAATATATACGAAAATACAAGAAGTTTAATCATTTTAAATTACTCAGGTAAATAGTGGGCATTATTAACTTTTTTTTTTTTTTTTTTTTTTTTTTTTTTTTGATCTCTGACATTTTACTTTGCTGCCCACTTACAAACACAATTACTCTACTGGACCAGACACATTCTTGGTTGTATGCATGTCTTAAAGTGACCCTTGTGGGAAGCCAATATTTAACAACTAGGGGTTTCTTCTTTGACAAAGATGGAATTTGCAAATTTTGTGCCAAGAAGGAAAGTAATACATTCCTACAAAACAAAAAACCAACTGGTTACTGATTAGTAGATCCTTCTATATAAAGTTGAGGAGTGGGGGGAAATTTAATCTCCAAGATGACATAAATAATATTTTTGGGTAGAAAAAGTAAAGGAAAGTTTGCTTCTATGGATAATAAAAAGGAAATGATAATGGGATAAAATAGACACCAAACTAAAATTTCAATATCATTAAAAAAAGAAAATATACTAAGGTATCCTAAAAAAAAAATTCAATCTCTCTGGTTATCACAAAAACATATATTGATCTTTCAACAATTATACAGAATCTATGTAACTTATGTTTAAACAGTTTATAATTAAAAACTCACATAACACATTTTCTAAGGGTAACCATAGTTGGTAATATATCTGTAGTGTGAAAAATCTGTCCCCATCTTTTTTGAAAGTGGTATATTTTGCAGAAAATCCTTTTTATTGTTCAACATGTCTTATACCCAAAAGGGTTATAACAGCCTTAATAAAAAATAAATTATCTCAAAGAATGATGTTTTCTTTCATTTCCATTGTTTTGGATTTATGGTCTAATTTTTGTTTCACACCTCTTTCACAGCCATTTTTTCACTAATGCTTAATCAGGGAAGAACTTTACAATATGATACACAACTAGCTGATGTAGGTTAAAATAAATTAATGAGTTTAAACAAATACAAATAATAAAAATGGCTTCATACTGAGTACTATATTTAGAAATATAACAAAACTGTTTGGCAGAAACTTTAACATTCAAAACCATTGTACTAAAAACAAACCAGAAAGGTTACATTTACTTTAAAAGACCAACTTTTACGGCATGGAAGTAAATTATCATAACTTTGAAGAAGCACTTCATATATATTGCACCATTATTCTTGAGCCTTGTTACAGTTTGACATTTGGCACCATATCACCAAGCGTGGTGGGTGAGCGGTTACGCTCCGGCCTCGCATTCGGGAGGACATGGGATTAAATCCCCGTCTGACCATCCAGATTTGGGGTTTTCACGGTTTCCAAGAATCACACCAGGGAAATGCCGGAATGGTTTCTTGAAAAAGCCATGGCCGAATTCCTTCCTGTTCCTTGGCCCAGTGCTTTACCACCTCTAATGACCCGACTCTCATGAGGTGTAAAGCCACAAGCAAAAAAAAGCAAACAGCACCATATCTGGAAGCTGTGGATAATTTTCCTCAATTGCTAGTAATACTGATAAGTACTGTCAAAGCAATTGAATTTTTGTTCGTTCATTTGTTTTCACTCCTTTAAAGAAGCATCTTCAGCAGTTTCTCCTATTAAGTGAGTATACATGTTATAATATGGTTATGTTACTGAATGTTGTATATTTAAGTTATATGTTATAATCTCGGACATTTTCCATTTACATTCCTTTATTTACAACAATTTTCGGCATCAGAAGTATTTGACTGTTTTTCAAGTAGCAGATCATTTTCTACTTAAACCATGTGGAAAATTAGTTATTTAATAACAATGTAAAAACCAAAGGATTGAACATTACATACTGGTGGACAACAATCTGCCCCGTCAATGAATCAGAACAGAGGATAGAAGAATTACAAGCCGACATCAACACCACACAGAAAAACATCAAATTCACAATAGAAAAAGAAACAAATGGTAAATTCCTCGACAGCCATAACAAAACACAGAGGCTCTCATTTCAGATATGTAAGAAACTCACCACAACAGACATGGTAAAAGGAGCTGAATCCATATAAAGAAGCTGCAATAAGACACATTCTCTACAGATTGAACAAAGTCCCACTCATTAAAGACAACTATATACAAAAACTAAACACAATAATTTACAGAGCCACCAAAAATGGACATAAAGAGAACAGGGTACATCAACTAAACAACAAGATTATGAGAAAAAGAAAACAACACACAAAAAAATCCCATTGCCACAAAAGACATTAAACCACAGTAACTCAACTCCCGACAGTACACCCACAACAAAACAAAAAGAAATGGAATGTGATGAAGTACATCAACAAACACACAAAAATATTGTAAATATATTTCAAAAAAGAAAAACAATTAAAATAGCATTTAGAACAGACAACACAATACAGAAAAACATAAAAAGTAACAAAAAGCCAATAAATCTCAACTCACGAATATACAGGCTAACATGTAATTAATATTAAGCTTAATACATTGGCTAAGTGTGTAGAAAATTAGAAACAAGGTACAAGGAACACACAAGAGCATTACAACAAACACGCAACATTTGCTGAACAATTACAATAACACAACCACTATCCAATGAGTATAGACATCATAAACAACAATAAACCACAAACATTAACATTCCAAAAGAACTATCATGTACAGAAATCATTAGCAGAAAAAAAAGATGATAACCAAATACACAAACTTGACAGACCAGACTCTATATGAAGTAGTAAAAAGAAAATAAGGAAGAGGAAAAAAAATCTATGCAGACAAAACACTGTTAAAGGATACACAAAATCAAACATACACATTTAAAAAAAATGCACCATACAGCAAATGGAAGAATGACAAGGAAAAAACAAACAAAACTGTGTCACACAACCTTACAAATAAACGAAGTAAACCACCCATTTGACAAAATACAGAGAGCAGTGTAATGCTAGTTGATTTATGAAAGAACAAGCAGAAAATGACATGCTTTTCAAAAAGCAAGCAAAAATCTCCGATGCTGAGAATGGAATGTAAATGGAAAGTGTAAGTATTATATTATAATTGATACTATAACTTCACCGTATAAAATTCAACAACATAACCATATTATTACACAGATACACAATTAACAGGAGAAAATGTTGAAGAGGCTTCTATAAAAGAATTGAAACACATTCGGAAAACAAATGAACAAAAATTTAATTACTTCGGCAGTATTTATTTATCAGTATTTGGCACTATGTTCCTAAAGACAAAATAGTCATCACCTACTGTCACCATTCAATTGCAGAATATATGTATAAACTCCCGGCTTTAACTTTTCAGCTGCTGCCAACACAATAAGGAAATCACTATCATTAAGATTTAAGCTCTTCATCAGTTGATTGTAGAGTGGTAAACTGCTCGCAGAGCTCGTTGCATTGCTTTCAAAGCACCTGTAACAATATTATAATCTCTTGAAAAACTAATAATTCCAAAAGGATAAAACTGATATACGAATGATCATTTACACATACCAAGTGAAAGTTACATGATGGCAAAAATGGAAACAAAAACAACTATTGTTTTTGGTAAACTCTATAATTATGATAAATATGAAATCTAACAGAGTAAAGAGCTGCTGACCCAAGTGGAGCAGAGAGCCCGGAGCAATCATTCAGTAGTTGTACAGAATAATAGTCAAGCTAGAGGGATTATTACAAACAGATGAAATAAAACCCTGCCATAGTTGGAGCTTTGAATTAGGAAGTATTTTTTTAAATTTATGCAATAACATATAGATCAGCTCATATGTCTAAAATTGTCTTCTTAAGATAAATTGAATTAACTTTTTTAGCTGCATTGCCATTAACTGTTATATTACCTAGTATAATTGATCTGACTCAGCAAACAATAGGCCATCATATTTATTTTTTGCATAAACAGAGAAACAAAAGTAGACCAGTCAGGCAACTGTAGAGCTTTAAGATCCCTCAAAAATTCTTTGACCAATGGTGCACTATCTTTCACAGGATGCAGTATGCTCCTGCAAAGAGAAAAGAAAAAGAATCCTGTAAATAATGTACATTCAAATAAATATAAAAAAGTAAGCATGTTTTGTTTTTCTGTAAAGGGAATTTTCATTTTTGGAGATATGATATGTGTGTTTCAGAAATGTTATGACGGATGGTTGAAGGACATTTTAAAAGTTTTAGTCACTAAAGAAAGCTTCATTTGATATTGAGATGGATAGAAATGATATCTGATCAGCGTTTAGCATGTGAAGATGGGTCCCTTGAACAAGAAATTTTACCGCACTTGTTAGGTCTGCCAAAAAATTTAAAAAATTAAGGTATTAGTAATTTTTTTTACACATAAATTTGTATACCACATGATTTGCCTCACTTGCATATAAGCCAAAGGTTAATGAGCAGAGTGGGAAACCTAATGCCATTTGTTTGTCAGCAACATTTCTAGTTTAACGGGAAAAATACTTGCACAGGGAAATAATGTTGCTAATGTTAAAGGAATATTTAACACACATGATTCTTCAACAGAAACCAAATTTGGCTAAACCACACACCAAAAGGAATATGCCTGAGAGCACAACACACTTTAGCAATTAGTACTTTTAAAACGTTCACATACTCATCGAAACACAGCAAGAACTTCGCAGTGAAGTGATACCAAAAAATTGAAAAATATCAATTAAGGAAGAACATTCACATTGAAAAAAAGTAGTCGTTTAAATTTCATGAACATCAGTCAAGTTTATTTCCAGATTACAACTGATGAGCAAAAATGTATGAGCAACATTTTTGCATTCATGAACAATCTATATTTGCTGCGCACTGTTTCTTTTTTTATTACACATATATTCCAAAGACTGAAAAGGTGAATAGAATGAATCCATAAGTGGAAGAATGTAATAAATAGCAACATAAAATGGTATAGAGCAAAGTGGAACAAATGGTAACTGTAAAAGCATGTTAGTTTATTATTATTATTTTAAGAGATTTTCCTCACTTACAGAGGTTTTCCTCCAACATAACACTAAAAACTTGGAACACAAAACTTGACTCCGGGTACTTCGGTCTCATGTATTTTCCTCTTCTGCACTGTTAGTCTATTAATTCCCAAGAAATTTACTTCAAGTCTGTTTTAAGTAAAATCTGAAATACTTCCTATATATGATTTCTAATTCTTAAACTAACATCTGGGTACAATAATTGAATAGAGATTCCCTAAAACAGGGAAATATGATGAACAGAATCAATAATAATTTACAATAATTTAAAGCATGCTAATGACAGTGGGGCAAATTTTGATAATAATTAGTGACACATCAAATCTTCCATTCCTCAGATGCCTAAAAAATTATAAACATATCATAATTCCAGTACAGCTGTAAACTTCTACTATCTGTTTTTTCATTAAAAAAAAATTGCAAATTTGAATAAAAACCCTCCCATAACAGGAATTCTGAGACTCTCCAAAACAATATGTTGAAGGTCATTGAAATGGACTGCACATATCTTTCCTTTAAAGCTTAATGACATCTTAATTTCAGATTCCTATCATCTCATCAGTTCTTGATAAGGGAGCATGCATAAACAACGTAGCTCCATTTTGGCCTCCTGTGAACCGCCCCTCCCCCTCACGTAGCCCTACGTAGCTTTTGCCTCTACCCCCCCCCCCCCCATGTAGCACGTAGCTTTTTTCCCTTTTGATTCCAGACGACATTTTGTACTGTTTTCTCTTGTCAGACGATTGTAAATTACATACGGAGATAATTAACTGAGGGAAATAAATATTCACATGCTGTTGTGAGTTCTGTTCCTCATTTTAACTGTGAAAAATGTTATGAAAGGAAAGCTACGTAGCCAGGCTCGGAACCCCCCTCCCCCCACGTAGCCCAGCGTAGCCTTCCAGCCAACCCCCCCCGGACCGAGCCACGTAGTTTGTGCACGCTCCCTAAGCAACAAAGCAATTATACTCCATTCTTTGGAACCTCTATATTATCAACTAGCAGTTGCCCACAACTTTGTTTGCATGGACTGTTAAGAGTATACACCACCTTCTTAAGCCAAAATGATCAAGAACATTATGATCCACAGCCCCTATAGTTCACTGGATGCATCTTCTTTTTGAATTTAGGGTGTCTACTATAAACTGTAACTTCATCCCTCCAAATAATATGATGCTACTTGTAAGCTGAAATCACAAACAGTTTGACTGCAAGAAGTAACTTACTTTTAAATGGATACTAATTTGTGGATTTTTTACCCGCAGGGCCCACGGCATTTACATTAAATAGAACTACTTCGAAATCCGACCCATAGTTTTATGGTGAATCATATTCAACAAAAAATAAAATATAAGTACCTCAGTTGCTAGATATCACACCAAAATGAAACAAACTCTATTTTACCCATGGGATCATGGACTATACACTAGTCAAAACCTCATCAAAATCCAACTGTTGGTTTTTTGTGAAATGCATTCAAGAAAAAACGATTTTAAATGTATCAGGTTTTTCATGCATGTCACATCAAAATAAAGCATACCGTGTTTATCAGCAGGCCCACAGGTTATCCATTTAACAAACTCCATCAAGTAGTTATTGTGTAAATCTCGTTTGAAAAAAAAATTATCCTAAATTTCTCATTTTCTCCACATCACATGAAAATGAAACATTCCCAGTTTTACATGTGCAACACTGGCCTGTAAATTAATTGAAACCCTATCAAAATCCAACCAGTAGTTTTTGCATGAATCACATTCAACAAAAAAAATTATCCTAAATATCTTAATTTTTCATGACTCTTGCCTTATTTTAAATGTGTGACCACATGCAACAGAGTAATTGACACCCCATCAAAAACTGACCAGCAGTTTTTGCATGAATCATGTTCAACAAAGAATTATCAAAAATTTACCACTTTCCAATGCCACGTCACATTGAAGCATGGGGCCAAAGGTTATGCAATAATCAAAACCCCACCAGAAATCAACATGTTTCTGAGTGAATTGCATTATACAAAACCAGTAGTTTCTCTAGTGAAGTTCGTTCAATGGAAAATGACAATATTTTGTTTTTCTTTTCTCGAGCTTTTTGAAATCAAATCAAAATGAAACTTATTCTACACAGACGGAAAAAAAAATCCCAACACCAAGAAAAAATTATTGTAGAGTAATGAAATTTGGACAATGCATTTGTCAAGTTAACATGTTTAATTGATTAAATTTTCAAGATCACAGGTTAATTTAAGCTCAAGAAAATGCATTTCAAATGTGAAATACTGTTAAATTAATAGCCGGTGTAACCTCCAGAATTTTGAATGCAAGCCTGCAAACGTGAATGCATTGTGTCATACAGGTTTCGAATGTCACTTTGTGGTATGGAGTTCCATGCTTGTTGTACTTGTGCTGTCAATACTGGGACGGTCAGTGCTGGCTGTGGATGATGCTGGAGTTGTCGTCCAATGATATCCCATACGTGTTCAATTGGAGACAGATCTGGTGATCTCGCAGGCCAAGGTAACATGTCGACACTCTGTAGAGCACGTTGCGAGACAACAGCGGTATGAGGGCGAGCGTTATCCTGTTGAAAAACTCCCCCTTGAATGCTGTTCATGAATGGCAGCATTACAGGTTGAATTACCAGACTGACGTACAAATTTGCAGTCAGTGTGTTTGGTAATACCACAAGAGTGCTCCTGCTGTCATAGGAAATTGCTCCCCAGACCATGACTCCAGGTGTAGGTCCAGTGTGTCTAGGCCGCAGACAGTTTGGTTGCAGGCGTTCCCCTGGCCTCCTTCTGACCAACACTCGGCCATCACTGGCACCAAGGCAGAACCTGCTTTCATCAGAAAACACAACAGATCTCCACTCCGTCCTCCAATGAGCTCTGGCTTGACACCACTGGAGTCGCAAACGGCGATGGCTTGTAGTCAGTGGAATGCACGCTACAGGGCTGGAGTCATGGTCTGGGGAGCAATTTCCTATGACAGCAGGAGCACTCTTGTGGTTATACCAAACACACTGACTGCAAATTTGTACGTCAGTCTGGTAATTCAACCTGTAGTGCTGCCATTCATGAACAGCATTCAAGGGGGAGTTTTTCAACAGGATAACGCTCGCCCTCATACCGCTGTTGTCTCGCAACGTGCTCTACAGAGTGTCGACATGTTACCTTGGCCTGCGAGATCACCAGATCTGTCTCCAATTGAACACGTATGGGATATCATTGGACGACAACTCCAGCATCATCCACAGCCAGCACTGACCGTCCCAGTATTGACAGCACAAGTACAACAAGCATGGAACTCCATACCACAAAGTGACATTCGAAACCTGTATGACACAATGCATTCACGTTTGCAGGCTTGCATTCAAAATTCTGGAGGTTACACCGGCTATTAATTTAACAGTATTTCACATTTGAAATGCATTTTCTTGAGCTTAAATTAACCTGTGATCTTGAAAATTTAATCAATTAAACATGTTAACTTGACAAATGCATTGTCCAAATTTCATTACTCTACAATAATTTTTTCTTGGTGTTGGGATTTTTTTTTCCGTCTGTGTATGTTATACATATAAAATGGATCAGAAGAGTGGGATATAATATAAAGATATGAAGAATATTTAAGTTTACTTGGAATGGACAAGAATTGTTAATGAAATTACAAAAATTAAGATATTAATTTGGTAGAGCAATCTACAGAAGGAGAATAAAATACATGGAATAAAGAGCATGTAATTGGATTCCTGCATGAAGAAAGAAAAAAGTGGGGGGAGGGGGATAAAGGGGTGATAGGGTTAGCAAAAGAGAAGTTGAAGTCCTGCTATGTGTCTTGTGGAGGGGGAAAATGTGGCCCTCTATCTAACAACCATGCTCAAACAATAAAACTAAGCAACAATATATGCCCTCTTGCAAAGAGGAAACAAGCAAAGACAAATTCTATCAAAGTAACAAAAACTCAACCAGTTACAAAATTTGTAAATCGATTACAGATTAATCAGAAGCGGAAACCAGTATCTTAGTTAGTATAGCGAAGAAAAAGCTATCTGAAAAAAGTATTACTCACTGTTCAGTTTTATCAACACTGTAAAGATTTGTTTACATATAGTATGGAGGAAGGAAAACAGTGCAATATAAAAGGAATAAAACTGATATAGAAAAGATGGGGATGATCAAGTTAATATTACAGTCCGCATACTCTAAGCATTTCAATGAAGTACGAAATGTTTGCAGATAAGGAGGTAAAAATTAAGAAAGTTGCCATTTAAGGCATGCCGATGGATAGAAGACAAAGAATAAAATTGTGTCAGTGGAGGTGAAAATGAAATTTCTAGATGTTACTATGGTATGATATAGTGAATTGCAATCTGATTTTACACAAAGTTTAAAGGGTTTTGAACAACTGCGTGGAAACTTGGAGAAAATATCTAAGGAAATAAGGAAAAATGAAAATAAATGTGAAATGCTGAAAAATGGAAAAATCTACAAAACCTTGAAAGATGAAAAGTAACATACTGAAAGTTCCAAATGTTTGTAACCAGGAATTTCATTTTGTTAGTGGTTAAGAACACGCTGAGAGGAGTCTGAAAACATAAGGCTCTCTGTGTTAGAGATGGGTATGAAGAAGTGTAGCAGCAAAGTGGGGAAGTGAGAAATTGTGAGATGTGCATTGATAGTTCGAGATAAGGTAGCTTCATGGAGTATAAAATACGGCAGACAGATTTATTTTTGGCGAGACCAGTAGAAAAAGATTGGTACCTGATATAGAATCATAACACTGCAACAGAACATGAACAAAGCAGTGTGACGGAAAAAAAAAATGAAAAAAAGACTTAAATTAAGAAAAACTGAAAAGTAAGTAAGGTATTTATACTATGGGTAAATGCAAGCAGTTGTCAATGTGGCAAATAGCTCTTTGGGAAAACTTGCATCTCAACTGTTGTGAAAATAGAGTTATCGTCATACCTAAATCAAAGATTTGCAATTGTGCTGCACATATCCTCATGGCAACTATCGGTTAAAATTAAACATAAGAGAGAGAGAGAGAGAGAGAGAGAGAGACAGAGAGGGAACAATGTCTGAATACAGTAGAACTCCGACTATCCGAATCGCTTTTTTATTTGCAGTGTGGTACGTACATACTGTACTAATGTGCAGCACTTGTAAGTACGCCTGACATGTAAAAGTGTTGCCTTTTAATTTAATTAATTAAAAGCTCTTTTTCTTTAAAAATAGTTTTTTTTCTCATTTTCAAAATTCATACAGTAATCAATTAAAATACTCTTTTTCGGAAAAAAATCCAATTATCCGAAATTTTACTAAATTGGTGATAATCATTCTCTGCAAACAAATTAAAGTTTCTTGCATAATTCTGTATATTTATTTATGAGAATCATAATACAGAATACTTAGCCAGGGCCGGCGTTAGGGAGGGGTAAGCGGGGCAAAAGTACCAGGGCCCTCCGGCGAGGGTGCCTAGCTAAATAGAAACCAAACAAAAAAAACTTTTCTAAAAAGGTGTTGATTTTTTTGATTAAAATTTTCTGCCTGTAACAAAAAAAATCAAAGTTTAAAGTAAAAAAAAAAAAAAAAAAAAAAAAAAAAAAAATATCGGGGTTGGGGGGAGGGGGGGACAGTGAACACTTATCCGGGGCCCGAGAATCCCAGCGCCGGCCCTGTACTTAGCATCACCTATCATCCTCATATGTCCCATGAAGTTTGCTACTTTTGGGTTGCAATTTTAACAATATTTTAATTCCAGTTTGTATTATTGTTTAACACGACACCCACATATACGGCAGAGTTTACGAACTTTATTTACAAAGCAGTATTCATGAATTATATAATTAATTTTTATAAAAATTCAAATGATTCTTAGTGTTTTGCTACTTATGCTACCTCACACCACTTACAGGCAGAAAAGTAGATACCAATAGATTACATTCAGTTATTCACCAAATTCCTTTCACTATAAATTAAAGGCACCTGCAAAGAATCTGGTTCTGTTAGCTATTATTGCTAAGATCATTAATAAACAAGAGCAATGGTCCTGCAACAATTCCATGTGAAAGCTTAAAAATCATGCTACTCTTTAATGGCTCTTCATTGTATGTTCTGGTACTGAGAATGCACTGACAGGAACTCCTTTTTAACAGCTTGAAAATTCATTGGATTTTCTACTTGCTGCAACTTCAATATTAAATAATTTAATATGGCTATGAATGCTTCTGAAAGATCTTGAAGATTCCATCAACTTGGAATTTATTTTTATCCATATCTTGTGTAATGCTGTGTATGAAAAATTAAGTTGGATTTCATACAAGTAATTTTTCCAAAATGTTGATTTTGTGAAAGTATATTATAATTGTAAGGAATATCATAACATTTAAGTGCTCTGCAGCAAACAGATTTTAATGGGACAGGTCTTACTTAGCTGGTCAGTTTTACAATCACATGAGCCATATTCTATATTATACTGTGTTCAGCTAAGGGAGGGGGGTCAAGGTTACTCTGCTCTAGCCCCACTCTGCTGTCCCAGCCCAAAACAGGTGAAGGGGAAACAGCTGCTGCGCATGCGCAATCATCCTCACAACGTATGCAATACAATTTGTTGCATTTCATGTGATGTTTTCTTTAGTAAAATTGAGCATTTTAATTATTTGCCATGATCAAAATTAGTCAATTGTGTGTCGTAGAAATTACACGTTTACCAATTTCATTTCATATGTTAATAACGATAAAAATTATTTACATGATATCAATAAAATTTACTGCTTCCAGTCATTATTTTTAGTTTTAAAAGTTGAGCAAGACATTTTGAGAATTAAATCCAATTTTTAGATGTGTTTCCTAGTAGAAGTTAATTCTCGAAACACGTATAAATTTTGAAATGAAAGTGATAATGACTGGATTTTTTCTTTCAGTTTGAGTGATAACTTGCATTACCCATTACAAGGACATGCCCTTGTTCCAGACACTTAAGCAAGTTAGAAAACCATTCTCTGAACATTTGACTACTGATTTCTTGGTGATAGTCACCAGAACGTTTAGACTGAAACACTAAACCAGCCCCTTAAACGAATCCATGAGTTTGCTGACCTATCATGACAAATGATTAATCTAAAGCCTTTACCTACAGGAACTCGGAAGCCACCATTTCATTTGGTGTTGCCAAAAAAATCTTCCTTACTTGATTTTTAATTTACCCACGCCTTGTCAAGGTAGGTGATAGGTCAAAATTGATGTTCTTCCCTTAAAATTATGCATTTTTCTTAAAAATCAGGCCTGTGCTGTAACAATGCCTGCCTTTCCACCAGAAAATGTCTACCGTCATTATATTCTGTATCTGAAGTCGAGTGTTTTCAATAATTTATGCGGAGAAGTGATGCCTCCAATGTAGTTAACTTTCTCTTTCAGTTTCTTAATTTTCTTGTGGTAGGATATTCACCTCGATCAAAAAATTCTAGTACAGAATGTCGAATGATATCTTTCTGGAAATCATCCATCTCCATGACTGGATTTCTAGGTGAATGTTTTTCTTTGGAGAAGAAAAGGATGGCCCTGGAATATTCAGCTTGGTTTCGCTACATAGACGCTGCACTGTTCGTAACGATACGCCACACAACTCTGCTGTCATTTTTTGCTGTTCCATAAAAAGTGTATTAACTTTCTCTTCAGAGTTTTCTAAAGTCTTAAAAAATTATATTAAAAAAATTGTTGATGACTGGAGTCTAAAATAACTATCTGACGCCATTCCACTTAGTGTTTTTTAAAGATGTATTGTTATAAACATGGCAATACTGTGCTGTACAACAATGCCTGCATGCCTGTAGGCAGCGGTCTGCTCGGAGGGGAAGGCAACGGGACTGGGTGGTGAGGTGAGGCGCGGAGTGAGGGGAACATGACCATGACACGCCAGTTGAGAGTGAACAAGGTGTAATCAATTGCATTACACACAGTCAATGCTACCTTTGTAGTCACATTCCTTGTTTAATAAAATATCTGAGGGTTGGTTTTTCCTTGTATCAACCACATGAGGGAGAAATCTTCATAGGTGTACTGCCAGATTGTGTTGTTAAAATACAATATTTTAACAGCTAGCTGTCAGTCAGCAGACTAAAACAGATCAATCACAAGCTAGCTGTTGAAATATGTTTTTGCAACAAAATCTGGCAGCAAAACTGAAGACTTAATTGCAATCATGCTCTGGGAAAATCTTTGTTCCTACCCATGAGGGAGATTAGAACAAACCATGCTGCCAGTAAATTAGTAGAGCCTCTGGTTTAGTGCTCGATTAGAATATAAATAACAGTTGTCCATGATAATACTGTGGATGGGAAGTGTTGTAATGTAAAGCTACTATTTCCTTACTTGGCTCCATCGCACACCATATGTTTAAACCCTAAAATTCTTGGAAATCCCTCTGCCTATGCCCATGGCCATAGCCTGCTGCAAGGAGTGAACTAGTGGCTGACCCTCCCGACTAATTTTTGTGCTTAGGGCTGCAGGTGCCAAAAATTACCACCGTTTGTATAGCAGCAACAAGGCATTATTCAACCTTTTAGATTAACTGATATTCTCAGAAGCTTCCACACTGTTCACAGCATTGTATATATATTGATAAAATCATTGTGAAATCCAGTGTGAACATTTCAACAAACATTGAAGCTAAAATTTAGGATCAACCTACAAGATCCTCAAAAATCACTTCCAACTTTCACATCCACAACCACTTAATGTACCTTAGTATACGACACAGCCAATTCTGACTTTCAACTTTGCTAATAAGATTTATGGGACATTAATAAAAGAAAGTTCTAGAACAAGAGGTAGTTTTAAAACTGGGACTGAAAATTCAAAGCTTGAACAAATCAAAGTTCACAACTTCCTCTTAGCAAAATTACATACAAACTGGTTAGTTACTATTTAAGTCTCAAATTTATCAGGCTTTATTCTCGTAAGCCACGCCGAATACTGCAACAATACAGTGAGAGTTCTGCACTACTGCATATGAAGAAACAATTAACTATATAGTACTTAGTTGTGGCAAAAGAAATGTATATAGGTACTGAAGTTTATTTAGTCTCACCAATGTTTCACCTGTCACCATTACATTAAAAACATTCAAGTTACCATTAACATCCCCCCCCAAAAAAAAAGGGGGGAAAAAAAGTCAAATTTAATTTTCAATTAACATTTTTCCTGATCATATCTTTTCCGTAATCAGGTTTTTACCATAATAGAATTGGCATGGTGTCAAGTAACAAAGTGTGGTCACTAACTGATAATTCAACAATACGACTCTGTGAAACTGTCATTCAATAGGTTGCTTATTTTCAATCTAAAATAGGAAAGATCTACTTCTTGTCACGTGAAGTGAATAATTGTGGTTGTTTCCAATTCAGCCAATAAAACGTCATGAAGCTGCTGAGATAACTATTTCAACAAAGTAAGTTAGTATTAAGCCAAACTTCACAATTTCTTCCCAGACAGCAAAACCGTGTATAATGAAAGTGAAAATATTAAACTTGCTAGTGTGGCTGCGTATGTTACAGCAACATCTAACTGGATTGGGGAGATACAATGTGTCCAGGTTCAATTCTCAGGCCCTGCATCATACCTTTTCTGATTGCAGTTTTTAGATAAAAATACACTTATCACATAGAACACAAGTAACAAATTTCACAGACAGATGCCAACACACCCACTTCCACCATCAAAGCTACTACATGCCTAGCAAGCCAGTATTACCCGGGGCGCACATTGAGCTGCATGGCGCAGTAGGGGCAGTGCAGAGCAGGGCAGGGCAGGGCAGCACAGACAATGAAACTGTGTCGAGCAGTTACCTGCGCATATTAGACCGCAGTTTCGTGCGGGAGTTTACAAAGCGTTGTTGTGTTGTGGGAGAAACCGACAAAAAAAGCATAACCAAAAACATGTCGATGCAAAAACTCGATTTTTGATTTCTGAATCAGATTGGGATGCCAAGCTTGCAAAATTGTTATTACTTTAACAGAAGCTGAGTTAGATAAAAACTACGCAAAAGTGAGTATATGAAAAGAACAAACTCTCATCTGGCTTTTGCAGTGACAAGAGAATTCTCAACAGATAATTTCCGGATGACTCGAGCGGAGATTCATGGGATAATGTAACCTGTTATTTTCTCGACAAAGCTCAATAACCTATTAGAACTGAAGAAAATCTCTCAGTATTTTCATGGTAATTTATTTAATTATTTAGCATTTGACGGTACATGACATTTATAAGAATGTTTTTCTCTTTTATTTTATATTACATTTTTAAGAAAACTACATAACAGAACATAAACACTTGAAACTAAAAAAGCAGTGTCAACAAATTAAGCATTTCTCGGGGACACTATTGAATGATGTAGTACAAATAATAAGAAAACAAATAATGTAATAATAGCCTATATATATCAATCTTTTTTGAAGTTTTATTAAAAATGAATTCAAAAAAGAAAATAAAAGTGAAAATTGTAAGTGGGAGGTTGTATGATAAATAAATGCTGAATTTACTTGCCACTTGTTGGGCTCATTGTCCAAATTTCTGGTTTAAATTTAATTTTTATGTATTTATTATGACTGATATTGTGAATCGCAGGTTGGTTATGCACCAGTTTAATCAATTTTTCTTATTCCATAGTTGAAATGATTATAAGTAAAGCAATATTATAAATAACGCTAGAAGTGTTACGGCAAAAACCGGCACGAGTGAGCTGCGTGGCACAGTTTCTGTGTCGTGATCACAACGTGGCGCAGGCCACATGCAGCGCAGTACTGCACTGCCCTGCTCTGCGTCTCAATACGCGCTGTTCCGCCCCAAAACATAGAGACGCAGAAACTGTGTTGCGCTGCCTGTGTGTCAATGTGTGCCCGGCCTTAGATGGAACCCTGCTTTCTAAATGTGCACAGACTCTAGAAGAGGATGTGCTGAATGAGTTTATGTGAAAATAAGAACATATTTCACTAGTGATTTAAAATGACTAATAACTGAACTTCTCTCCCACAAATGTCCTGAAATGGCCGTGAAACACAGTAATTAATTTTAAATCTCTTAAGATTTTCTGAAATGTTTTAAGGGTTAATTCAACTAAGCAGATGTTCTGTTAGAATCTATTTGTAAGATGGATTTTAAAAAAAATTAATTTACACAGCACAGAGTAGTAAAATTGCTATACCCAACTGTCAATTGAAATGCAATGCAATTAACAATTACAATTAAATGAGCCGAAAAATAATTCAATGTTGTGTCTAACTAGCTAATGAGGATGATATGTCAGAAAAACCATTCTCGGTTTCTCTTTCATAATATTATGCATGACACTTCACCTTGGAACTGATATTCAAGAGATTGCAGTTTTAGGACATTTCAATCACAGAACAGTGACTGTGATGATCTTAAAAAACTGCATTGTGCAGCAAGAATTTCCAAAACAAAACTTTGTAATAAATGAAAATTAAGAAAATTTTGTTATTAAAAACTGCCAGATGCTTTCTCTATTAATACTGACTACCTAGAATTTGAGCTGATCAAATTGTGGCAAAGATCAAGGAGAGATACGAGGCGTATTCCAAAAGTAAGGTCCGTTTGATCATAATAAAAACATCGTTCAGGATACAAGGTTTTTATTAACGTCAGTATGTAACTACATATCTAGTTTCACTTTTCCACATAATCGCCGTTCATATCTATACACTTTCTGTAACGCTGTACCAGTTTCTTTAACCCCTCGGCATAAAAGTCTGCCGCCTGGGACCTGAACCAATTGGTAACGCTCGTCTTGAGTTCTTCATCAGTTTGAAATCGTTGTCCACCAAGCCACCGTTTCAAATGCAGGAAGAGAAAGTAGTCGCTTGGTGCAAGATCTGGACTGTAAGCAGGGTGGTCTAGGATTTCCCAACGAAACTCTTGAATCTTCTCTTTGGTTTTGGAAGCGGTATGCGGGCGTGCGTTGTCGTGCAGGAGGATGATGCCAGACGACAGTTTCCCGCGGCGTCGATTTTGGATGGCACGTCTCAGTTTGGTGAGCGTTGCACAGTACACGTCAGCTGTAATGGTTGTCCCACGGTCCATGAATTCGATCAAAAGGACGCCCTTTTCGTCCCAAAACACGGAAGCCATCATTTTGCGATTCGTGTACGGCGATTGCTTACACTTTTTTGGTTTGGGTGAACCGGAATGGCGCCACTGCATTGATTGTTGTTTTGATTCTGCGTTGGTGTACGCTATCCACGTCTCGTCTCCCGTAACAATTTGGGAAAACAAACTGTCTCCATCTTGTCTATAGCGCTCCAAAAATTGTCGTGCGCTATGCATTCATTGCTCTTTGTGCTGAGCGGTGAGCAGTTTTGGCACCCACCGCGCACAAAGCTTCCGATATCCAAGCTCTTCAGTGACAATCCTGTAAATTGAGGTTCTAGAAACATTTGGGAATTCCATAGCCAGACCACTAATCGTCAAACGCCGATCACTTCGCAGTTTTTGGTTAACTTGCTCGACGATGTCGTCGGTCCGAATACCGGGCCTGCCACTCCGCTGTTGATCGTGCACATCTGTGCGACCACTTTGAAATTCTCGACACCAGTGTCGAACTTGTTTCTCACTCATTATGTTTGGTCCATACACTACACACAATTCGCGATGGATGTCCGCAGCTGACGATCCTTTTGCCAACAAAAATCTAATCACACCACGCACTTCACAACTGGCGGGAGCTACGATTGTCGCGGCCATTTCGAACTGCTCTCAACAATAGATATACGGCTACTGCGGCACGCCAACAATACTGCATATTTACCAGGAGTTGGTAGATGGTGCTGCAGGTGGGAAACGTCATTCAGGCCTATCATCTGTGACATCTTGTACCCCGGACCTTACTTTTGGAATACGCCTCATACATAAAAGAATGTGTGGTGTACATAACATCATTTATGCTTGAGGGCTTACTGCTGAAGGTAACCATCACTCATTCTAGTTTATAACACAGCATGAACATATGTTGCTTCTTTATCAGAAACACACAGCAAATAATCATCAAAATACAAATGATCACAAATAAAAATTATAGCAATTTAATGGATTCCCAAAGTTAAAATTGTTCCTTGCTCTACAATTGCCTGATATACTTACCTTGCCTAATACAGTAACAGACTCACTGTTAGTGTTTAAAGGTGCCTGAAATGTAAGGTTACCAGTGCCCAAATATATCAGACACAAAACTCTTCAAATAATAGAACATCTTAAAATCTCAGATTTGAGTACATATTTTATGGAACTACCTCATGAAAATAATTCAGCTACGTAATTTTTGCACCTTGTGTTTATCAAGCAAATTCATTAAAGTTTCTGTTGCTTTCAAGACATGAATTTCCAATCAATTTGTTTATAAAATGTACTTTCTAATAATATTTGGATTACAATAGTTACCTGTGAACTGATGTTATGTCATCTGCAACATAACTCCAAAGGTCCACCTCTTCAAAATACCTTATACGGTTAAGAGGAAGCAAGGGTGTTTGCCTCACTGCATCTAATTGAGCACCATAAGACAAATCAATTGCCGACACAGGGTATGGACTTGCCGAGAGCTCAGTTGAGCAAAGGTCTCGGCGGCCAAATTCATCCAAGAGAAGACCCTGAAGATAGAGGTTTCTAAGCATGAAACTAATTGACATAAGAAGGGGGATAAGAGGGGAGGGAGCGGGAACAAGTATAAAGTCACCAGGATATATATATGTATGCACAAAAATCTAAATCAATTATGAAGCAAGTTGCAATTCTGAGAGTTGAAATTAATATGGAAAGAGAAAACCCTTCAATTGTCAAACTTGAAGCAACATTAATAAAATTTCAGGATATGCCATAGCTCATGCAGATAAAAGTTGATGCATATGGGTAGGTTGTCGTAATCACCTGCAGTATGCCCAGCCACATGAATTGTTTGTTGTGGAATATTTGATTCACAGCACATGTTGTATGGGAAGACAAAAATAATATGGTTGGAAACAGTATGTGCAATAAACAGTTAATTATAATTATAAATTACTAAATATAAATATTAATTACAAGAAAAGGGAAAATGGCTCATCACTCACCAAAGTTGAAGGCTGTGATGGGTGAAGAACATAAATGACGAACACAAGAATACACAATATTTCGGTTTTACACCCTTATTCAAGATGTAGAAAATGAGTCCTGTGGTTCGGGAGGTGTGCTCACACTGAAGTTTAACACGTTACTAAGTTCATTATAAATATGTCAGGAGACACTGAGGCGTTATATATAAATATGTATATCACTGATGGTGGTAAAATTAGTAATATATCAAAAGGGTACGGAATGTTGAAACAAAGAATTGGACAAACAAGTTTGGACAAATAAATTTTGAAAAAAAAAAAGTAACTAGTTAAATGATAATACTAATACTATACTAAGTTTGCTCTCATCTGGCGCGTCAAGGCCATGTGCCCCTCGCCCCGCGCCTCACCACACCACCCCCTCCATATGCCTTCCCCTCCGAGCCGCCCGTGCCTACAGGCATTGTCGTTTGTCGCAGAATTGTCGTGCTTATTCCGATACACCATTATAAAACGCTGTAAGTGAAATGGCGTCAGATAGTTGTTACATTAGGCGACAATCAAAAACAATTATTTCTTTATGTGTATAATTTTTTAAGGCGTTAGAAAACTCTGAAGAGAAAGTTAATATACTTTTTAGGGAACCGCTAAAAATGATGGCAGAGGTGTGTGGCGTATTGTTATGAACAGTGTTATGTGTATGTAGCGAAGCCCAGCTGAGTGTACCAGGGTAATCCTTTTCTTCGCCAAAGAAAAACATTCACCGAGAAAAACTGGTCACGGAGATGCATGACTTTCCGAAAGATGTCATTCGACATTCCGTCCTAGAATTTTATGACCCTACCTTACGAAAATTGAGGGAGGTACTAAAAGAGAAAATTAACTACACAGGAGGCGTATAAATATTAAAAGCACTCGACTTCATATACAGAAAATGTAATGACGGTACACGTTTTCTGATGGAAAGGACAGACATTATTGCAGCAAGAGCCTCATTTTTAAGAAAAATGCATGATTTAAGGAAGGAACATCCTCTTTGACCTGTCATCTACCTTGACGAGACGTGGGTAAATCAAAATCACGCAAGTTTATTTGACAACACACTAAACGCAATGGTGGTCACGTCAACGATTTCTGTAAACAGAAACTATCGCTTCGAGTAAATATCACTTTTATTTCAAAATTTAAACGACGTGTTTAGAGAATTAATCCCACTGGGAAAGACATCTAAAAATTAGATTTAATCATCGAAATGTCTTGCGCAACTTTTAAAATTAAAAATAATGATTTGAAGCAGTAAGTTTTATTAATTGATATGTAAGTAATTTTTATATATATTAATATATGAAACTGTAATTGGTAAACACGAAATTTCTATGTCATACGATTCACTCATTTTCGTCACGACAAATAGTTAAAATGTTCGATTTTACTGAAGAAATCATCAAATTAGATGCAACATATTGTACCACATACGTCGTGATGATGTTTGCGCATGCAAGGCAGCTGTTTCCCCTTCGCCTATAGGGGCTGGGGCAGCAGAGTGGGGATAGAGTAGAGTCACGTTGATCTGCCTTTCCTGTCTGAACATAGCATAATAATAATGAGTGATGCGTCAAAAAAAGGAATTTTATCGGTGGTTGAGCCCAGGTGGGTGTCTGGTATCTAGGATATTAATAATATAAATATTAATATATTTTTATGGTAGCTGTGCAACACACTATTTGTCGTGACGAAAATGAGTGAATCGTATGTCATAGAAATTTCATGTTTACCAATTACAATTTCATATTTTAATAAATATAAAAATTATTTACATATCAATTAATAAAACTTACTGTTTCCAATCATTATTTTTAATTTTAAAAGTTGCGCAAAACATTCTGACAATTAAATCTAATTTTTAGATGTCTTTCCTTGTGGAATTTAATTCTCTAAACACGTCATTTAAATTTTGAAATATTTGAAGTGATATTTACTCGAAGCGACACACACACACACACACACACACATTACCACCAACAAATTTCAGACAGGGACGTGGTTTCAGGTATTACTCTGATGGCTCCGACAGTGAAACAGTTATTGAGGTCTCAGGAATTGTGGGAGCTGGCATGGCTGGTCCCAATTTTGGGTGTAAACTGTTTCGCCTATGGCCATTTGTCATAATGGATAACTAGTTTGTGATTGGGCCGATGAAAGAACTCAGACAATGGAGGAGGTAGGTCGTAGTGCAAGTGGTGGGGTCGGTTTCACCAGTGGTTGGGTTGCAATAGGTTGGGATGGCTGGATGCATATTATGTGTTTTGCGACGAGACTTGTTAAAGAAGGAGCCTCGGGGTGGTTCTCTAGAGTTAGGGAGTAGGTATTTGTGCACATATATTTTTTGCAGTTGGGAGGTCTGCTGAAGCTGATGTGAGGTGTGTGAAAGATAGTGGGGAGAATGTGACACATTTAGGGGAAGATACTACTAGCAAGTCATAACCACAGCAAAGGATTTGGTCCAGACCAAGAGAGAACCTTGTGAGAAATAAAAGGATTACAACTGATTATTAGTTGTGCATGGCAGTTTTTTGGTGCAATGGACTGCTTATGGCTCAGGATATTTGTGTACAGACCATTTCAATAGGATATATAGTGGATATAAGTGTTTGTGCAAGGTTTGATGTACAGGGCTAGTGATTATTGATTAGGATAGATGTGTCTGCCTCAGATGGCTAGGATGTATGGAAGGGAGCAATTTTTGTGATATTGGTGGCAGCTATCAAAGTGAAGACATTGTTGAAAGTTCGTGGGTTTGATATGGAGGGAGGTGGGTAACTGGCCAGCATGTGATTTGTCTATTGTAGACCTTCCACAACCTATAGTGTTGTAAATATCGGTATTGACAATACAGGCACCAATACTCATACCTAATATTCTCAACATTGTGATACCTTACACGATCCATGTTAATGACAACGCTTTTGTCAATAAATTTGTTCAGTACCTCTCTTGGTGGCTAACAGGCAGCGTGAGTGTGTGGTTTTATTTGGCTATTTCACGGTTTCATCCTACCAAAATCGTACAGAAGGTTGTATAACTATTACTCTGGCACTTGGATTTATTTAGCAAAGCTACAGTAGAAAACTTCAATACACTTACATGTGTTCTATGGCAATCTGTCAAAGTTTTATATTTATTCCTTCATTTTACCAATTTCATGTTCATGTATAGGTATTTTGCATTCTTACTTCCCTATGCATATACCTGCTAAATTTCACTACATCAAAGGAAGTCATTGTATTGGCTTGTTGACACTCCTCCCTCTACAGGTATAGTAGTGAGCTAGTACATTGTCTCCTTTCACGATTTTACTGAAAGTTAGCAGATTGTAGATACTTGGTAGGTAGTTAGTAAAGTGAATGAAGCAGGGATACACGTAAACTACTAGAACATAAGTATGCATATTGACAATAACAGACAGTACAAGTTCTCAATTTACCTAAAAAATAATAATAACTAATGAATTCGGAATGTGACATCAGGTTTGGAATGTGGTGGGCTTGCTGGACAGAAAATATATAGCTATAATGAAATCAAATAACTCGGGTTTATTTCATTATAATTACAAGGGATTTTCAGTATCATGATTTTGGCTCTAGTTATTGCAAAGAAATAGTTTATAATTCAGATATTGGAATGAACAATTGAATTTTCGATGGAGGGGTGATGTTCTACTCCGAATTTGGAAAATGTTTCCAGAAAAGAAAGTTGAGTTTACATGACAGTTTATTGAAACCTTACACTCAAATATTATTGAACGAACCTCGACAAATATTCAATGAGAGGTTGTCGCAAGCTCACTTAGTTGTAGATATGAATTACAGATAATAAATTTATGGTTTGGTTTGTTCCAAAACCCGATCAACCTACAGCAGTTAACTTGCCTGCTGCTATTTGCAAAATTTCTTGGCAAAGAAAAATTAACTTTACCTCAGGTCAAATGACAGAGATGTGGAAAACCTAATAACCTTGCAGAGTACTTTAGAAAGAAACAATTCCACAGTTATCAGGACAGTCTGTGAAATTTTTTTTCATTATTATAACAGTAAAGGCAAATACTGAAGTACTAGTTTTCATATGGTTTCTTTTAAAACTGTGTTACAGTATACTACATTTTTAATTTCTTGAAATGTACTACCATTATAACTTATTGCATTGGAGTTTCTTTCAAACCTGAAATGGACAGCTTAGTGTGACATGTAGAACATAGTGGGTGTATTTTAAATATTTAACAATGAAATATATTAATCGTTAACTAGATATTTTTGGTAAGCCAGTTAATCTGTGTAACCCCAAATACAATTTTAAAATAAACTTGACAGTGTATTTAATGTTTCATAGCACTGTTACTAGTTTTGCTGGTGTTTTCAAACCCTTTTGAAACTGTAAGGCAAAACAAAAATTGACAAAAATGTTTATAGTAGTTAAAGCAAAATATCTAAGTGAGATGGTCTTTTTTGATACTTTATATATTTTAATATAGGTAATATAGGTGTATATTTTAACTAAGGTATAAAATATTATTCTAATTTCTCTCTACTAAATTCTGAAAGTACTTTATGGATTTAGCAATGAGCCCCAGGATATAATTGCACTTGATTTTTGAATGAAAATACAATGGTCATTGACACCTTTTCTTAACCTTCACTGATGGGAGATGTGAAAACTGAGAATTGATGGTAATATTGACACTCCTACACATTCAATAATATTGACACTATTCCCTTCACTTTCCAATACTGATGCCTGAATAACAGATAATCCTTATTTCATTCAATACTCCATCAGTATTGACACCAATACAATTTTTTCACCATACACGGTCAATATTACTGTCAATATAACAAAGGATTGTAATTATTATTGACCATATAAAATCCGATTATGTCAAGCAAGGTGATCTGGGTGTGAAGTGAGACCATGCTAAGTTAAAGGAGTAGATGTTATTAATGGATTTTAAGAAATCAAGAAGGTGGTTTTAACCACAGGTACAGGTTCTAATCAATGACATCTATATATATGAACAACACAACTGGTTGTAAAGTTATGTTTTGAAGAAAGGTCTCTTCCAAACTACTAAGAAAAAGGATGTCACAAGAGGACGGAAGCGGTGAGTAAGCTTATGGTAGTGTCTTGTACCCAACTGTTATGTGGGACTGGAAGGTGTAGAAATTTTTTTTTGATGGAATAAAGCAGGCCAGTTATAAGAGAAAGGCAGTACTGGGTAGATAGTATTTAAGGGCAAGCTCTGACAATGGGAGATTTTAGCATAGAGATGTAACCAGGAAAGAATCGGTACGTAGGGGTGTGGGGACTGTTGACGGACATTAGGACGTGGAGAGTTTCTTTGAGTAGGATGGGAGGGAATTGACAGATGATTGTAGGTCTTGGTCCATGAAGGCATGTATGAATTCTTTAGGCAATGCATAAGAAATGACTATGAGGCATTCAGTATCACCCACATAATGGATCTTGGGCAGTGCATATAATGTAGAAGACTGGTTAGTCTTAGTAGCGAGGAAGTAAATGGAATTAAGTGGGAGATCTTGTAAGGTATTGTAAGGACATAGCCTATACTAGGGGTGAGGTATAGAGCCTAGTACCTTAACTGAATGTCTACTTGAAGTGAAAAGTTCTCTAAATCTGCATCAATAATTTTAAATTGACCATGTGCCTACCTGGAATACTCAACTGAAATGCTTAACGGCCGCCACAAAGCTTTTTTAACCCAAAGCTGAGGAAGGGTTTCAGTCTACTACGAAATCACAAACATTCACTTGAATCAAAATTTGAAGTTTATTTTCAAAGTCAAATTTCAGAAAATAGCTGTTACAGTTGAGTAGGCAATCTAACAAACGTTTCCAAAAAATTGCTAATCATGGAGAGGAAGAGAACCGACGAACCCCTTTTTAGAAAAATTAATAGTTCAAAGTCATTACTAGTCACTCGTCAGAAAATCTAGCATGGTGGTATGTCAGCCATGCAGTCACTCAAAGTTCAACGATTTCCAGTTATTGCTAGTCCTAACAGACACACACGCACCACACTGAGCTCAGATTACTTTCACACAATGTTCCCCCATCAGCATACCACATGTATACGGACGCTTACCAAAAATAATATAAAAAGGTGTAATTATTGAATGTGTTCTAACTTTACTCGTGTGTAGCCTGACCTTCAAGGATTATGAAAAGTATTTAGCAAAAATTCTCAACTAATTAGCTTTCTTGTAATTAAATTTAGTTTTCAAGCGCATTGATAAAAAGTTTCCACAAGTTAATTTGTGATTCCCCAATTTCTATCTGAATTTATTCAATTTTTAGGCAACCCTGCTGGATTGCAAATTATCGCAATAAAATTAGTGTCATCGTGTTCTATAAAAATTCCCGATTCCAGTGGTGTAAATTTTATTATGATCGTTGGTGAAATGGCAAAGTTATGAGTCTAACAAGATCTGGTTTGAAATGTGTCAGAAGTTAAATCGGTTTCTGGTTCATAATTATTTAAGTGTTGTCTATTTCGAAAAAGTGAAGCTATCTGAATTTTCTTTGAATTTAGTTACGTTTTTTAACAGTTGTTTTATTTACGTAAGTGGCTTGGTTTAATCGTAATTTAATTTTGAAATTACCACGTTGTGATAGATGACGAAATAACTTTAAAATGTATATAAAATCTGTTCTACAGCATAAAATGTTCTCAAATTTTAATATGTTATACCAGATTTTTAGTTCTTTCAGGAAATCTACTTTTTAGTTCGAGAAATTATCGAAAACATATGATAAAAAAATGTTACAAGTGCCGGTGTGTTCCACGAGGTGTTTAAAGTTTTATTTAAGCTATTTACACGGCCTGAAACTACGGAATTTTAGTGAATTTATCTTTCTTTTGAATTATTATTATTACGAAATTGCTTTATTGCATCAAAAAGTGTTCAGAATTAGTGGAATTATCACGCAACCCAAATCTATTGTTTATAAGTTGGATAATAATGGATTACCCTAGTCCAGGTTAGTTTAAAGATTCTTTACTATTAAAAATGTTTATTTAGCACTTGTATTATATGTGGAGCGACTTTGCTGCTTTTAAAATGGTATATTTATTGAATTGGCTTGCTGTATCGACTTCTACTTGGAACGGTTTCTTACTTCCTGTACTGGCAATGAAAATTATATGTTTACTGGAAAGCTTACTCCCTCCCTTATGCTTTAAGCTAAGCAAACTAGAATTTACTCAAATAAGGTGCTTACAGTATCTTGGAGGTTGAGGAATAAATAGATTTGTAGGTGGATGGAGTTGGTGGGTTAGAAATAGAGTTGGTATGTAGTGGAATCAGAGAACTGTCTAAGGGCTCACTACAATCCAAGTCCACAATGATTAATCCCTTGTCAGCCAGGAGGATCAGGGTGCTTCGATTTTTTTGGAGAGTTAGTGTATGGCCTGCATTTCAATAGAATTCCGGTTATTGGAACGGAGATTGAATTCTGGAAAGAGGATGGTGACAGGGTAGAAGTGAGGAATTCTTGGAATGGGAAAGTGGGTGATGTTGGGGAAAAGGAGGTGGATCTAATTGGGATTGGGGTAAGAATTTTTGGAGGCTGGATTCCAAGTTTCCATTTGTACATATTGCGCATTTCTTCTTTTTTGTGTTCATTGTTCCTAGCTGCCTTCATCTGTGGTAAGTGTTGGGTCATATTTCCCTATCCTTCCTTTACATATTGTTCCATTATTTATGTATTTAATTATTATTTAAGTTCACATATTTGCATTTATTTGTGTTTTCTGGGTCTACCAGCAGTATTGTTTTTTCATAATGACCAATAGTTTATTCTATTTTATTCGGCCCCCTCCACCCTAGCCTTGTTCCCAATGTCATATCCAGTCATGCAGTGGGCCACGTTGTGTACACACCTTCTTTGTCAAATGACTTATATGTTCTACATGAACAAGGTGTTAAACCAAAATGTTTTAATTTTTTATATTCTGTTTTGTTTGTTGCTGCCCTTCTGCCTCATCTTTAATGAGTGATGAGTTTATTTTCCCTATCCTTTGTTATTTTAACCGCAAAAAGCCTTTCCTGTTCCATTATTATTGTAAAGTGGATTCGTCACTTGCCAATTCGAAGGAAGTAGGCCTCTGATAACAGAAAAAAAGCACTACACTAACACAATAAACCACAATATTTCAAGCGTAACTCTTACTTGTTAATGTAGATGAAGGATATAACCATGTTTGTATGAGCACTCACAGTCAATTTACCACACATGAATCTACAATGGACAAATATGTTGTGAGGAGATATATATGAACATTTCTGTGTCATTTGAGTTTTTTTTCTGTATTACGTGTTCGCACCCCACAACCACTATCTAAAATAAGTGGTGGTTCATTTCCCTATCCTTATTTACAATTGCTTTTCGCTACTTAGCATTTATTATATCACATATCTAAAAGGAGACAAAAGAAGCCAGATAGCCTAATAAAAATTAGGATAGAGCGATAAACCATTGCTTATCATAGACGATGGTAGGACAGCGTCGACACATGTAAAAGACATGAACACATGAAAAACTGTAATTATTGGATATATAACACTTCCTCAGCTGTAGAATATGGTGGATACAAGGTAGGTGTTCGGAACCAATTTGCCTCGTGTTCACTATATTCTACTGCTGAGGGAAGGCCTTGAACTCAATAATTACAATGTTTCATATGCACGAGTCTTTTCCGTGTGTTGACACTATTCTGTCATCACCTATAGTAAGCAGTGGTTCATTAACCCATCATAATTTATATAAATATTTCTGTACATAGAGAAAGTAGACCTATGTCTCACCCAAGAGGAGGAGGAGGGCAGTGAAAAAAAAAAAAAAAAAGGAAGATAAACTTTTTTTTACAATATTTCAGATTAAAACCTTATCCATACAACCATGTGCACATTTCCCTTGCCAAATGGCTTATCTATATTTGGACAGATAAAGTTATAAACCATAATATTGTAAAAAGTGTTAGTCTCTTTTGTGTGTTCATAGCAGCTTTCTTGCTTTTCTCTTGGATGAGTGATGTATCTAGTTTTTTTTACTTTAGCCTTTCCTTTTCATTATATATACATTGAAGTGACAAAAGTCATGGAATAGGGAGATACAAATATCGAGATGGTGGCAGCACAGTCGAATAAATATATAAACGTGCTGTGCAGTATTAGGGCTTTCATTTGTACTCTTGTTAGTTGTGAAAGATTTTTTGACGTGATTACAGCCACACGACTTGAATTAACAGACTCTGAAAGCGGAAGGGTAGTTGGCACTAGATGCATGAGGCATTCCATTTTAGAAGCTGTTTGTGAAATGGACATTACTTGACCCACAATGTCAAATGTGTCATAAATATGTAATTTACAGCAATACCTCTCATCATGGACACAGCAGTGGTCGACCACATCCATTGAAACCAGCGATGCCTGTATCGAGGTGACAGTGTTGACAGCATCGTTAAAGAACAGCAACACTCAATGTGGGATGTACAACAGATGTGTTCATGCAGACAGTGCAGCGAAATTTTGTGTTGATGGGACATAGCTGCAAGTGACCCTGCTAACAAAACATCATCCACTGAAGTGCCTTTCCTGAGCTAGTGAACAAATCGGTTGAACCCTACATGACTGGAAAAAGTTTGTATGGTTATATGAGTCAAAATTTCAGTAGCATGGTAGCATTTTAGACCAAGGCACAGATCCCACGAGGTCATGAACACAGGTTGTCAGGAAGGCGGTGCACATGCTGGTGATGGCTCTATCCCGGTATGGGCTGTGCTTAGATTGCATGGACTGGCATTTCTGGTCAATCTGAAATTGACTGGTAATTGTTATGTGCAGCTACTTGGAGACCATTTTCAGCCATTCATGGCCTTTATGTTCCCAAACAAGGATGGAGTTTACCAGGACGAGAATGTGCCATGTTACTGAGCGCCAAAATCATTAACAAACTGTCTGAAGAAAATTCTGGACAGTTCCAGCAAATTATTTGGCAATCAAGATTGCCAGACATGAATCCAATGAAATACATCTGGGACACGATCAAAAGATCAGTTGCGCACAATTTCTAGTGCCGGTAAAACTTTCACAATTATGGATGGCGGCAGAGGAATCATGGATGAATATTTTTTCAGGGGACTTCTGGATGACTTTTTGAGTCAGTGTATCATTGATCTGCTGCACCTAGTTGGGAAGAAGTGGATCCCACACAACATCAGAAAGCTATGATGTCATAACTTTTGGTACGCCAGAGAGAGAGAGAGAGAGAGAGAGAATGAGCTGGGTAACAAATATTCAGATAGGACATATTGCTTACCACAGGCCATGATTGAAAGGCGTAGAAATGACAAAACCATTACAAACCAAGCAATAATGTAATTTTTGGGTACATACGCTTCTTAAGCAACGAATATGGAATGTACAGGGTGGTAGTGGTGTTCTGAATCCCTTTTTTTCCCCCTCAGCTCTACACCTCAATGACAATGAGGTCATTGATAGGAAGTAAGGAACAGGAAGGAATTTGGCCATGGCCATTTGCAGTAATCATCCCAGCATTTACCTGGAGTGAATTTGGGAAAAAACAAAAACCAAACATATGGATGGCTGGCAGACAGGGATTTGAGCACATATCCTACCAAATGCCAGGCCAAAGTATTCCACTCACCCACCGGGCTCGTTTCTTTCATTACCACCAAATAAATTGTTCCATGTTCATGTTTTTGTTGTTTCTGCACAGTCTATCAATCACCTGTAGTTAGCATGATGGTTCCTACCTATTTACATATATAAATCACAAGCTTTCTGTTGAATAATGAAAATTGTATGTATACAAAAAATGGCATGTATGCCTCCTTATCTGAAGATATAAAGTTTAAACATATAATTAATTTTTGTGGCTAATGCAAAAAACTGCAGCCTGCACCCATGTTCAAAAACAGACTACACAATCAACAATACTTGCATAATTTTGTAATTTGACCAACATAGTTTAGCATCCTCAAACTATCCTTCTCTTTGCTTTACAAAATGTAATCATCTGCTAACAGTAAAATTTGCTGACCTTTTATACATTCTTCATAAAAGTAATACCGTGCTCTAAATTTCAAGTATTAGTATTGTATATTGGTAACCATGCAAATGAAGAATATAATCCTATGGTACCATTCACCAGGCTTTTGAATACAGATTAGATTGCTCGAAGCTCTGCAATTATACAAAGAGCAAGGAGCTGAAACCATCCGTTTCTCAACTAACAAGGAACATACCAAGCCATATTTTGGGTTACCTTGCCCACTGCTCAAAAACAGCTTGCCATTGGACAAGAAGGATCTTACTAGCTGGTGCAAGCCACCAAAATTACAATCACATTTACTGAACAAAATCATTAAATTCTCAAAAGCTACCTATTAAAATATTAGTGTTACTTTGCATTTTGAAATGCTTTATGAAATGATGTCTTTACAATGATTTAACATACCTAAAATTCTGAAACATTTTTTAATCATCATTATTTTATTCCCCTTCATATTATTGTGTTAAACAAAAAGACATGTGGTAAGAAAGTTATTTAGGAATACAGTAGAACTCCAACCATCCCAATCAATTGGGACCAGACTCCATTCGGATAATCAAAAATTCTGATAATTAGATTTTTTCCAAAAAAGGGTCCATTTTAATTAATTACTGTATGTATGTTGAAAATGGGAGAAAAAACTATTTTTTTTAAAAAAAAGAGCTTTTAGTTAATTAAATGATAAGACAACACTTTTATATGTTAAGCGTAGTTACAAGTGCTGTACATTAGTACAGTATGTATGTACCGTACTGTAAATAAAAGTCATTGCTTGTTGAACATCTCGGTCTAAGTAAGCCGTTTGTCTGTATTAATCCATTTTCGGGTCGCAAAGGCACGCATCCACTTGAAAGTGAAAAGTTGCATGTGGTGTGTAGGCAGAAACATTATATTTTAAATCTCAGTGCATTTCCGTCTTAATTAAAAAAGCGATTCAGATAGTCGTAGTTCGGATAGTTGGAGTTCTACTGTAATTTAATACAGTGACAAGAATCACAACACTATTACCAGCTTAATGCATTGGCTGAATTTTTTCTTTGTCAAAGTCTATACTTGGGACAAACATAACAAAGCAATATTCATCTTTGTACTTCTATATTTAAATTGCAGTTTGTAACTATCATAGCTCATGGCAACTCATTCAAAGTTTGTGTATCTATACAGTAAACATCTGTGATAATGGAAATAATGCACAATGTATTTTAAGCAGGATGTAATATATTAACGGGTTAACAATTCACTTACTTGGAGGAATAATCCAACATGAAATGAATATTTCATGCTTGGCACAACTAATCGTGAACAGACTCTCTCAGCAGAACTGAGGAAAAGTGCCAAGAATGAGATGAACTGCAACAGAAAATTATTTTAGAAGTAAGTAAATATCAGGTGCTTTACAATACAATCAACAAATTGCTGCAGTGTTTTCTAATGATCGCTGTAAGCAAGAAAGGCACAATGTATTTATTACGAATCAATATCAATGTTACAGAATAACAGGAATGACTAGTGGAACAGTGGCACTATTGAAATTTATGTTGAAGCCTGCTGCTGCTTGTTTGTGAATGTGGTTGTGCTGGTGCTGCTGACTTTATGAATCTCTGTTAGCTATATCAAAAGTTATTTATAGTTCACAAGCCTTTTTCATATACCAAAATCATAATGGCCAAGGGATGTTCCTTGAATAAACAACAAAGAATCAAGATACTATTCTAATATCAGTTTAATGAAGATTCCATGTAATAACTTTGGTCTTCCTGTTATGCATGTTGTGAGAAGACCAGTTATGTTGGTTGCTGTATGTAAAATGTCTTTAACATGTTATTTGTAAATTTGATTTTTGACGGTTTTTGTGTTTATAGTACTGTCAATTCCACATACAAGCATAAATAGGCAGTTATGTAGGACCTGATTCCATCTATTCAGTCATGAATAATATTGCAATTTAATGGCTTTCAAATATAACACCTGCAAAGTTTAGATTTTCCTCATGGTCAGGCACCAAGAATACAAATCTATAAATGGCTTCTGGTTCATTTTTATATTTTACATCACATTCTCATTGTCAATAAAGCTCAATATTCTTCTGCTGGCATGGTCCTCTTTTGTGCCCATATCAAAAACCATGCAAAGCGACAATTGTATTATCACCACCAATTTTCAGCATGTTTCAATCAACAAGCAAACTATTCCACTGTGACAAATGGAAGAAGGTAATATCTTACAGTATCTATGTTCAACACATTATTGGAAAGCAATTTATTGCTCTCCAGGGCTGGCGTTGGGGGGGGGGGGGGTAAAGGGGGCAAAAGTACCCGGGCCCGCCAGCTGAGGGGGGGGGGGCTCAATCATTGACTGTAGGGGCCCTTAGGCCATGAAGCCAGCCCTGGATGTGTCACTTACAGTACACAACCAAATGTAAAGACAACACAAGTGATCACTGCCTCACTTCTATTTCCCTACCATACAATGAATTAAGCTTATAACAGTGTTAAGTTTTAGCTTATTAAGATGAACTCAACGAAACATCACACAGAAGTATAAATATATGCACAGAGTGAATATTCTGAACAATACATGTTAAAAGAGCTTAATGACGAGTTGTCAAACTTGGCCAAAGAATACTACGTTATCAGCAATCCATGACATTTCAAAAACAAAAAGAGAGAAAAATCAAAACTTCTATGAAATTCTGTAAATTTATTTATTATTACAAAACAGACAAACGTATAGAAAAATCAACCTTTTTGGACAATTATCAACAGTAGTCATGATAAATAGGTTTTATAAATTTTTTATATAAGGAATAGACGCGGAACTGGTCATAGCCAATGCTAAGGAATAGCCCTACCAGTGATCTGGAGTGACTTATGGAAAACTAAAAAAACCTGGACAAATCAAAAATACTGGATACCTTCTGAATACCAGGCATGAATGTTATTGCTCACTCATCAAGCTCAGTAGATTTAATAATAATAACTATCTGTAACCAACAGTAAGAGGACAATTCAATGTCCCAAATCAGTGTTTTAACAAACTCTAAATGGAATGGACAATGCATACAGATAATTTTATAATTCACCCCAAATTTGAGACAGAGGTCCAATAAAACACAAAAACCAATAACTGCTGATACTGTTTGAATCATTGCTTAAGGTAAAAGAAAATTATTAGCTGAGCAGAACTCAAAAGTCCCACACAAAACACAATCAGGCATTTCATATCCTTAGAGTTGTTCATGGATTAAGGATCACATATGCTGTGTGTACACAACTTTTTGAATTTGGATCCAGGTGACACAAACAAAATGATAACATTACAACATTTATGTTCCCAAATTTATTACAGTATTTGCTGTGTTATTAATTTCTGGGAAAACAAGGAAAAGGTGACTAAACGACTGCAAATTTAACCCATCCGTATGATGTCACTACAATGCAGAAAGTAGATAATATGTACAAAATCGAATATAGTAAACACTGCAAGTAATGTAGTTGTAACTTGTGTTGGTTATGTGTGTACCATGCATACCACCTGCTCCTTGATATGAAGTGCTGGCACAGTAGATGCCATGATTGATCACCCCTTTCCAGAAGAGGAGTTTAGAGGAGCTGGCAGCTGGACTAAGAGGATTTTTTTAAAACTGACTGTTCATCTTAGGATTGTTCCATTTGATTTGACAACAAATTTTCCATGTAACCTCCTTCCTGATGTACACACACACACACCACAAGACAGTACAGTTATCCTTTTCTCTTCGTCTGATGGTTCACTGTGGGAGGTACCTGATAAGGTATGAAGAGGTCCCTGCTTCAAATTCCCTGGTTGGAATTTTTACAGGTCCTTAAATTGATCTAAATCTCTGGCAAAACTTTGCTTTGTTCGTGCGAAGTATGCTATGAAGCCCCATAATTCAGATTTCATATAAGTTCCCTTTACCCAGTATGATTACCAAGTTGGGTTAGTCACAACAGTGGTGGAATGTGTAGCTAATCAAAACCCCGTCACTCGGTGGCCAACAACCCTCCCAGGCATATCGGCCAGTAATGACTTTGCTTTTACTTTCTTGATACTTCCCCATCCTTAATTTTGCAAACCAGATCCTAAAGAAGGGCTTCAAGTTTATATAATTCTGTTGAGAAATAAGTCTCCTTGAAAAAATCCTTCTTTCCCCTGCCAAAATAGTGTTTGGTACACTCCAAACTTCAAAAAGTCCACAAGTACCAATACATCAATTTAGGAAACTACCAAGTAACTCCTTACCCCACAACAAACCACATTTATATAACATTTATTCTGCTTCCATCAACTACATCAATCACAACTCCAAAAATATTTTCCCCATAATTGATCATGTAATGTTCAATATCTCCATGATCAAACACCAGAACATACTGTTCTCTATACCATCACACCCTTTACAAATGCCATGAGCAGATAGTGCACACAGATTAATAAATCTGCAGCCCTAGATTTTCCCTGATTATTTTGTATGAAATACCCTGGCTGAATGATGAAATTTCCTATCTTTTTTTTTTTTTTTCACTTATTGTTTTATGCCTCGTTGACGGCTAAGGTCATTAGAGGCGGGATGGGACTGTGGACAAGGAACGGGAAGGAATTCGGCCATAATCTTTTTGAAGGAAGCATCCCAGCATTCGCCTGGAGTGATTTGGGGAAACTCATTGAAAACCCAAATCTGGATGCCCGGACGGAGATTCGAACAGGCGTCCTCCCGAATGCGAGGCCAGAACTTTAACCGTTCACCCACCACACTCGGTTTTCCCATGAAAGTATACTTCATACACACATATTAAAATTATACTATGCATCACAACTCACTGATTATTTAGTTCAGTAACACCTGTTAGATTAATTAGTCACTTGAGTGGTGGCTTTATGGTGCATACAATAACCATTCTCCTCTGCTGATGTTCATTCAAAAATTACCGCAGATATTTCTTTTATATTTACCACTATTCATGCATTCATGCTTGGTTATTGATTCAGTGTAAGGAATTAAATGCCTGGTTATGCTCACGTACAATTCTGTAGTTACAATGGGATTGGGTATCCCAGAATAGATCATGACATCTGTTTCACTGAGAATGATCTTTATTTGCAGCAATACTAACAAAAAAAGTTTTTGAATTCAACAGTGTAGAATTTTAAATAGAGTACACAACTAGGTCATAAAACCCTTGATGAGTATTATATTGGTAAAGATTAAAAAAGATCTGGCATGTCCAGCAAAACTACACTTTCAAATCATCGCATCTTATAAGGGAAGGCCAAAACTTCTGGCCAACCAGTTTCAATCAGCTTCAACATAGTGGTTTAAAACTATCAAAAACAGAGTAACGTGAAGAGATTTGTCAGCACTACCCAGTTTTCAAAAAAAATTAGGTCTATGGTCATGGCATCGTATCACACTTGGGCTACAGGGATTTAAAAAGTTACAAAAAAAATTGAGCAATTTATAAATGTACAAGGGTGGATCAAATATAAATGAGCCTTTTTAAATTATGCACCCGTCAGTGGTGTGCTGGGATCTGCAATGGTTTGTACAGTGGAAGAGAGGGTGGGAAGTCACATCCATTGATGCTGCCTATTACTGTGATCATCTTAGGCAAGTTGGAGCTGCCTATTGGTCAAAAAGGTGTGGCATTCTGATCAGAAGGGTGTTGCTTCTCCATGACAGTGCCAGTCCTCACACACAAAATACTTGCCATAATGAAATGGACTGATCTAGAACATCCACCCTACAGTCCAAACCTGTCACCATGCGACTTCTATTTGTTTTGGGACAGTGCTTCACAACGAACTAGGCGGTGCAGCAATTAGGGAGTGTCCATAAACAACGTGGATCAGTCTAAAAGGGGGGGAGGAGGGGTTGGCTGGAATGCTACAATGCACTATGTGGAGCGAGGGGGATGGGGGTCCAAGCCAGACCATGTAGCTTCCCATTCATATTATTTTTCACAGTTAAAATGAGATACAGAAAACACAACACCATGTGAATATTTATTTCCTTCATTCAATTAACTCCATATGTAATTTACAATAGGCTTACAAGTAATTTACAATAGTATGACAAGAGAAAACAGTACAAAATGTCTTCTGGATCAAAAGGGAAAAAAGCTAAGTGGGGGGGATTGAGGCAAAAGCCACATTGGGCTACATGGGGGAGGGGGGGGGGGGGTTCACAGGAGGCCAAAATGGAGCTACTTGGTTTTTGGACACTCCCTCAGTGTGCAATGGTTATGATACACGTCTGCAATCGTTTTATGCTTCTGGAACTAAGAAATCAACAGAATGTTAGAGGAAGTGCATTTATAAGATGGGAGGATTAATTTTGTTTTGTTTTGCCAAAGGCTCATTTATAATGATTTGCTCTCATATATAGGGTCCGCAAGTTAATAAGCAGCTGACAAATAGCAGAAAACATGATTTTTGGCCAAGGATAAAATTCTAACAATGTTTAGTCTCTTGCAATGTGTCTGCAGTGTGGTGGTAGCGAGTCGGGTCTGGTAGTCAGAAGGTCCCAAGTTTCGAGTCTTTCCATATTGAACTTAGTTTTTCAATGAAATATATATCTTCACAAATACCCATTAGGGGTAATGAACATACTGAAAATATATTTGTATTAAGAATAGTGGGAATCTGGTAGGTTTATTTAGGGGGCATCCCTAAATTACGTGAGGTGTTTTTACCTCACGTAATTTATGGACGCCCCCTTACCTGATCTGTTCCTTCCCTTCTACTATTGTCTTGAAACTCCCTTTAAAATACATTGATTTTGATGGTCTATCATCTGCAATCAAAATAATTCTGGTGTAAAATGTGTTTCTCTATGTGTAGGAGGTATATTTCCCAAAAACTATTAGTCACAAAAAAATGCTGCTGCAGCCAGGTGGGTTTCATTCAATGCACTTTTGCAGTAAATTTCGTTGCTTTCCATGTTTTTGTGACCTATTTCATCCTAGACAAAGTTACAGAAGGATTGAGAGAGAGAGAGAGAGAGGGGGGTAGGGAAGAGTCACTTGATTGTGTTTACCTTATATTACCCCAAATATGTGCTCATGGAAAAATATATTCCAATGAAGAAAAAGTTCAACATGGCTGAACTCTAACTTAGGACGTTTGGAATGCCAGATCAAACATACTACCACCAGACTACAGAGGTTGAAAGTTATTGAGATACAAGGCTTCGCCAAAAATCATGTTCTTATTGTTCCAAAGAAATCGCTGGAATTATTTATGTTCAGGGTGCTGTTAGATAATAGAAACAGAGATAACAGGGCTCTAAATGGATCCCTGTTCACTTGCCATTGTAATACTGTCACTATAATCCCATTAAGTACATGTGTGCCCACATTAAGTGGAAAGTTGTAAAAAAGTATACCACTTCCAAACTTGCCAATGTCGAGTGCCTTAAATTCGAGGATTTACACAGGGTTACTTGAGTAGACTGGCTGTATTCAGTGCAGTGAGTTCTGGATGAGTAAGTTATGTAGACAGCTAATAGTACAAGAAAACGATGCAACTTTGCTTTTTTATTGTTTATTATTGTTATGCCTCATCAATATAAAGGTCATTAGAGGCAGGAAAGTGAAGGAATTCGAACCATCCCAACATTCACCTGGAGTGGTTTCAGGAAACCATTCAAAACCAAAAACAGATATCAGGATGGGGATTTGAACCTGTGTCCCGCAAAGCCAGTGTATTACCACTAACCCACCCAGCAAATTATTTATGATTTAGAAATGGCTTATGGAATTCAATTGTTTTTCTTACTATTTTTGATTGTTTTGTATATTTTTGAGTCTTGTGTCATTGCTTCTTAAGGTTTCCTGAAGAATTTGTCATGCAGTTCACTGTTCTAACAATAATTCTTATACGAGATAGAAACAGAATATTTCATTGAGGTACATTTAATATTTTATTATGTCGTGAGTGAACGAAACTGTCAGATTGTGTGTGCGTGCTGTGCACCGAAAGTCCCACAGATAAATTAAGAAACAAACCAGAAGGGTTTATTCAAAGATGCTGTTGTGTTACCAAAGTTAATTTCAATATTTTCTTCCAAATTTTTTCACTCAATGTTTTTACATGAATTAACAGAAGGTTAACTTAACATGCTTAACCATTTTGTGGAGAGGATATATTTCATAACAATCTGCTAACTTTCAGAAAGCTTCATAATTTTTTTCAGATTACTTATTTCATTTCCCTGACATTTTCTGTTGAAAGAGACAAAATAAAAGTAATTTTACTCACGAGATTCAGGCAGTTAATTATTATTATTATTATTTATTTTTTTTGCAATAGTCATGTATAAGTTAAAATTGTTCCTCATTTACAACACTGTAAAGTGGCACTGTGACTTCAGGAGGATTAATTCTGTGGTGTGAGGTATAGAACCACCATGGTTTGTCACTGCAGGGATTGGTAAAAAATCTATTTCATGATAAATTGCAATGTGGATTATGTCTTACTCTATGGTGTAATTGCATCATGACCATAAGCGAACATTTATATGCACTACTCCACCCTGCCAACTTGGCAACAACTTATTACCAGCACACCACTGAATGTCAAGTGAAATCTAGTGATGTTAACAAAGAAGCCATCACCTGACTATACTGATGAACAGATTTGCTTTTAAAATAATGTGAACTGTCAGAACACTATATTAATACAATTAAACAAATATTGCAAAAATAACAATAGTTTAAAAAATATCAACAGATGTCATATTTAATGCGCAATTAAAACTGTCACAGATATACCATGCTATGGCTAGTAAACGCTACTCAATGATTTCAGTTTTCACAAATTACCTACTGTAACAGGCATTTTTTTACAAATCAAATACACGAAGTGAATACGAGATTAATTTCAACATGTGTCATGTAGGTTTTTTATATAGACTTTAATATACAGGTCAAATCTTCCATTCATTGGACTAGTATATCTGTAACAGTTTATAATCATCTTTATTAATAAGTTTTATCATCAACTTACTTTAGTAAAATGGTCACTGTTAAATCTTAATTATCATAAAATATACTCTGTGTATTGATCACAAAATGCACATTAAAAATGCATTTAAATTGGATCTATTATTCTCGATATATAGACTGCAGACAGAAAAAGGCACATCATGTTTTATAACAAATAAGGACTATTCACTGGTACTTGGTAGTGTTCAGGCTTTTTTACTTATACTTCAGAGCGAATTACAATGTCAGAAGTTAAGCGATCTACAAAAAATCGCCCAAAAAGACATTCTTTAACAGTCATTTTCTACAAACACAGAAAAAATAATCAGTGCAATAAATCAACAGCTAAACAAAACAATTTAAATATAACAAGTCAGAATTTTCTTAACAAAATAATGAAATGAATGTTGTTCTTAAATAGGTAAGCTTTACAATAATAATAAAAAGGAAAATGCCATTTGGGCAATGCCAATACAAAGAAGGATAGGAAAAGTAGGCATATTACTTAACACAGATGAAACCAGCATCAAACACAAACAAAATGAACAAACTTCACAATATTTCAGGTTAAAAAGTTACTCATGTAGAAACAAGCCACATCAAGGCAATCGGGTGTCTCGGTGCATGCACATCCAATTTCCTTGCTATATGGTTTATCTCTGTACCAGAAAATTTTTAAACCAAAATATTGTAAAATGTGTTCCTCTTTTGCTGTGTTTGTTGCAGCCCTCCTGTATTTATCCGCAGTAAGCGATGGGTACACCTTTCTTAGCCATTGTTATTTTCATTAGAAAGCTTTAATTTTTATTAATATTAACAACTTCATTCAGGAGCTCACCTGATTTATTTCTTGCACAGAAGTTCCCATTACAACTGTACAACCAAATGTCTGCAAGTGCGATGTTAATGCACGCTCTAGGAGAGGATGTGTAAGGATATCAAAACTGGATTTTTGTGGTAGCATATCTAAACCACAAGATTTCATTGAGAACAACATATAGCAAAGTTCTAACATCCAGCCATCCAGTTTAAGGTTTGTTGAAAAGGATATACCTGGAGGTGAATCCTGAAAAGATTAAAGCAATATGATAGGCTCTGTATACAGTGTCCAGTTATGTATAATCACGCAATCATTCTACATTGTGAATACAAGATATAGCCAAAGCTCTTTATTCACAGCTTCATTATTCGCAGATAAAATAATTGTGATAACTTGCTGTATTCGCGGTTTCAGTATTCGCGGATAGTATAATTGTGACAACTTTCTGTATTCACTGCTTAAAATTTTTATTATTCGCGGATCCATTTGGTACATTCAGCGGATTTGGTATCCTTTACCAACGCGTCGGCATCGTTTGAGTATTGCTGGCACGTACCAAAAGAGTCACTCTAGCTAACCGAAATGACTAAAAAAAGCGATCTTATTGCCACTGAATCAACCAGTACTTCATTGCAATAATTCTGAGTGAATAACACTTGTCCCCTCCGCTTTGTTCGCAACCTATAATGTTAGCAAAAGCAGAGAAAAATTAGTTCCTATGCGGAAAAAAAGTTGTGTTGCCGCTTAGAGTAAAAATAGAAATGTTTGACCACGCCTTGGAGAATCGTTTGCATCCATATCATGTTCTTTTAATGTTAATGACTCAACTGTACGATTTATCAAGAATTCCGAAGACAAATTACGGAATTCTATAGCTTCAACCTTGGCAAAAATTGTTTGTGAACCAGCAATTGAAAAAGCGAAAGCTGCATTATCATTATGGTTTGAAGACCATAACCAGAAAATAGTACCCTTAAATGGTGCTATGATCCGCAAGAAGGCAAACTGTCACTACATGCATTTTAAAGAACATGCTGATGAATGTACTAGAAGATTTCAAGGATCGGATGATTGGTTCAGTAAATTCAAGGTGGGACAATCATTGTATAGCATCAAAATTGTAGGAAAAGCTGCATCTGCAGACACTGCCACAGCGAAAAGATATCCAGAAGAATTTTTAAACATAATTACTGATGGTGGATACAAATCTGAACAAGTGTTTAATGCAGACGAAACTGCCCTGTTTTTGAAAAGAATGGAAAAATTTCATATAAAAAAGTGAGAAGTGCGCCTCTGGTTTTATGGCAGCAAAAGATGGAGTTACACTGCTGCTATGTTCTAACGCATCAGGTGGTTGTGTTATTAAGTCACTAATGCTTTACAGATCTTTAAATCCCTGTGCTTTGAAAAATCAAAACAAGGACAACCTGCCAGTGTTTTGGCGTTCAAACAAGAAAGCATGGGTTACAAGTGTTATTTTCTCCGACTGTTTCCGAAATTGTTTTGTTCGTGAAGTTGAAAATTGATTTAGATTTTAGTTCTGGCCAGTGCACTAGGTAACCCTCGTGAGCTTGAAATGATGCATCCAAACATAAATGTCATATTCTTGCCTTCTAATACGACAGCTTTACTTCAGGCTATGGACCAAGTAATAATCCAGGCCTTTAAGCTTTATTACACTAGACAAACCTTCACAATCAAACTGGACACAATAGAATACAATCCTGATATGAATGTTATGTAATGCTGGAAAAATTTTGACATAATGCCAGAAAACTGTGGCCTGATCTCACTTTTGGAAATGATGGAGAATTTGTGCACATTCAAACTTTAACTGCAAAAATTGCTGAAGTTGCGAATGGAATATGTCGACATAGTTTTGAACACACAGAATCAAGTGACATTCAAGAGTTTCTTGAATCGCAAGATGAAGATTTGACTGAAATCGACTTGGAAGAAATGTTAAAAAACCAACCCATTAATTTTTTTAACTGTTTTATGTCTCTTTTTAACATCGAGGTCTTTAGAGACGGGAAAGGATAGGGGCAAGGAATGGGAAGGAATTCGGCCATGGCCTTTTTTTTTTGAAGGAAGCATCCTGGCATTTGCCACGAGTGATTTGGGCAACCCATTAATGAAGACGCTTCACAACGAGCACTGAAATGGTGACATTTAATTAAAAAAAACCTGTGTGAAGGTCTACGGATGGCAAATAAGCTTTGTGATTTCTTCATGAAAATCGATCCGTCCATGGAAAGAAGCCTTGTTTTTAAAAGACAAATTGTTAATACCACAATTCGAATTGAAAGACCATTCAAAAGTGGCAAACAAGGAAATAATATCAAATTTTTTAAAACATTGCCTAAGCCTGACAATAATAATTAAAACATGTTGCTTAAAATCTCTTAATAAATTGCTTTTAATTTTTTTTTTTTTTTTAACCTTGGAACGTATGCCCTATAATCCCATAAACATTACCATTCCATAATGAGGCATATTTACAGAACGTATCCCCCCTGCGAATAAGGAGCTTTCACTGTTTATAACATCCTAAGAATCAACAGGAGTCAACTGTGACTTATCAAACATTTGTTTTAATAGAAAATGTAATAAAAGAATACTATGGCTGAACAAATTATGTTTTAACCCCCAAAATGCATTTTTTTCTGGGCGATCATTTGTATATGCACTAAATTTCACTCGGCTTTTGTCTCACTCAGATTAGGTCCCTAGGTGTTGAAATTATCCAAAGGCTACAAAACTTGCATTTCTATCACATCTCTACTATGAAATCTACTATCCTTTCCCTTACAAGTTCTAAATTAATGAATCATTCCTGAGAGATGCATGTAATTCTGTCAAAAATCTCACATACTCCACAAATGAAATGAATTGTTGCATGTGCAACAACTTAGTTATTTAATAAAAAAAAGAAGTTTGCGTGATATTGAGAAAAACTTTTAAGTGAAAAGACCAATGAAGGATGCTGTGAAATAATTTTAAGGATTTGGCAAGAGAAGTGTGTGGGAAGACATGTAGATCACACAGAGAATGGAAAATGGTGGTTAGGAATGTGCAGCAAAGTGCAATGATAGATCAGAAATAAAGTCATATCCAATGTTTAGGAACTGGTAATAGAATCAACACCAAACAGGAAATGGGTGGAGGCAATCTGGGCTTTGGTTGGTTGTAAATAATGTGTAGTTAGTGTTAAAGTGTGGACAGCATAAATCTTTTTTTTTTTTTTTTAGACTGCGTCAAGCAGACAAATCTGGGATACAAGGGCTTGGGATATGTTACAGAAGTGCTGACTGAAGAACTGTTGATTGGAGCACAAGTGACTTACTTCAGATGTCTATGCTGCACTGTGTGGGAAGTATAACAACTGTCAAAATGAATTCACTTACCGTTGGAGATTGGTCTGTGTTATGCAGACAATAATGTGTAGATAATGTTGCCATTGGGAACATTAAAATTATTAAAGTGGTTTGATTTTGGGAGTTAAACCAGCAGAAGTTCAAGAAATGGAAATTGTTGAGGTAATCTTAAAACTTCAACATTTAACAGTCATTTTCTAATGATCCTATTCATCAACAAATCATTCTGGAATGTTAGAACAACTTACAGTTTCCAAAAGCCATACCTGAGAATCCAGAAACTGTTTATAGTAGTTCTTCACTTTCAATCAAAAACTATATCAAAAGAAACAAAAGTTGAATACTTTACATTTTACTGAACTCATCTGTGAGCACTATTAGGCCCTCATTGCACAATTCTTTGACAATGTGAAATGCTCGAGTATTTTCAGTTTGAGTTGCCTTTGAGTACGAGTATCCACTTATAACTTAGTAATAAACTCTGAGCATACTGTGAAGTGATACAATCTCTTTATCCTGCCTTTACTATGGCGTGCATCATTCTAATAACCATCCCTGTTGTGGCTTAAAACAGAGTCTTTTTACAAAGTCAATTCATGATGTAACTGTCACCTATTATTACAACAACTATAACAGAAAAAGGAAAATACAAATAATGTGGTACCATTTAAAACAAATATATAAGAGAAAAAAATAATGTTAAGTAAGTAATTATACACAAATTTAAGAAATTACAATCGCTTATGAAATTTTGAAGTTAAAACTATTCATAGGAATATTAAAATAATAAAAATAAACATGCAAGGTATATAACATAGTGTTAATCAATTAAATTCAATGCCAATCAATCTGCCTGATATCACAGGATGCATGCCGAATGAGAGTCAGTATTTACCAGAAGAAAGCATTCGCTCACAGTAATTAACTCCTAAAATTTATTGAACAAATGATGCATAGCTACTCAAAAAAAAGTTAATTTAACTTCTTTAAATAGCATTCTGGTAGCTCAGTGGTTAAGGCGCTTGCTTCCAAAACATTCACTGCTCCGGTCCCGGGTTTGAATCCCGGCAGGCGCAGGAATTTTGAGAGTTGTGTTTGATCATATGAGCTATGCCAGGACGCTCCATGGTTCAGATTCCACGTTAAACTGTAGGTCCCAAAGGAAAGGAACTGGCCATCCTACCTCTGACAAAATGGCTTAGTATGCCTCCTTCGGGAGGATCCAACCAACCTTCGGGTTGTGGACTAAGTTTCAACTTCTTTAATTAAACTGTTCATCAATTCTTTCACATATACAATTGATTACTACAAAAATACATGCTGTTGATTAATATTGCTTGTTAACTATGTAAAGTAACTAAGGAATCAATACCAATTGTTCTCCCACTTTAAACTGAATAATACTGCTGTATCCTTGGTGAATGTAACACTCTAGCATTGTCAAAATCTCACACAATATACTAAAGCCAAATGTTAACTAAAAGCCATTTGAAATAATTTTCTATGATAAAGAAAATTAACTAATACTAAGTACTTTTTCTCAATTTCACCCACAAAATTATTGTTAAGAGTGTATTCACACTTGTGATAAGGCTCGCACTGACATCCTTGCAGGTTGCGAGACTGGTGGAATATGTGAAGGATATGCATCTCTTGGGAGTGGCATTATTTGTGCCTCCCCATTACACAACATTGGAAATGATTTCCTAGATAATTTCAAGATACTTAAGTATTCGTTGCATCACCACAGAATTGTGCATTGTGGAGAGAGGTATTAATATTGCATTTTTTTTAGTATGATAGCTTGACATGTCTATTGATCATGGGCACTGCTTCTGCTTTCCTTTCAAAACCATCGATACAGTTCATTACTAACAATGGACAAACACTGGCAACAACAGAATGCCAATAAGTTTCATTTTTGTTTGTTACTACATGAAATGCGACTAATTTACAGAAAAAGATGGCATTTCTCAAGATCATAGCAGCAAACCTCTCTTATTACCAGCAGGAAAACTGCATTTATGATTTGAGAAGGGAGTAATAACCGTAATACGGATTTGTTGGAGTTAACTGCAAATATCTTTTGTCTTTGTGGCATTGAACAATTCATCCCTACCACATAGAGAGATTTCTCTAGTGTTAAACTATGTAGTATTTGTAAAACCTTACACTACAAATATAAGAGAAGAAAAGGTTCAATCTGTGGGTTACTTTAGATGGAGCAATGACAATCCAGGAAGAAATAAATGCCAACTGTGAGAAGTGCTCGTCCTGTGAAATTAATAATGAAAGAAAAGCACTGAAGTAAGTTAGGACTAAAAAAATTACACCACAGTTACACATAGCAAATCAAGAAATAGGTATGGTAATATAGTTAATTTCTGAAATATAACCTTTATATATATAAACTGTAGCTTACAGCTGTGGAGATGGTGCAGAAGTAACCTTATTTACACACCACACAAGATTTAGAATCTTTTAAGCAGTACACATGAAAGGTACTGCAAAATAACCACCGGCCTTATGGATAATAATAACAGTGATGAAATATCAGCTCACCTTCAGGTGGAGATGTAGATGTGTTGCCGTGCGCAGCAACCACTGATGGCAGAGGTGGCGCAGCTGTAAAAACGACGAATATCGTTGAAGGGGCACAAGGAGTGAAATTGCATGTGGCACTTTCCCTCTATCATTTCCCTGCTCTGATACACCAAATGCCAAAGCTTCAGCAACAAGATCCAGATCAGCAACAATAAATGTGCTAGGCTGAGCCATGTTCTGTACTGCAGCTTGACTAACTGTATGATTTGTAATATATTTCACAGCACGTGACATATCTACACCACAAGTTCCTTCTTGCACTTCTTCCATCCAAACATGAACAGTCTGAGGTCCCATAATATCATCCCATTTAGAGAGAACAATTGCTGAAATAACATTTTGGTCTGCTGGTGGCAAAATACGTGAACATGATAAAACTGGGCCGTGAACAGGTCGTGATTCAGACTTCTGAATAACAGCCACTTTTGGAGAGTTCAAATTTTGTTCTTCATTTTTGGTGGAGATGGAAACATCATCACATGTATTAATACGAATTAAGTGTTTTACTTCACTTTTTACAGTGCTAGCAATGTTGGCACTCATTGCCAGGGAGCGTACTGTGGGTAGCTCATCTGTAAAATTTCCCCTGTCCTCATTAGTATTTTCTGTAGACAAATGTGGGGATTGCACATTCACAAAACTCTTTGCCAGATCAACAACAGAGCTGGCCCTGACAGTGGGGAATGTTGCTCCAAACACTGTACCAGTATCCATTGTGAAAATCATACTGGGTAGACTCGAATTAATTTAAAAAGTGGAGCAGAAAGTAAATTATGGTAAATATCATATGCGCAATGTTGCTATCTCCATCCCAAACACATTTGTTTGCCTAACCCCTTCAAGGAAATAACAAAAACTTGTAAGTTCCCAAACAAGAACCCAATTGGCAAATAAATCTAAGAATGCAAAAATCCAGGTATCATTATCCATTAGGTCAGGTACAGCTAAGAAAATGATTCCCAATCCACAGATTGTAATAATGAGAGCAATGTACAGTCCAGTCATATCAGGGATATTCATCCTATAGGTTATGAACAAGTTTTCTGAGGCTACATAACATTTCACATAAGCACCATTGTTATAATACTTAGAAGACCAGTCGATACATGATTATGCATCAGGATAGGTGCAACGCACCCTCCGCCAACCACGTTTAGTGAATCGTGGAGTATTAATAACAGTAGACTAAAGAAAGTGATGTGAAAGGTTTAATATTTTTTTGCATGACAGATGTCATTTCTCACTTCATATGGTGTTCATAATCTGGAAAAGAAAAAAAAGTAAAATAAAAACCACATATCAGTCATAGATTATGATATATATAAATACAATACACATAATATCAGAACAGGATGTTAAAACTACACAGCAATTTTTTGTTTTTATGCCTCGTTGACAGCTAAAGTCATTAGAGGCGGGATGGGACTGCGGACAAGAAAAGAGAAGGAATTCGGCCATGGCCTTTTTGAAGGAAGCATCCCGGCATTCACCTGGAATGATTTGGGGAAACCATGGAAAACCCAATCTGGATGCCCGGACAGGGATTCGAACCCACGTCCTCCCGAATGCGAGGCCAGAATGTTAACCGTTCACCCACCATGCTCGGTTACACAGTAAAATCCTTACCACTAAATTTTTTTTTCCCTCATGGCTTTATGACTCAGTGAAATTGAGGTCATTAAAGGAACCATCCCGGCATTCACCTGGAGTGATTTTGGGAAACCATGGAAATCCAAAATCTGGATGGCATGATGGGGATTCGAACCTGCAGCCTCATGAATGTGAGGACAGAGTGTCACTGCTCACCCAATAGGCTCAGTTTACCACTAATGGAATGATATAAGCATAACAAACGAAAGAAATACATGTTCACAAAATCGCTCCTTGTTTCAAAGTTCAGATACAATGATTGTGATAAAGATATTCAGCATCAAACCAATAGCAATATCACTAAAACACTGTCACAGAGAAGTATTGATTTTCTTTACTATTAATACTACGTGAAATATAGGAAGAGAAATTTTTTCTAGTTTTCATTAATGATGTATGATAAAGAGAATGAAAATACATTTAGACAATCAAAATAGGGAAGAGCACATACAATAAACCCACCATTCCTTGCAGGTAAAGGCAGAAGGACTGCAACAAACACACTAAATTTAGTGAGTTGATTGTGCACACATCTGATTGCCTTGATATGTCTCTCATCTATGATAAAGATTTTATACTGAAATAATGTCAAGTGTGTTAGGGTTTATGCACATGTTGTGGCACTTTTGCTTTTACCTGTGGTGAGTGATGGTTTACTTTCTTTATTTTAATTAACAATGTAAAATTCACGGATTTGACAAGTATTTGGGTGAAACAGTACAACATAACATGAAATGAGACCTGCAGTTAACTTTAGTCAAAAGTAGACCTAATTCTAGGTTGCGATTCATAGGTCAAATTTTGAAGAACTGTAAAGATCACATGAAGGAGATAGCATACAAAATTCTTGTGAATCCACAAATGTTGTGCTGTTTGGGATTGATACTATACAGAAAGTACAAAGAAGAGTCGCTCAAGTCATGTCTTCTCGGCACAATCCTTACAAAAGTGTCACAAAATTGGTATGCTGATTGGGGTCGGAGTGTCTGGCTCACAGATGATGTACGTTTCTTTGAATTTATTAGCAAACATGTGAACAACGCCTTTCATTTACAAGTGTGATTATATACTTCTCCTATCATGCTATTTTGGTTGCAATAACAGGAGCGATAAGATTAGAAATTATACATCATATGGATGCTGATATGAATTCTTTATTCCCACTTGCTATTTGCGATTGAAATGCACAGAGTTAGTTTGGATGCAAGGCACCCTCAGCTAACCTCAATTTTGTGGATTGCAGAGTACAGATGTAGATATCTCCACATTACTGAAAATATCTCAATGTTGTAAAGAATATAGTTTGGATTCCTAATAAATAATATTAAAAAAATTAAAACCTTTAACTTATATTTCAGTTGTTGTATTCCAGATGAATGAAACAAGTATACTAGCAATGGTTCACAATGTATCAGGTGAAAAGAGCAGTGTGGGCCGGCGTGTTGTTATGATGGAAGAAACCAGTCGCCTGTGTGCCAAAGATCTACCCTTTTCTTCCAGATACTCTCCTTCAGTCTTTTCAAAGTAGAACTCCTGATTGACAGTTTGGCCCGGGGAAATAAGCTCCGTGTGCACAAAACCTCTGCAATCGAAGAAACAAATGGTCCTTGTCTTAATGTTTGACTTCACTTGGTGATCCTTTTTGGGACAAGGAGAGTCACATGTCTTCCACTGGCTTGATTACTGCTTTGTTTCGGGGTCATATCCACAGCACCACGATTCATAACCAGTAATCACCTTCAAAATAATTCAAGATCCTCTTTGAGCAGATTTTGAGGCTCAAAACATGCCTGAAGTCGACGTTCCCTTGGAAGGGACAGTAATGCAATGACATCTTTAGCATTAAGAGGATTTTAGAAAAGAGATGTGAAGTCAATATAGAAACTCATATAGCTTTCATTGACTTTGAAAAACATAATTATCAAAAACTGGTACCCTCGGCATTTAACTGGAATTATCCAAAGTTTATATAAAGATATAAAAATAATAGTAAATACTGGCACTAAGAAAGCTGATATCTTTTGTGCCCATTACTGCACAACACAGTATCTGTAACAAAACATGACAAACCATATAATGATATGTCTATGAAACATGGAATATTTACACAAACAGGCGATAACTTCGTTGCTGACATATCTTAAAACACCAAAAGTGGATATTACACAGATAATCTATCGCTTTAGGATTTTATTACTTATTCAGAAACTGCATTTGAAGGATTATGTCAGAACACTGTGATGGAAGCCAGAATGGAAAGATTATTTATAAATTAGCTTGGAAGATGGCACTACGAATGAAGTTGAAAATGGCTGTGACATATCACACGTGGAAGTAATTATTTCAGTTGGATATATTCTTCAGAATTAGTGCTCACAAAATTATAATGATAGCTCTGAACATGATACAGCAACTTGGGAAGTTCCTTTCCCCTATTGTAAAAAGTTCCTCCAATGATTCAAACTATCTAGACATTTCACTGATGTTAACACAATAATTCCTTTTAGTAAGCCATCACACAAGGGACAGTTTTAGCAATATGATATGTTCAAAAAGTATCTGACCTTAATTTTTCATGCGTAAACAAAAGAAGCTACAGGTGTGTGATTTGGTACATGTATGCAGGTGACGCTAATGTGCTTGCAAGAATTTTTTCCAGCCTGTAGAAGCTTTCAGTCATGGACAAGTGAGGTAGTGGAAGTGAGCGCCGTTGGATACCTGTTTTTGACTAAACAATGGTATTGCAGTAAATTTTGTTTACAACTTCATGACTCCCAAGCAAAAACTGTCTGCAATAAACAGTTCCTTGGGGAGCACCACAGATAAACCACTCAAAAACGGCTGCTCAATGGAGAGTGAGGCACCTTCTGGTAGGCCCTCCAACAGCCATAAATGAGGACACTTGTGATCATCACCATCACCAAGGAATACTATCAAGAAGTTCTGCGTCACCTTCGTGCTGTGAGATACAAACGGCCAGACCTGTGGGCAGCAGCCAATTGGCAGCTTCATCATTATAATTCATCCCGTTTCCTGGCCATACACCACAGACCTGTGCAAGGGTGTATCCAGGATCAGAACTAGAGGGGGGCAGGATTAGAACGGGGGGGGGGGGGGGGCAACTCATTTTGGTTTCGAGGAAGTGGGGTGGGGGACTGAAACATGACATTACAAAATCAAACCTATTCAGGAAACTATTTTTATCATTGATTAATATAGTAACTCAACTACTTAATCTAAGGACCTACTATGTAGTTAATTAAGATCGTAAGTCAGTTAGTTTTTTATGTAAACATTAATTGTCTCGGATTTTCAATTTCAATAATTTTGTTTGTCAATATCTCATGGTGTTCTTTCACGAAATTTCGATGCACACTCGTCAGACATAATCCTGTCAATCTTTCTCTCCCAAAGTGCTCTTGAACTAGTTCTTCACTCGTCGAAGCCTACTGAAGGCAACTTAATTTTTCTTCTGGGGGGGGGGGCAGCAGCCCCCCTCTGCCCCTCGCTGGATACGCCCATGGACCTGTGCTTTAGTTAGGCTACCTACTATCCCAATGTAGTTCCAAGTGACTTCTGGTTTTTCTCTAAGCTGAAAATGTGCCTGAAATGGGTTTCAGTCCAGAAAAAATAACATGCACAATGTGATAGACCAGCTGCACAACATGTGAAAGGAGGTGTTCCAACACTGCTTCTGACAATGACAGAAGTGTTGTGAGAAGTGTCTGGCAGCCCAAAATGTTTAAGATTATTGTATCTGAATATGAGTAATTTTTTTTATGAATAAAGGTCACATACTTTCTGGAAACATCTCAATGTGTTTCAAGATAATTTTCACTATGAAGATCAGCCAACATACTGCTGGTAGTGTTTAAAATAATCTACTGAAATCATCTCTATGGGTCAGCTCAATCCCAACATATGTAATTTCTATTAACTTTTTTTTTTTTTACTTATGGCTTTACACCCCATCGAGGTCATTAGAGGCGGGAAGGAATTTGGCCATGGCCTTCTGACAGAAGCATCCCGGCATTCGCCTGAAGTGATCTGGGGAAACTATGGAAAACACAAATCCAGATGCCCCGATGGGGATTCGAACTGACTTACTCCTGAAAGCGAGGCCAGAGCGTTACCGTTCATCCACCACGCTTGGTATTTCTATTAACTGAGTCTGAATTTGTTGAAGATACATTATAGTCAGTTAAATCTCCCAAACATAATTTTGCTCTTCTAATCCAATAAAAGTGGGAATCGGTCTGTGCACAACTGGACCCCTTGCCATATCTCTCGTCTCTGTATATGAATAAGGTTTTATACTGAAATACTATAAATTATCTCTGTCTCTTAATTGCAGCCCTATTGCCTTTGGGAAAAGTGTTGAGCTCAATTTCCCTCTCCCTTCTCATTTTCATTGCCACAAATTACACTCTTCATTTCAAAAGAGAATAATTTGCTTTGATAATTGGAGCAATAGTAATAAAAGAATAATATGTTTACACTAATAATACCATAATTGTGATGCCTTTTTTCCCCTTTTACATTAGTTGTTATATGAAATTAAAATACTATCTTAATTGAAGAACACTGGCAAGGAAGAAAGTACAGTAGAACTCCAGTTATCTGAACTCAGACTATCCGAATCTATGAATATCCAAATCGCTTTTTTAATCAAGACGGAAATGTACTACAGTTCGCAAAATAATGAATCTGCCTATGTGCCATTAAGGACAGTGGCGGATCTAAGAATTTTCCAAGCTAGGGCAAATCTGTGGCACCCCACTGTTGTGACCCAGATTTTCCCCACTCCAATAGGCGATTGTTGGCCAACCACATTGTTGTCTTCCCCATGTGGCAGGCTTGGCCCTTTGATTAGTCAGTCAGTTGGGTACTCTTTCAGGTCCTTGGGGTACTCTCTGCGTTTTTTTGTTTTTTTTTGTGGGTGCATTTTGTCCTTCACTTAGTGGATAAAATAAAAATTATAGAGCAATTAGATGAAGGAGTTACAGGTAAACAGTTGGCTGAGATGTACAGATTTGGACAATCAACGATTTGAGACATTAAAAGGAGTAAACCTACACTTTAAAACTTCAAGAAAATCAATGAAGGTAGCAACAAATAAATGCAGTTTTCAATTGGTTTTTGCAGCAATGTTCTATGGGAAACCCAATTTCAGGTTAGATTCTTTGTGAATAAGCTAAAATATTAGCTCAGAAACTTGGTTGATCATCCTTTAAAGCAAGTAATGGCTGGCTAAGAAATTTTAAGTCCATGCACAGTGTCCGTGAGTTAGATTTAAGTGGTGAGAAGTTGTCAGTAAATTCCAAAGCTGCAGAAGATTTTATTGAAAAAATTAAAGTTGTAGCAGACTCCTACGATCCTGAGTTTTTGTACAATGCCAATGAAACTGATCTTGTTTGGAAACTACTTTAGCATCTAAAAGGGAGTGTAGTGCTCCAGGACATAAAGTTAGTAAAGAACGAGTTATGGTGCTTAACTGAGCGAACTTTACGGGAAGCCATAAAATATCCCTTCTGTTGATAGGTAAGTCAAAAAGCCCAAGTGCATTTAAAAATGTGGAAAAGCTTCCCCTCTTTTATAAAAACTAAACCAAAGCCTAGATGACTGCATCATTGTTTACAGAGTGGTAAGACGAAATTTTCATCCCTGAAGTGAAGAAGCACCAAAAATCTCTTGGAGAAGAAGGCAGTAAAGTGCTTTTGGTTGTTGATTATGCACCAACTCATCCCACCAAAGACTTTTGGAAAGAGGGAATGGCCAGTTTAAAACAATCTTTTTACCGCCAAACATCACAAGGTTGTTGCAACCAATGGACCAATGTGTTATTGAAACCATGAAATGCTATTACAGAAGGTAACTTTTAGGGAAACTTTTGGTGGAGGGCGAAGACGAAGAAAGTGTGTTGGCTAACCATAAAAAAATTAATTTGAAAGATTGTACTTACATGGTGGCGGAAGATTGGAGCTTGGTTAAGGCAGTCATATTAAAACGTGCGTGGAACAAGTTAAAAGGCATACCAACTGAAGAAGAGAAGGAAAGGAGAAGAAGGAACAAGAAGCTCACGAAAATGAAAGGAAAGAGACAGGAGAAGATGGGGATGACGTGTCACCTGAGGAATTCAGAAACATTCGTTTGAAAATTCCTGGATGTTCAGAAGTTAGTGTTGAAGATGCAGGAGAGTGGGTGGTGTATGATTCGTCAGACTCTGGGTATGAAATTCTAAATGATGATGAACTAATTGAAAGTGTCAGAGAAAAAAGTGTCTAGGAAGAAGATGACCTTAATGTCAAAGTTGAAGCAGACACAGGACCATCAGCTAGTCAAGCATTTGCTGGCCTTGAAACTGCGTTGAGATGGATGGAGCATCAGCCTGAGTGTGACCATATGCAACTTCTCACTGTCAAGTGGATGCGCGACTTGTACTAATGTACAGCACTTGTAAGTATGCTTAACATATAGTAGTGTTGCCTTTTCATTTAATTAATTATGAACTCTTTTTCTTTAAAAATAGTTTTTTCCCTCCCATTTACAACATACATACAGTAATTAGTTAAAATACACCCTTTTTCGGAAAAAAATCCAATTATCCGAATGGGGTCTGGTCCCAATTGATTTGGATAATTGGAGTTCTACTGTAGTTCTAGTAGTATTGCGTAAGTCAAAATTTATTACCCAACAGTATCTACCATTTCTCTAAGAGCATGCACCCAGTATTAAAAGAGTTTGCAGCAGAACTAGCCAATTGTTTATCTAACGCTTGTTCAATACAGTCACTCAGCTTGCAAAGAGGTTCTGGAAATTGTTATACACCACGGCCTTTTTCTACACAACTGGTGGGTGGTTTGTGATTCGTCAGACCTTGGGTATGAAATTCTAAATGATGATGAACTTATTGAAAGTGTGAGAGAAGAAAGTGATAAGGATGAAGACAACCTTAATGTCAAAGTTGGAACAGACACGGGACCATCAGCTAGTCAAAAATTTGCCAGCCTTGAAACTGTGTTGAGGTGGATGGAGCGTCAGCCGGAGTGTGACCACATGCAACTTATTGTGACTTGGCTACCAGAAAACTCTTCTCTTCAAAAAACAGATAATGATTTCATTGATGATTAGTTTCAAAAACTTGAAATATGCAGTGATGACTACTGATTATAATTTTGGCACTACAGTTTGTCGATCTTCATCAAAATCAGATACAGTAAGTATAAAGGCAATCAATCAGTGCTGCAAATACTGCAAGAGATTTCCTACAGACTGAAGCAGGAGGTTATGTTGACAAATTTTATAATGGCTGAATTAAATACAACCTATCTTCTGGAACTAAAAATTCCTTTCTCATTACAGATTTCCAGCAAACTGCTGAAAGAGATGAAGGCACACAGGATGAAACAGAATGTGACTTACTGGAGACACTAAATGCTGAAGAAAGTAGCACGACACAAAATACCATTAAACAAGACATTACATGCAGTAATAAATTCTCTCTCAAGGCACTATTATTAACTTAGTTGCTCACAAAGGGCTACAGGAAGTGGTCTGGGAAACAGGACAGTTATAAGTAACAATATGAGCATAATTAGTACCTGTTAATCGTTAAACTGCCATAAATCCAAGCATCACATATTTTACCCACTATCTGTGTCAACCAATACGGCAATTTACCTCCTTCTTCCATAAGCCACGGAAGTTAAACAACATTGCAGCCAATACAACTTTAATTTGAACGGCTTCTGTCCTCACAGACAGTTCTAGGAAAGGTACTGTTGGTCACAATCACGAAGCACTATGGTTCATTCACTCAGCTGCCATCCATGAGGTATTCCTGATACACCTGCAACAGTGTTGATCAATGGGTGCTAGTTTGATGAACTTCATTATTATATACATATATTTTTTTTTTAAATATATATAGTCCTACTCCCAACCATTTGGTACCCACTACAATGCCCCTTTTGTAATCTCACAATACTCTGATACCTGTCACATTGCCACAGGCAGTCTAGACAATGGTCATACTGACTCATCTGATAAGTTTAGACATTGTCAGGCTGTCACTCACATCACAGTAATGGTACTTATCATTAACTGCACAGTCTTTTCCTATTTTGTTTCGACATAAAGTGTAGGCTACAATAGCCATCACAGTGGCAAATTTTTCTCATTTTCTATTTTCAAGGATACCTGATTAATGTAACGTTTTTCACTGTTTTATACAACCAAATCTTGGGTGATAGTATCACAGAACATTAATATTTTTAATGTATATATTAATTTGTAGGAGGTATGAAAGGTACTTTGGTTCAAATCATAAGGACTTCAGAGTGCAAAAAAGGCTCAGCTCCGCATTTTGTAAACAAAAGAAGAGCTTTCTGACATATAGTACATAGAAGTGGTTTCATGACAAAAGGAACTGAAAATCTGATTGACCTGCATAGGTTCCCAACATTTAAATACTTATACAGGCAATCAAAATCCCATTAATATTCTTTTTCAGTATTCTCCAAAGGTGACTTCTCCATCAAAATCCTCCACCTTAGTTCAAAATGTCTCATGGATGCAATATTCCTGCACTTACACAAAATTAGTTTTTAAATGAATCAATTACACCCGAAGAATAAGGAAAAACATTGAAAAAGTAGATTCTCCATGTTCTGAGAAGGGACAAATATTTCAAAGTGATATTAAAATTAGAAACTGCGATAGGAATTATTTAATGCTAGGTTCTTTTTCTTATTTCAAAAGAAACTTTATGGTTTCCAAACTTCACATAAGAAATTCTTAAGTAAATGCCTGCCCCTTTTGTAATCTCACAATAATCTGATACCTGTCACATTGCCACAGGCAGTCTAGACAATGGTCATACTGACTCATCTGATAAGTAGTAAGAAGTAATAAATTCAGTTAAAATTTATCAAATTAGTCAGAGATAGTTGCCATTAGGCTGTAATTATGCAAATATTCAATGACAACATTCAACTCTGAAGTAACTATTTTCTGTAAACTGCAGTCTTATTCAACGAGGGTGAGAAGTACTGGTGAAAAGATGACAATCAAAGAAAATGGCCGCAATCTAGCAAAAAAAATATAAATAATAAAAAATAAAAAAAAAAAAATAAAATGTGGGTAACTATTTATAAAGGAATGTAAGGAAGGGGATGGGATCGCGGAAAAGACAATGTATAAAGTTCGGATCATATAGATTTATAAACTTAAGATGGTTGGAAACCTTTCTTTTGTTAGCATGACAATCAAAGTGGCACAATCTATGTTGACTAGCTGTATGATGTAAGAAGTTTACACAAAAGTAAAAAAAACAGCCAACCTAAGTAGTAAGCAATATCTGCTCACAGTAATACTATAGCCTGAGACATGGTGACTTGACTCAGAGAAACTGCTATTAAAAAAGCAGTAATTACATGTATTTTATAGAACGTACAACACAATACACTCATTTTCCATAGATTCAAATATAAGAGATTGGCTCTGTGAGATATGGAAACTTGTCAATTTAGAGATAAACAATAACATAAGAAATAGATACACATACTGGAAGATGTACTGTTACAGCATAACATGTAAATTCATAATATCAACTACTAGCAATTATTTTGTAGGTACCTTAGAAATAATTCAATGGAGCAGAAGGAGTAGTCAATTAAAAATTCGATTTAATTCTAGATAGGGATACCGCTACAATGTCTTACCGCCTCGCGTAGTAAACACACACACATGGAATATATGACGTCATTGTGAGGTATGGTCCAGGTTGCATTGCAACATGAACTCAGATGATTACTGACAAAAATCATATTTTATAAATATGCGTTTGGTCATAATGCAGCCTGGTCCAAAGTGAAATGTAACCATAACACGATATTGCAGATACCCAATTTTCAAATCATATCTATCGCTGTTAATGTGTTTGTATGTGCAGACTGAATATGTCACAACGATGTCATATTTAACACGTGATCTGTGTGTTTACTCATCATCACCATCTTAATAATCTCCCTCAAGGTGGTGTTGGTTTACTACGCTAGGCGGTAAGAGATTGTAGCGGTATCCCCATCTAGAATTAAACCAAAAATTCTAGACATTTAAAAGGTGTAGGTAGCTTACTGAAGGTATGTATCCCCAAATATTGGTCCCCTTTTTGAACAAATGACAATTACTTGTAATATTTCTGAAGTTCAGTTTTACTTCCAGTGCCATGATTGTGTATTTCACTATTTGTTTCAAATATAGTATAACTTGTGACTACAAAGAACAATGTGTATACTGGTATATAATATACCACCAATGTTAAAATCCCTAACTTCTCGAACAGCTCTCTGCATGAAGTTCTACTGTTAAGCGCACACATAATTCTTATTCTTAGCTTTTTGGCACTGAATACTTTGTTTTTATGAGTAGAACTGCAACAGTAGGCCTATAACTAATGAATGTCAATAAAGAAACTACTTACAGTACCTAATACAGAGATCACCTATTGCAAATGTAGCTGCACCCAATAGCTTTAGTAGTCAGAGACATATATCCTACAATTTAAATTATGGTCAGTATGCATACCTAGATATTTCACATCTTTATCTCTTGAATGGACTGGCCTGCATATTTTATATATATGACTCATATTAACTGTGTGATATACTGAACAGCATTTACTGAGTTTTTTCAAAGTTTAAAGAGAAGTCATTGGCTGTAAACAAATTATTAATTCAGTCAAAGACAATTATAAATATGTTTGTAAGAGAAATCTGGAGTACTTTTAATTCGTATGCTTGTACAAAGAGGGCAAATTTTGAGTTTATAGATGTAACAGAGGGTAGATCTTTTATACACGTTAAAAACAATAGTGGCCCCAAAACAGAACCATGAGGTACTCCACATCTGATAAATCCCCATTCAGAAAACCACATGGCACAGCATTAAAATGTTCCAATGACACTTTCTCTTTTCTATTCAAAACGCAAGAATAAAGCCATTTACTAACAATGCCAACTATACCATAATTTTTGAATGAGAATTTCATTAGCAACAGTCAGGTGACTTAGACACGTCACAGAAAATTCCTACAGCCACTAATTTATCATTTATTCCTTCTAAAAATTGTTAGTTAACGAACATATAGCTTGTTATAATGAAAGGCCCCTCTGGAAAACTTAATTGTGATTTAGTTAGAATACTTGCACTCATTAACTTGAATTACTTACAGAAAAATCCACCGATATCTCACCTTGAACGGCTGTTAAATGCGTAGGCAGCATTACATTCTAAAAGAATAGTGTTCCTCAAAACAAAGTCACACCAAACTAACACTGCAATACACGCACGAAACGCAAGTTTCTCCACATATCGCAAAGCGCCATATTATGCTTCAAATATTCCAAAGTTCAACTTTTGTTTCCAGAGATAACATTCAAGACAAACGAGATAGAATCAGGGAGGATATTCCCATGGGATATTCCTTCCTCCATGGATAGAATACAATTTGTGTATGTGCACATCTGAACAAAGAGGCAGCTATGCACTAACAATATTTTTTGAAAATAAGTACACCTATTACGTAACTATAATAAGTATTAGGCGAAGTTCAGGGATATAAAAAAACCGACATTATTAAAGGTGATGGTATATTGTAGATGACAATTGACAAATTACATGGGAGTAGGCAGAACAGAATTTAGAAAGAGAACTAGAAAAATGGGCGATTTGCATTGGAAATGGCATGAGTGTGGAAAAACTAAAATAATGAAGATATCAATAAACACTGACCCATCAAAGGAGGCGTCACTCGACAGTAAGCAATGGAATGGATGTAGTGGCTAAATTACTGAGGTAACATAGTAAATGCTAATGGAGGGGGAAACAGGGTAGGAAATAATAAACAATGGACAATTTTTTCATTTAAGATATAATGTGGCAATGGAACATAAAAATGGAAGCCAAAATCTTGCGCTATTAAATGTTCTACCAAAAAGTATGGACCTATGCTTCTGCAGCCTGGACATGAACAAAGAGAGGCTTAGGTAGACTGCGGCAGAAAAGAGGTTTTTTTTTTTTTTTTTTTTTTTTTTTTTTTTTTTTTTTTTTAAAAAAAGATAGAATCAGAAATGAAAACGTCAGGGAATGCTTAAAAGTTGAGGCACTAGAATAAACGGCAACAGGTAGAAGATTGCAACAGCTGGGACATATCATGAGAATGTGGGAGATGAAATGCCGAATTTAGAATCCTTGAAAAAAGGGGAGGATACCTGTCGGAAGACTGAGGAAGAGATGAATAGATCAGGCAGCTTAAGACACAAAGGCCAAAGAAACAGACTGGTGACAAGTAGAAATGGAAACGTGATACTGAGAATATACAGTAAAAGATACGTGTAAGAAAACATACATATATTCACATGACCTAGCTGATGGTTCTGATATTTACGCAGTTACAATCTAGCTTCACAATATGTCGATTTAGCGGGAATAAAAAATGATTCAATGTATTTTTTTTAATAATATTTCTTGCAAACTATAGACACATCTAAAGTTTTTCAAGAATCGACGCTTATGCATCTAATATAATATTTTTTTTATTGTAATCATACATTAATTGCGTTGGAGCTCATACCCAGGTGACAATTACGCTACATACGGGTATCTACTTACGATTCATACACATTTTTAAATTTTAAAGCTCATTGTTCATCACCTCCGTAAAAACCGAATCCAGTCCTAAATTTCCCTACCTATAACTGAAAACTTTCCTAACTCTTATACATGAAATCAATTGTAAATTTGTTATCGTGCACCGCTCTTCCATTCCACATGCTGTTTCTAAATCTTACCCCAATATTTATCCAGACCTCATCTCCAGTTTATGTCTTTTATCATGCCCACAATTCTCCTTACACCCATCTATCCTGCAATGACTCCATTTCAATCCCACCATTAGTTTATTTCCACAGACAAATATAGCAGCCCTTTTTTTGTATCCACTTCAGCTCGAGTGTTTGATACCCACAATGTGTGTCCCATGTTTTCCTATTATACTCTAGCAATAGCCAGTACTAAGTTACATAAAGGCTATATATTATTTTTAATAATATATTTCAAGAACTGGATAGCAAAATGTGTCCTGTATGAATTTTTTTGTGATCTTTCAAAAGTATATGAATGTATTACCATGAATTAACATTGAAAAAAATGGAATACAATGGTATACATAGAAACGGTTTAATGCATAGTCGGAAAGCTATTGTGCTCTCAGAGTACTGTCAATAACTAAAAGTCATACCCAATAGCTTCCCACACCATGACTTCGGAAGTAACATCACCGTGTATCTCCATAACACTGGAAAAATGGGACATACTCCCAGATCGTTGCCATACTCGTCGATGATGGTTGTGGAGAACCGCGATTCATCGTTGAATACGAAGCCATTCTCAGTAGTCCATGCTTCCCGGTCACGGCAACAATCCAAATGCAGCCATCTGTGTTGTGGTGTTAAGGGAAGACTATGCATGGGTCTTTAATTCTCTAGTCCGGCTGTGCTTGTCTTCGACCTTTGGTTTGAAATGATACAGAATGTTGCAGGGAGTCCATTACTTGTTCTCGGATGGCAGATGGAGATGCGTAGGTGTTACGATGAGCTTGGTGAACAATACAGTGAGCCTCCATTGTGGTCGCCACACGCATTCGATCTGAATATTGACGACAAGAATGCTTGCCCTCACGCTCCCATGCAGTCTAATATTGGACCATTGTCACAACCGAATGCCCGAGAATTCTGGATATTGCACGATATGATCAGCTGGTCTAAAGTAGATCCACAATGAGACCTCTTCCATACACTGTCAGGTGTTGATAAAGCTGTCTCACACGAGCACGTGGTATCTGCGTGCCCTTTACAAAAATCAGTCAACATCTGGCGCTGTTCACGCCCCTTATAAACCCTACCAGACCTTGCAAGTTTGCAACAATAGAAAATCAAATTGTGATATGATAGTGCAGTGTTTTTAATTGTGGCGTCATTATTATAAGGTTACCTGTCAGGCTCCGAAGGCATGAATGTGCTTAGAGTCCGGGAAAAATAGCCTGTAAAACATATGAAATTGAAATCTTGATAGTTAGACGGGGATTCAAACATGAAAAAAATGATGATTGTAAGATTAGTAAAATAAAAGTATTTCATGATATATCTAAAGAATTTTTTCAGTAACAATTATCATTTTAATCTTTTGACTCCTTAGGCTATGGGAAGAAGTAGCGCCATGCAGTATCATTATCCTGATGATCTTTAACTAATTGAATCCAGGTGGGTTACTCAGAGACTTTCGGTAAAAAAAAAAAAATAGAATTATTATTTTTATCCCAGTTCTGAAATTCAGTCGTCTGGAATCAAAACTGTGACTCGAACCACGCACCATCGCTGGTTGGAAATTATTAAATTGGGTACTGGTT